>JAFMOD010000090.1:19253-31961 GCA_019802435.1 Corydoras maculifer | reverse complement strand
TCTCTCTCTCTCTCTCTCTCTCTCTCTCTCTCTCTCTCTCGCTCGCTCACTCACCCCCTTAGAGCTCAGGGTTAATTAAGAAGGTTCTGACAGGCAGTTTGTTCCTGGAGCAGCCATCAATCACTGTCTCTCTCTCTCTCTCTCTCTCTCGCCCCCTCCCACCCGGACACAAACATGCACACATTGTCCCACATACAAAGCCTCTAAAGGTTAATTACATTCATTATATATGGATACAGAGACAGAGAGACACAGAGACAGAGAGAGAGAGAGAGACACAGAGAGAGACACAGAGAGACAGAGAGACAGAGAGACACAGAGAGAGAGACAGAGAGAGAGACAGAGAGAGAGAGAGAGAGAGAGAGAGAGAGACAGAGAGAGAGAGAGAGACACAGAGAGAGAGAGACAGAGAGAGAGAGACACAGAGAAAGAGACACACAGAGACAGAGAGAGACAGAAGGACGAGGAGAGAGAGCGAGAGAGAGCGAGAGACATATGGAGATCATGAGAGATGTGCACATGTGGTTGGCAGGTAGCTGGTGCAGACGTGTCCGTGACAGTGTTTCCATGGCGACGTGTCTCCGGTTAAACGGGGTTAGCGTCATTCGTCTGAGTGCAGATAAAAAAAGCCTTTCACTCGAACCCGCCGCCCGCCGTCGCAGCCACCACGCCTGGAAATCACACTGACGCTCCGTACTCATCCTGATGTCCCCCCCCCGGGCGTCCCTGCCGGATCGCAGGGTCAGATGAAGGCCCACGGTCAGAAGAACTAAACTGCTCCACAACATGTGAGACAACAGTTTGGGGAAGGCCCTTTGCTCTGCAGCGCTGGGTGAGTTTGATCCCGAGGACCTTTACTTCAATGCTTCAAGGTCCCCCACTGAGCCTCGGTCCTCACAAGGTTTCTTCCTTAAAATATCACATAACAGTGAAGGTTTATAACTTGAACTCATCCGACAGATCGGACCTGAATCGGAACAGAGATTGTGAGCCAGGTCGTCTCAGCCAATTTTCGGCTCTGAAGACAAACTCCAGAACCTTCTCAGAGAGCAAACGAGGAGACAGAGCAGGACGTCATCAAAGCTTCTGTAGAGGTAACGTGAGGGTGTCCTCATACATTTGTTTATATGCTGTATGTCCTAAAGCAGATCAATGATGTATTTTCGGCTCTGGGCGGGGACAGCGGGGACAGCGGGGACAGCGGGGACAGCGGGGACAGCGGGGACAGCGGGGACCCGATGTCTGATGTCGTTTGGGGGACAGACAGGAGCTCATCGTTCTGTATATTAGAATGTCTTATGTTGATGGAAGGTCCTCTGGTCCCTCAGACGTCCTCTCTTCAGATGTCTTTCTGTTTGATGTTAAAATAAATCACAGGCATCGATCATCTCAGGAGGACGCCCCTCATCTCGCCCCTCGTCTCGTTTTTAGGGACTCGCACGGCAGACGGAACAGACGGTTCTGAGGGGAGTGTTCCACGTGTTGGACTCTTTAATTCCCCTTCAGGTCGTTGACTCCGCGGGGTGCTCCGAAGGTTGGACGAGAGGACGTCCGTGTGTAATCTCATCACCTGGTGCCAGCGATCACATGGTGTCCTCAGACAGTGTCAGTGACAGGAGTAATATCTCAGATGGTATTCAGGGACGTATCCCGAGCAGACGGGGATTGATCGGACTAATCTGGGAGCGTCGTCTTCGGGTATCGCTCACCCTAATCGACCAGCAGGGCTGCTGAGGACGGCTCACATTTTAGGAACAAACTCGACACAAAGGGAACCTGCTTCAGATCTGTCGGGGTGAGGGGGCGGGGTCTGGCACTTAATCAAGACACACGGACCAGATGAAACGGATGAGATGAATCGGAAATGAGAAGAAGGCTCAGCCGTCACGCCCTTATGTCCCCCCCAACCCATCAGTCAGTTCGGCCGGTCGTCATGTGGACACCCACCTGTACTCCAGAGAGAAGGGCGTGAGCTTTGTGTTGTTGTGGATCCATTTGAACTCCAGGGGCCAGCTGCCCTCGGCCATACAGGTGAGAACCAAACGGTTCCCTTCCAGGTGCAGCTGGGAACGTACCGGTTCCGTTTTAAAGTACGGGGGGACGTCATCTGCAAAGGGACACACACAGAGACAAAGCTCTATTAATCTAAAGGAAAAGACACCACACCTCCTAATTTACATACAGTCTGGGAAATCAATACGGAGAACAAACCAAACCCCTCAATGAATACAAAAATGAACCACACCCATAAATTTGCATAGTGGCGGGAAAACGAATGAAGGAGTAAATGAATTGGGAATATAAACTACATCATCCACTTAAAATACCATCAGTAATAAATACAAAAAAAAAAAAACGTCATCAAGTTCATAAACAATTCATGTATTTAACATAAAAATTTTAGAATGTTCAAATTAAAATATAAACCACAGAATAAATTAACATAATGCCAGAAAAAAAATATATACATATATAAATACATCATCCACTCATCTCGCATCCTGTCAGGGAAATAAAACATAAATAAATCACACCCCCTAATTTGCATCCAGCCTGGAAGTCTGTAAATATCTCTTCCATATGTAAATATGGTAAACAGACCACACCCACCAATTTGAACACAGAGATGGAAATACAAAAACCTCAACACCCACCAATTTGCAAGCAGCGAGAGACGCACACAAAGAAAAGACACGCCCCCTAATTTGCATGGAACCAAGAAAATACTAAATCCAAAAAAAACCCCACACTCAGCCAATTTGCATAAAGTTAGAAAACTACATAAATAATGTGGAAAATAAATCCTGTGAATGAACCTCAGATAAAGTTCTGAATATTTAATGAATATTAATATTAATGAAGCTGTATTTATAGTTATGTCTTTTATTGTGTGTATATAAATACAGGGGCGGGATGGTGGCTTAGTGGTTTAGCATGTTCTCCTCTCAGCACTAGGGATTCCTGGTTCAAATCCCCATCTGGGTGGAGTTTCCATGTTCTCCCCGTGTCCCCGTGGGTTTCCTCCGGGTTCTCCGGTTTCCTCCCACAGTCCAAAAACATGGATCAAGGTCAATTGAACTTTCCAAATTGCCCCTATATATAGTGTGTGAGTGTGTGTGAGTGAGTGTGTGCCCAGCGATAGATTGGCGTCCTGTCCTGGGTGTATCTGCCCAGCGCCCGAAACATTCTCTCCCCTGGATGGGCATGGGGAGGGGACCCCCCCCCCACAACCCTAATAGAGGATAAAGGGGAAGATAATGGATGGATGGATATAAATACATTAATAACGGTCTTCATTAAGACATTATTCGAATTCATTTTGATTTATTGAGGATGCGTTAAGGTTTATTTTCTAAAATGCGGCTCACTGTGGGACCAGGATTAGTTTTATGTGAGTTTATAGTTCAGCGCATTAACTTATTAATCTACATTAACGTTAATCTCATTATCTCACAGACTGAACTGAATCTGGATTCATTCTTATCTATTATTAGAAACGCTCAGGACGACGTCTCGTTGCCGGGGAACTAATTCGATGTGTATAATAATGCAGTTAATTAGAAAAATTACATGCAACGAGTTACCGAGTTACACCAAGCTGATGGTTTTAATTAAATATGGACCACATGAATAAATACGGAACAAATGAAGCGGACGGACGCATAACCTGATTACAGAGTTCAGTGATAATCGAGCAGTGGAACAAAAATCCACGATCAGCAGGAACGATAACACATCATCCATCTGAGACCAAGAACGAGAACGGGACGAGAGAGAGAGAGAGAGACAGAGAGAGAGAGAGAGAGAGACAAGAACAAGAATGAAGAAGTTCACACAGGTACGAATCCACTCATAAACTAATAAAGTTAATGTTAACGACTTTCAAAAGAAGGACGAGGTTTTAAAGGGTAGGGTAAGGGGTGGAGCCTTGTGGTATAACTGTATGTAAAAGTGGGAGGGGCTTGAGATAATCAATGCGATGTGTAAACGTGAACAGAGGCTCAGATAAGCCGCTGCTTGTACACTAATTATACACTAATTACTCAGCACAATAATTACACTTCAGCTCATTTGCATCGTTTGAATACTGAGAGGAGAGGTCACTTCCAAAGACACACACACACACACACACACACGGACACACACGGACACACACACACACACACACACAGGTCGCACTGTTACCTTTTATAATTAAATGCATTGTCTGTGTTTTATGATTAGTAAAGTTTTTAGTCCACACACACACACACACACACACACACACATTCATTCTCTTACACACATTATAATTAGTGCTGAAAGTCAGGAGGTCAGGAGGTCAGGAGGTCAGGAGGTCAGGTGGAATCTTATGATAAATCTTTTGTAATTTTATACCTTGATAAATAACACAACACAGCACTTACAGTAAACCATAATGACGAATAACTAATTAACAGAAATATTGTAGCCTATGGTCATACCTGCACACCTCACAGAGCAACGTTGCCCCACCACCCTAATGAACCACCCTACAGGTGGTTGATAGTTTCATTTCTCCAGCACAGAATGAGTTACCACCTGCCCCCGGCCTGCCCCCGGCCTGCCCCCGGCCCGCGGGATTAAATGACATGTTTATGCGTCATACCAAAACAGGTACAGACCTTCCCTAAACTGTTGCCCCCAAATTATTTGCAGTATTAGAAGTAATCATAATAATATTAATACATTTAATTTATAGATAAACAACAAAAAACTGTTTAATATCCATCCTTTATATTCAACTTACTCCTCTGCTAGGGTCGCGGGGTCTACTAGGGCCCATCCAGGGGAGAACGTTTCGGGAGCTGGGCAGATACACCCAGCACAGGGGGGCAATCTATCACTGAGCACTCACTCACACACACACTCTATATGGGGCAATTTAGAGAAATCAATTGACCTTGATCCATGTTTTTGGACTGTGGGAGGAAACCGAAGAACCTGGAGGAAACCCACGCGGACACGGGGAGGACATGCAAACTCCACCCAGATGGGGATTTGAACCTGGATCCCCAGCCCTAAGAGGAGAACATGCCAACCACTAAGCCACCGTGCCGCCCCAACATTCATCCATTCATTATCTCCTGCTTATCCTCTATTAGGGTGGCGGTGGGGTTCCCCATGCCCATCCAGGGGAGAACGTCTCGGGCGCTGGGCAGATAGACCCAGGACAGGGCGCCAATCCATCGCTGGGCACACACTCACTCACACACACACACTCTATATGGGGCAATTTTGAGAATTAAATTAACTTGTTCCATGTTTTTGGACTGTGGGAGGAAACCGGAGAACCCGGAGGAAACCCACGCAGACACGGGGAGGACATGGAAACTCCACCCAGATGGGGATTCGAACCGGGAATCCCTAGTGCTGAGAGGAGAACGTGCCAAACCACTAAGCCACCGTGCCGCCCGTAATAAAATATTATTATAATTAACAGATAATAACATCAATGGCGTTTCTGAATGAAGAAGAAAAGCAAAATTACAAAGAAACAACGCGGATGTCCACATACTTCTGTCCACGTCCATCCGTCCAGTGTCTCAGTGAGTCTCAGCCTCACTTTCACAGCAGTGTGTGACCTCAGCGCCTTCATTCTCATTATAAGTGCCGTTTTTTAAAGTTATTAGCCACTCCAGGGATTTGAAGCCGTGTGTGTGTGTGTGTGTGTGTGTGTGTGTGAGAGTGTGTGTGTGTGTGTGTGTGTGTGTGAGACTGAGTGTGTGTGTTTAGTAGCCTGTCAGCTCTCTGTTTGCTCAGGCCTAAGCCGCCCATTTCCTCGTTAATGAGCTTCTAATCAAGGTGCTTTTTCGTTTCGCTGAAAAGTGCGGGAGACGCAGAACGTGAGAACCGCGTGGCGGGCCGGAGCCGCACGGCGGGAACGCTCGGAACGCTCGGAACGCTCGGAACGCTCGGCTTCATCAGAACAGCATGGTATCGGAGCGACGCGCTCAGGTCTGACATTTGGGAAGCTGACGTGTGAATAACGTGGTGTAAATCTTCCTCCATCATCTGAAGGGCGCAGATGAGTCACAGAACGCGGCGGCGGCGGGACGTACGGCCCGGTTCTAATGGGCCGCAGAACCTCTCCACTCAGAAGCGATTACACTAATGCGCACGGAAGCGCCGCCAACTTCCGAGGCCACGCCGCTCTCATCCTCGCTCGTATTCGGGGAATTAAAATCTCGAGCTGATCGCGGTTCATCACTGAGGGGCGCCGTCGCCCACCGAACAACACCCCCGCTCACCCCCCCCCCCGCCCCGCTGGCTGCTTTCACAGTCCCGACACGTCTGTAATCGGTCCTCTGTACAGTAACCTTTATACGACCCCCCCCCCCCACGTCCCATTACAGCCAGCCAATCAGGGGAGGGGGGGCAGATTAATACTTCATTATTAGCCTGTCACCCCGTTAATAAATTACCATTAAGCGAGCGCGGAGTCAACACCTCTGTCCAAAAAACTACAACTTAACCGACTGATGAAGCCAGCTGACTACACCTTTAGTCTAGAACGTTAAGTTGTGTATGTTAGCTACGCCTTTAGTTAAAAAAGTTTCTGTCTTTAGTTCTGGGTGATGTTATTAAGCTTTACTGATTTAGGTTTGTTTCAGCTACATCTCAAGTATAAACCACGCCCACTTCTGTCTAATATACAATCAACCCTCGTCATGAATTCAAAACCTCTATTTTAAACCACTCCCACTTTTAGGATACAACTGACTCCCTGTTTATTGTTAACCCCGCCCACTTCAAGTTTGTAGTTTTAAATCAGTCCAACTGGATGCTTCTGATCTGGTTCTGAATGGGTTCTGAATGGGTTCTGATGTGGTTCTGATCTGGTTCTGAATGGGTTCTGATGTGGTTCTGAATGGGTTCTGAATGGGTTCTGATGTGGTTCTGAATGGGTTCTGATGTGTTATGTAAATGAGAGCGTGATTATCCAACGACAGCAACAACAACGATTTTAAAAACGATTTAAAGCATCAATTTCCTCGTCAGCTCGTCTGCTTCAGGACATCAAAGAAAACTCGGACGGACGGCTGTAATTAAACCTGACACGAGAGCAGCGTTCTCCAACAAACCATAATCAGACTCACGGGGCACCTCATCAGCAGCTTTTCTTCTGGAACAATGGTGGAACCCGTCTGCAGGAGGTCCCTCACCCACGGTGGGTCTCACTGAGGTCCACGTCCACCAGACTCCATCACTCACTGAACTCTCGTTCAGCCCCAGACTCACTCACGTTATATCACAAAACGAGTCCTATCCCAGTTAAACACGCAAGACTTCAGTTAGGACCTTCAAGTGAAGTCCTCCAAGTCCTTCAAGTGGAGTCACATGATTCACTTGAACACGAGTCGGGCTGCGGAGCTCTGAATCAGTGGTAGAGGTCTGATGGTGCATGCTGGGAGACCGGCGAGCGGTGTATTACAGTAATGGAGCCGGGATAGGCTGAGGAGCATGATCAGTCAAGAAAGGTCTGATCTTCATGACGTTCTACAGAGAGAACCCGTTTTAGTCACATGATCAGAGAGTTTAAGATGTATAGTATATATAAGGCTGGTGTGGTGGTTAACATGTTCTCTTAAAATTGGGTCCACGTTCCTTTATTTTACTTCCAAAAACATGGATTCAAGGTAAATCGAATGCTCTAAATTGCCCCATATACAGTAGTGTGTATGTGTGAGTGCCCAGTGATAGATTGGCGCCATGTCCTGAGTCTATCTGCCCAGCGTCCGAAAACGTTCTCCCCTGAATGAGCATGGGGAACCCCTCGTGACCCTAATGTAGGATAAAACGAAAGATGAATGAATTAACAGTATATATATTTATGAGCTCACAGTCACTGATTGGCTACCCTCTTTTTGATTGACAGATGAGAGGAGGTGCCAGCTCTCGCTCCCCTAATCATCCCAAAACCAAAGAACGTCCAAAAACAATACAATCCAGAACCTACAGAGACCCGCCTTCCACTGTCCTCCACAAATCACAGCAGCACTCAAGCCCTGGCCTTTCAACAACCAGATGTAGAACCTCCAGCAGAACCGGTCCATTGTGGTTGGTTAGTTGGTTAGTTGGTTAGTTGCGGTTGTAGTTGTCTGGGTTTGGTAACTAACGTCCTCCTAAACGGCTTCATTTAATAGAACAGCCAATTTATAGCACTGATTTACAGTTGGCCTTTTATATGTTAAGCTTCACCCCCCCCTCCCCACACCCCGCCCCCGTAACACCCCGCCCCCGTACCCCACCCCGCCCCCGTTCACAGAGACTGCCAAGGTTTAGTGCTTAGTAATTGGTGTAAAAGAATTTGAGTAACCTGCACAGAACAGCGACCGCAACCCCATCAAACACCTTCAAGATAAAGCAACACACACACACACACACACACACACACACACACACACACACACAGAGACTACTTAGGTCTGTAAATGACCCCGTTGGCTCTATTTTTATCTTCCTCTGTCCTCGTCTTTATGATGCATATGAAGCTGTAATGGATTTTAGCTGCTTTTGTTGAAATGTCTTCCTCTGGAATGAAGGTTAACACGTCCCACACACACACACACACACACTCACACACACACACACTCACACACACACACACACACACTCACACACACACTCACACAGAGCTGTGATTATAAAATACCTGTAGAAAAATTAAATGTGTTTTGAATCCAGGTCGCCTCCCGATTCACCCCCCCCCCCCCATCATCTCGTTTTAATTTTCACATTAAGTTTCTTAATTAATTTCACACCATAAGTTGCTTCATGTTCTGGAATCGACCTGAAGGTGAAGTTTACTGACTTACTGACTGATTACTGCCGCAGTGTTTTTAATACACATACATTTTTATTATTTTATTTATATATTCATTCATTCATTCATTATCTTCCGCTTTATCCTCTATTAGGGTCGGGGGGGGGGGGTGTTCCCCATGCCCATCCAGGGGAGAACGTCTCGGGCGCTGGGCAGATAGACCCAGGACAGGGGGGCAATCTATCACTGGACACACACTCACTAACACAGACACACTCTATATGGGGCAATTTAGAGAACTCAATTGACCTTGATCCATGTTTTTGAACTGTGGGAGGAAACCAGAGAACCCGGAGGAAACCCACGTGGACACGGGGAGAACATGGAAACTCAATCAACACCCGGGGGTGGTTCCTGGGCTAATTTAGGACTGTATCAGGACTGTAAATGGAAAGGTCCTGGATGCACTGAAGGTTTTACAGAAAGCTCCTGAACAGGCACGTGATTGGCTGATGGCATTATAAGCAATTATTATAATGAACGATCCAAATAAAAGTTCGTAATAATCTGAGCGGCGGCGGCATGGGGGTGTAGTGGTTGGCATGTTCTCCTTCTTAGCGCTGGGGATCCAGAGTCGAATCCCAATCTGGGTGGAGTTTCCATGTTCTCACTGTGTCTGCGTGGGTTTCCTTCCACAGTCCAAAACCATGTAAATTGATTGCTCTAAATTGCCCCATATAGTGTGTGTGTGTGTGTTTGTGATAGATTGGCGTCTTGTCCTGGGTGTATCTGCCCAGCGCCTGAAACCCCCCCGAGCCTTAAAGAGGATTAAGCAGAAGATACTGGATGGATGATCTGAGCCTCCTGCTGATGGCGCTGCTGGGTGATGGGTTGTGGAGTTAGGCCTCATGTGCACGGCTCCTGATTGGGTTCTGATTTGGTTCCAGATTGGCAGATACGTCAGAACCTCAACCCTACGTTCAGTCCTCTGTATTTATTGGAGTTAAAGACGGGAACAGGTGCGAGGTTTACGGCGGCGCGGCGGCTGAAAGCTTCTCCAGCAGAGATTCCAACTCGCATTCATCACTTTTCAATAAAATCAACTCCAAACAGAAGGGGAGTGAAATTGGAAGCAGGGCGCCGAACGCGGCGTGATGATGGATGTTGGTGTGCGGTGGCCCCCCGCTGTGGTTCCAGAAAATAAATGTTATGGCGAGGAAACTCTTTATCAGAGACGGAAACCCGCGACGCGTCCGGATCTAACGGCTCAAACCCCGGCGTGGCCTCGTCTGCTGAACGGCTCTGCTCCTGAAAACCGGGTGGCCTTTAGACCCCGAACGCTCCGGGTTCGGACGACCAATTCCACCAAACGTTCCACCTTCATACAGGAGCTTCAAATGGAACTATAACTGAGCAACAGACGCCGTCTGAAGCAGCTGATTGGTTCATTTGTTTGTTGATTGGTGTTGGTTAGTTGATGGTTGAGGTGGTTGTTGGGTTGAATGTTTATTTGTCATTGGTGCGTTGAGTGGGCGGCACAGTGGCTTCGTGGTTTAGCATGTTCTCCTCTCAGCGCTAGGGATTCCCGGTTTGAATCCCAATCTGGGTGGAGTTTGCATGTTCTCCCCGTGTCCGCGTGGGTTTCCTCCGGGTTTCCTCCCACAGTCCAAAAACTTGGATCAAGGTCAATTGAGTTCTCCAAATTGGTTGGATGGTTGGTTGGTTCTGTGAGTGGTTGGTTGGTTCTGTGAGTGGTTGGTTGGTTGGTTGGTTCTGTGAGTGGTTGGTTGGTTGGTTGTGTGGGTGGTTGGTTGGTTCTGTGATTGGTTGGTTGGTTGGTTCTGTGAGTGGTTGGTTGGTTGGTTCTGTGAGTGGTTGGCTGGTGGTTTAGTTGGTAAATATTTGGTTAATTGGTGAGTTGGGCGGTTGTTTTGGCTTGTAGATTAGACGAGCCGCTGGTTACCGGGTTAGTTGTTGAGTTGACTGTTACAGGATCAGTGCCAAAAATAAATCCAGTCCTTCATATGCTGAACCTTTTGAAGAACCAAAGGTTCCTGCTGGAACCTTTCAGAATGAATACAGGAATCAGAGCTCTCATGATTGAACATGATGGAGGGTATTTAAGGACACATTGCAGTATATAGGGTAACTCAGTATTTAAGGTAGTAAATGTGTGTGTGTGTGTGTGTGTGTGTGTGTGATGACGCTGCTAATAATGATGATAATTAGGCTAAATTACATGCTGCAGCCACAGTCATTTAACCCAGAAAATCACATTAATAGCAGGACTTGGTTTGTGTGTTGGTGTGTGTTGGTGTGTGTGTGTGTTCCTCTCAGATGCGAATAATTAATCCCCAGAAGAGAGAACCATGTGTGTAAATAACAAGTCTCATTTGAAGGAGATCCAGGAAAAGGTCAGCATTTTAAACACTGTGTGTGTGAGTGTGTGTGTGTGTGTGAGTGTGTATGTGTGTGAGTGTGTGTGTGTGTGTGTGTGTGTGTTGCATGTAAATGCTTCCAGCCCGGCCAGGTGATACGAAATGTGTACTTAACGCTCGATTAATAAAGAAAAGAAAAGTAAGAAACCAGAAACTCTAGACTTGCTTCTGTGTGAGTGTAAGTGTGTGTGTGTGTGTGTGTGTGTTCATCTTGGTAATTCCCACAAACACTGCTGCACTCTACAGTGAAGTTTGGGCTGCACCCCGCACCTCCCTTGAGGTGAGGAGCAGTAGAATGAAGTGATGTAGATGATACAGATGTTACAGATGTTAGAGATGATACAGATGTTAGAGATGATACAGATGTTACAGAAGTAACGGGGATCAAAGCGAGGTCCTGTGGGACAGGTTTGTACGAGACACTAAGAGTACGTGAACAGCGGAACAGACAGATTGGATAAACCCTCTGAGACGAGGAGCCACGCCCACCAGGATCAAACCCACCAATACAGACGAAACAATAAGGGGGGGGGGGTCAGGACCTGAGAGGAACCAAGAGTGAAGAATGAACATGACGGAGACGTTAAGGGAGGACGGGGGAGTGAGGAAGATGTCCTCCATCATAACCAATGTCATGACCTGAGACACTCCCAGCACCACCGGGATAGGACCGTGTGATGTTCCCGGATTCGGGGGGAGGGGGGGGGTGACTCGGGGACCTTCAGCGTGATGAAGACTGCGTATTCGGACACGCTGCTCCACGCAGGCGATTTGGGACGCAGCCGCTATTCACGGGATGTGTTTATAATTAAAGAGACGCTGCGTGATGGAGGTCATTACGGCTGGAAGAACCCTAAATAATACGAGACTGACGTCCACCAGGGACACACGCCGGGAACTTCAGACCAGAGGTGGAGAGGACAAGAGAGCCACAAATGAGAAGTGAGGATGAAATGAGAGTGCAGGGTGGAGGAGCAGAGCGAGGGACGGAGACGAGGGAGAACCACAGAGGAGGTGGAGGAGGCAGAGGGGAAGGTCAGAGTGTGAGGGGCACGACAGGACGAGGAGAGAACAGTCCATGGAGGTTTAGAGAGGTGGGGCAGAAGATGGAGGAGTGGAGGGGCAGGACTGTACAGAAATGAAAAGACACTCTGAGCAAAAGTATCAGGACGCCGATGAACACCATGAACAGCTTCCAGTCTTCTGCAGAGATTTCTGTGAGGTTTTGGACAGTCTGATTTGAGGCTGAGGGTGAGGGTGGGTGTGAGGATGAGGGTGAGGGTGAGGGTGAGGGTGAGGGTGAGGGTGAGTGTAAGGGGTGGGGTCCTCCACCTGTGTTAATAGGACTGAATAAAACACCTGGACTCAGTGAGCGAGAGACGAGGGACACGTCAAAGTGGAAGCAAACTCACTGAATGAAGACGGACTTTCATACTCAGAGGTGGAGATGAGGTGGAGGGAGACACACACACACACACACAATCA
>JAFMOD010000009.1:105341-133963 GCA_019802435.1 Corydoras maculifer | reverse complement strand
CCCCCCCCCCCCCCCGCAACCCTAATAGAGAATAAAGCTGAAGACAATGAATGAATGAATAAATGAATGAATAATAACTGCCAATATTATTAAATCAATCTCCAGGTTTTTGCACGTCGTGTTTATTAGATCAGCTCCTTTCGACTATTTAGATGGACTTTGTAGTTCTATAATTAGTCTATAGTGCTCTGAAGGTGCACCCACACAGAGCTGGTTGTTTCTTAGGTGGTGGATGATCCTTGTGATACTGACGTATTGCTTCCTTTATAGCCGCGCCGCAGTTCGTAATCACATGGCAGATGTAATTGCTGTGCATTTGACTGACCTTATCCTCAGAAAGTCTCCTTTGAGATTAATTGGTCCGTCAGTTTGAAAGTCAGGTTTCTTATCTAACATTTTCGCTCCGATGCATGAATACAAGCTCATTAAAGGTGTAAGACCTTGGTTACTGTTATCTGAGCTCGCTCGCTGCTTGCTGCCTGAATAAATACATTCCGATTACTATAAACGAACTTTCTTTAAAGCGCGCTAACTTCATCTCCTCAGAGGCGGGTCCGGAAATGTGGCGCTGTCTGGAAAACCCACCATTCGGTCTAGAAGAACCATTATAATCCGTGTGTTCAATAAAAAAAAAACGTGGAATCCAGTCAACACTTTTTAAAAAAAATTTTTTATTTAACACTTTTTGTCTGATTAAGTCACGTTGCTACCCCAAAGATTTGAGCGACAGCTCCGCATCACACCTCCAGGAGCTTTTATCAAATCCCATCCTTGGTTAATGTGGCTTCATGGATGTCGCAGCTTCCACTCTTCTAAAAAAGGCTTTTTACACGATTCTGAAATGTGTGTGTTGGAGTTTTTTTTTTTTTTTTTTTTTTGGGTTCATTCATCCGGGAGAGCGTTTATGAGGTCAGACAATGAAGTCCTGCATCACAATCTCCATTAAAGTTCATCCCAAAGGTGTTGGATGGGGTTGAGGTCGGGGGCTCTGTCTGGTGATGGATGAGGACACTTAGGACGGGGCAGAGTGGGGAGTAAAGATCCACTGTGTTGACCTGTAATGGGATCAACATGGGGATCAAGACAACTGACCTGAACCCAACGTAATCCAACACCTTTGAGATGAACTAGAATGAAGACTTTACACCAGGCCCTGGATGATTTAAGCAAACATCCCCAAAGGCACGCTCTGAAATCTCGCAAAAAGCCCCCTCACAAGAGTGTAAAGCTTTAAAGCTGCAAAATGTCATAAAAGCCTCCTGCAGGTGTGACGTGTTGACGTCCTAATGTGAGTTCGTGTTGANACAACTGACCTGAACCCAACGTAATCCAACACCTTTGAGATGAACTAGAATGAAGACTTTACACCAGGCCCTGGATGATTTAAGCAAACATCCCCAAAGGCACGCTCTGAAATCTCGCAAAAAGCCCCCTCACAAGAGTGTAAAGCTTTAAAGCTGCAAAATGTCATAAAAGCCTCCTGCAGGTGTGACGTGTTGACGTCCTAATGTGAGTTCGTGTTGATCGATAACATGGCGGACTCATGATGCCACTGTGTAATGGAACGTAAACACTATTTATATTCGGTAATTAAAGACCCTGCCGGTGTTGTGATCTAAGCTTTATAAAATTTATTCATTCATTCATTATCTCCCACTGTATCCTCTATTAGGGTCACGGGGGGGAAGGGGGGAGGGTTTCCCCAATGCCCATCCACACACACTCCACATGGGGCAATTTGGAGAACTTAATTGACTTGATCGATGTTTTTGGACTGTGGGTGGAAAATGGAGAACCCAGAGGAAACCCACATGGATATGGGGGGGAACATGAAAACTCCACCCAGATGGGGATTCGAACCGGGAATCCCTAGTGCTGAGAGGAGAACATGCCAATCACTAAGCCACCGTGCCGCCTTATAAAATGTATTTATCTTCTGCTTAATTAATGTTGCGTTTGGGGCGGTGGGACGGGGTGCTGATCAGATACACCCAGGACTGGGCGCCAATCGCTGGGCACACTTGCTGACATAAACACAATATGGGGCCATTCAGAGCATTCAGTTTACCTTGAAACCATGTTTTTGAACTGTGGGAGGAAACCGGAGAACCCGGAGGAAACCCACGCAGACATGGGGAGAATATGCAGACTCCACCCAGATTGTGGTTTTTTCATTCATTCATTCATTATCTCCCGCTTCATCCTCTATTAGGGTCGCGGGGGGGTTCCCCATGCCCATCCAGGGGAGAACGTCTCGGGCGCTGGGCAGATACACCCAGGACAGGGCGCCAATCCATCGCTGGACACACACATACACACAAACACACACACTCTATATGGGGCAATTTGGAGAACTCAATTGACTTGATCCATATTCTTGGACTGTGGGAGGGAACCGGCGAACCCAGAGGAAACCCACATGGATATGGGGGGGAACATGGAAACTCCACCCAGATGGGGATTCAAACCGGGAATCCCTAGCGCTGAGAGGAGAACATGCCAAACCACTAAGCCACCGTGCCGCTAGATTGTGGTTCAGTACAACGAAATAGAAAATGTGGTATAACGATTTTGGAAAGCAGTAAATCGTGGAATTTACTTTAATGTCATAAAAGCCTCCTGCGGGTGCGACGTGCGGGCGTCCTAATGTGCGTCCGTGTTGATCGATAACATGGCGGACTCATGATGTGACTGCGTATCAGAACGTAAACACTATTTATATTCTGTAATTAAAGACCCTGCCAGTGTCGACCAGAAGCACAAATGAGATCCTGCCGCGGGTCAGAACGGCTGGACCACTCTCTCGGAGGCTTTTGCTCACGGACAGTATGAGTAATTAAACTGATTCCCGAACTTGGCCTCGGTCCTGTTTGCAGGGGTGGTGGAGCCGTTTGTCCCCGGGGCCCCTTCGGGATCGGGCCGCTTTCTTTCCAGCGCTTGCTTCCTTTTAACCGTCTGGGATTGCTTTTATATTCAGGTTGAGTCCGGCTCGGAGCTGCAGAGCAGGATTAGAAACAATCACAGGGTTCACCACCCTCCACCGAGTGCTGACAGGCCACGGCTTTTTCATCCAGTCCAACGGTCCATCCGGAGCCAACGAGGCCGTTAACGGCCTGCAGGTTGCATGAGCGCACAGTAAGAACACGGAAGGCAAATCTCGGGTGTGTGGGACAGAGTTATTACTTAAACAGAGTTCTGAGAGGTGTGCAGCTGCTGTTTCGATGTTTCTTTGAATTTTCGTTTTACAGAATCGTTAAACGTCAACAAGAAGCGACTTTTTTTTTTTTTTACTTTTACACAAATTCTGAACATAAGAATAGGGCGGCCGGCACCACGTCACTGTGAGGACACATTACATGTACACACTTTGGGTGGTTGAGCATGTGAAATAAGGAAGAGATTGTGATCTGACCTTTATAAATTTCATCCATCCATTATCTTCTGCTTTATCCTCTATTAGGGTGGCGGGGGGGGGTTCCCCATGCCCATCCAGGGGAGAACGTTTCGGGCGCTGGGCAGATACACCCAGGACAAGGCGCCAACCTATCTCTGGGCACACACTCACTCACTAACACACACACACACTCTATATGGGGCAATTTGGAGAACTCAATTGAATTGATCCATGTTTTTGGACTGTGGGAGGAAACCAGAGAACCCGGAGGAAACCCACGCAGACACGGGGAGGACATGCAAACTCCACCCAGGTGGGGATTTGAACCGGGAATCCCTAGTGCTGAGAGGAGAACATGCTAAACCACTAGGCCACGGTGCTGCCGTTGTTCAGTACAACAAAATAGAAAATGTAGTAAAAGGATTTTGAAAAAAAAAAAAAAAAAAGTTGGGACATCCTTCTTTAAGTTAAGGTGTCAATTACTGGTAATTGATTAGTGTTAATTTAGGTGTTTAATTTAGTCCCATTATCACAGGGCTTAAAAATCAAGCACTTGGTGTGGACAACCTTGTATGAATAGTTTGGGGAAGGCCGTTTCTTGCCTTTATGGTTCTTGATTTGCGCATTAAGTTACACTTGGTTCACCTCAAACTTATTAAATACTTTCGGGATGAACTAGAACAGCGATTGCGAATCTTCCCGGTACAGAGAGGCAGTTTTATTTCATGTTGGATGTAACAAAAAATATTACTATTAATCATTGGCTTGTTTTTTTTACTTTTTAATCTCCATCTCCATTTAAACGACTTGCATTACAACACTTACTGTAATTAAAGCTCCTGAAGAGCAGGGGAGCTGTTCCGCTGAAACCATCACTCCTCCTGCTTTTAATCTCGTTTAGCAAGCCAAGCGAAACGGCTCAGTCCCATCGTCAGCTGTTCGTTCCTTCGTCTGATGCACATGGAGGACCCTGGGTGGGAAGATAAAGATGGATCGCTTTTAGTTGCTCGGTTGGTCACTGCTATAAATCAGCCCACACATGCAGCGCTGTCTTCTACAGGAGAAATCTAAATTGTTTTGAGTGAGTGAAGTGCGTTTCTGCTTTTTTTATAAATATTTTTTTTTTAGATGTCAAACGTTCAAAGGTACAAAGGACAACGTTGGGGTGACATCTCACATTATTAAGATGGTATAGAGCTAGTTGAGTTGAAGGTGGCTGATTGGGGTCTGTCATTAAAGTGTACTGTAATTGATCTGTTGGATTCTCGTTGATGATGATTATTAGGTTGTCACTGTAGAATCTATAAAAAGGTTGGTGAACCACATCAGGTTTTTTTTTTTAATGATGTCCATACATGGGCGGCACGGTGGCTTAGTGGTTTAGCACGTTCGCCTCTCAGCACTAGGGATTCCCGGTTCAAATCCCCATCTGGGTGGAGTTTCCATGTCCTCCCCGTGTCCGCGTGGGTTTCTGCCGGGTTCTCCGGTTTCCTCCCACAGTCCAAAAACATGGATTAAGTCAATTGAGTTCTCCAAATTGCCCCATATAGAGTGTGTATGCGTGCATGCCTGTGTGAGTGAGTGTGTGCCCAGCGATGGATTGGTGTCCTGTCCTGGGTGTATCTGCCCAGTGCCCGAAACGTTCTCCCCTGGATAAGCATGGGGAACCCCCCCCACCCCCCCCCCCGCGACCCTAATAGAGGATAAAGCGGAAGATAATGAATGAATGAATGGTATCCATCCATTCATTATCTTCTGCTTTATCCTCTATTAGGGTCGTGGGGGGGTTCCCAATGCCCATCCAGGGGAGAACGTTTCGGGTGCTGGGCAGATACACCCAGGACAGGACACCAATCCATCGCTTGGCACACACTCACTCCAAAACACACACACTCTATATGGGGCAATTGACGTGATCCATGTTTTTGGACTGTGGGAGGAAACGGGAGAACCCGGAGGAAACCCACGCGGACACGGGGAGGACATGGAAACTCCACCCCGATGGGGATTCGAACCGGGAATCCCTAGCGCTGAGAGGCGAACGTGCTAAACCACTAAGCCACCGTGCCGCCCTTGTTATGATGTCATAATTGAGAAACGGTCAGAAGTGCACTGCAGGGTAAAACCTTGTGCTCCAATTAAAAAGCAGCAAAGTTTAGTCCTAATTGCCAGATTTAAGCCTCGGTTTGAAACAGATCCAAGATCAGAGGAAACCTGTGGTTTAATTTTAATACGGCAACTGCGCAGACGTAACGTCTCTCTAAGAATAATTACCGTGTTGTTTTTTCCGAGGCGAAGTCCGTAAAACCCATAATAAAGCCTCGGACCTTCTGCAGGTAATCCTGCTGGAGGGGGTGATGGGAATCCCACACACCACCTTACCCATCAGATCAGGAGAAAGCGCCTGGCTTTAATTTATAAAACCTGGCAACGCGTTTCTGCTTAAAACTAAGAAGCTGTCTGGTTTTAATTCAGTTGATTTTTTTGCAACACTTTTTTTTTTTTTTTTACTTCTGGGGGATTTTTGTGCATGTCATATACAGGAGTGTCACATGGTGGCGCTGTGGCAGGTATAGGGACACATGTTGTTCAATTAAGACTCTCTGTTTCTGAGACAGGCGGCACGGTGGCTTAGTGGTTTAGCACGTTCTCCTCTCAGCTCTAGGGATTCCCGGTTCGAATCCCAACCTGGGTGGAGTTTGCATGTCCTCCCCGTGTCCATGTGGGTTTCCTCCTGGTTCTCCGGTTTCCTCCCACAGTCCAAAAACATGGATCAAGGTCGATTAAGTTCTCCAAATTGCCCCATATAGTGTGTGTATGTGTTAGTGAGTATGTGCCCAGTGATAGATTGCCCCCCTGTCCTGGGTGTATCTGCCCAGCGCTTGAGACGTTCTCCCCTGGATGGGCATGGGGAACCCCCCCCCCCACCACCACCACCACCACGACCCTAATAGAGGATAAAGCAGGAGATAATGAATGAATGTTTCTGAGACTCGTTTCTTTGTAAAATCTTAACGTGAACGTGTCCCAGGTGGGGTGGCACCGTGGCGTAGTGGCTTATTCTTCTCCCAGCGCCGGGTTCGAATCCCAATCAGGGTGGAGAAACCCCCGTGTCCATGTGGGTTTCCTCCGGGTTCTCTGTTGTCCTCCCACGATCTAAAAACATAATTTCAAGGTAAATTTAAATTGAATGCTCAAAATTGCCCCCATATAGTTTGTGTATGTGAGTAAATGTGTCTAGTAATAGATTGGTGCCCTGTCCTAGGTGGATCTGCCCAGCACCCAAAACGATGGGCTTTGGGCATTCTCCCACCCGCATCGTTTATGGAACCTGTATGAAACATCCTGAACAAAGGTCTGTGTGTCTTAATACTTCTGTTCATGTGGTGTGTTTTAACTTTTAACGGTGTTGCGCTCTGATTAAAGGGTTAAATTTGAATGTGTGACATCCGGGACGCGTCGTTTCACCCGGTCATGTGTCCAGGGGGATCTAATTATTTAAAACTCAAGCTTGCTTTCACGCATCCTCACAAATGAAATGAAACGTCGCCGTCGGTAACCTTGAGTCAGATTGATGGGGGAGTTTATGTGGAATTTCATTCCGTCACTTTTCGTTGCTCTGGGAATAAATACCTGACCTCCTGAGGAACCCCATTTTATTGGCCCGCTCTTCTGCCTGCTTAGTCGATGTGGCGACAATGGGGGTGTTTGATAGAACATCATGGGAGAAAACACACACACACACATGACCTCAGTACTGACAGCAGTTACACAACGGGATACATGGTCTGATTTTATTCGATCTGTTCCTTTGGTGTACGTTTGATGTGGAACGAAATAGAACAGAGATCTCACAAAAACCTTGTCCTTTCAGGGGGTTAACCTCCCAACCTTCAGATCGATATCCCGACACCCCCACTCACCCCCCGCCATTACGGCCATCATTACAAGGCAAAGTGTAGAATAGAAAAGAATCCCTTTATTGTCATTATTCACAGGTACAATCCCATTCAAAGCTTCTCCTTTCCAGCGCAAACATAGACATAAAATATACATTCATTCATTATCCTCCGCTTTATCCTATATTGGGGTCGGGGGGGGTTCCCCATGCCCATCCAGGGGAGAACGTTTCGGGCGCTGGGCAGATACACCCAGGACAGGACACCAACCTATCACTGGACACACAATCACTCACTCACACACACACTCTATATGGGGCAATTTGGAGAGCTCAATTGACCCGATCCATGTTTTTGGACTGTGGGAGGAAACCGGAGAACCCGGAGGAAACCCACGCGGACATGGGGGGAACATGCAAACTCCACCCAGATTGGAATTCCAACCGGGAATCCCCAGCGCTGAGAGGAAAACATACCAAACCACTAAGCCACTGTGCCGCCCGTCAAGTAAATATAATTCATTCATCCATTATCTTCCGCTTTTATCCTCTATTAGGGTCGTGGGGGGGGGGTTCCCTCATGCCCATCCAGGGGAGAACGTTTCGGGCGCTGGGCAGATACACCCAGGACAGGGCGCCAACCTATCGCTGGGCACACACTCACACTCTATATGGGGCAATTTGGAGAACTCAATTGACCTTGATCCATGTTTTTGGACTGTGGGAGGAAACCGGAGAACCCGGAGGAAACCCACGCGGACACGGGGAGACCATGGACACTCCACCCAGATGGGGATTTGAACCGGGAATCCCTAGCGCTGAGAGGAGAACATACCGAAGCACTAAGCCACCGTGCCGTCCGTCAAGTAAATATGATGTGAATTTTTATTTATTTATTTATTTTTTGTAGAATAAGAAGTCGGTGCTCTTGTGAGTTTAGAGAGGATGTTCTTGAGGTCTGTTTGTCTTTGTAACGGGTTAAAGAGTTTAAATCCCGGGTTCGAAGCTGTCCTTAATGATATTGGTTGCGCTGCTGAGGCAGCGAGCGGGACGTGTAAATGTCCGTCATTAAGGAAAAGAGGAGCCAAACATTTATTTTTTTGGTGCTGCTTTTACTGCCCCATGGTGCAGCTGCCATGCCGTCCTGTAATACAGCACGTCAGCACGCTCTCCATGGACAAGCCGTAAAAGGTTGGTAGTAGCAGGCTGGAGTCCAAGTGGTGTCTGAAGGGGTAGCTTAATTAAATGTCCTTATTCTTAAATTGAATAGAGATGAGGATTACAATCCGCTCTAATTTCTAATTAATTCAGATCTGATGAGGAAATTAAGTTTAGATTTAATTGAAGTTCCTCTGTAATGAACCTGCTTCACCTCCTTGCTCCCTGTGATTATGCTGACGGCAGTGAGGCGCTACATCTGTAATGTCTTTTTTTAAATAAGCAGCAAAACAGCTGTATAATGAGCAGCGTGTCCCCCGGTAGCAGAGATATTAAGTGTAGCACCTCAGGTTTCCCTGCTTTGTTTCTGTAATTTTATTTTTAAAAATTTTAAATACGTTACGTATGTTCTCCTCTCAGCTCTAGGGATTCCCGGTTCGAATCCCCATTTGGGTGATGTTTCCATGTTCTCCCCGTGTCCGCGTGGGTTTCCTCCGGGTTCTTCGGTTTCCTCCCACAGTCCAAAAACATGGATTAAGCCAATTGAATTCTCCAAATTGCCCCATATAGAGTGTGTCTGTGTGAGTGAGTGTGTACCCAGCGATGGATTGGCGCCCTGTCCTGTGTGTATCTGCCCAGCGCCCGAGACGTTCTCCCCTGGATGGGCATGGGGAACCCCACCGCGACCCTAATAGAGGATAAAGTGGGAGATAATGAATGAATAAGTTACGCACAGGTGCAGCATGGTGGCGTAGTGTTTAGCCCCAGTGCTGGGCATTTCAGGTTTGATTCCCAATCTGGGTGGAGTGTCCATGTTCTCCCCGTGTCCGTGTGAGTTTCCTCCTGGTTCTCAGGTTTCCTCGCACAGTCCTAAAACGTGGATCAGGGTTAATTGGATTCTCCAAATTGCCCCATATAGTGTGTGTAAGTGACTGTGCCCAGCAATAGAGCCCTATCATGAGGGTATCTTACCAGCGCCTAAAAAAAAAAAAAAGTTCTTCCATGGATGGGCATGGCGAACCCTCCCGTGACCCTATTAGAGGATTAAGCAGAAGATCATGAATGGATGGATGGATGGACTGAGTTACGCACTATTGTTCTGTTGTTCTCACATTACACACATTGTTCTCTGGAGGAAACCAGAGAACCCGGAGGAAACTCACACGGACACGGGGAGAACATGAAAACTCCACCCAGATGGGGATTTTGTCTTCGTAAATACACAAGCAGACCAGATTGTGAGCTTGGTTCGATTATGATTGTGTTGTGCTGATTAGTAAAGGAGAGGCGGAGTCAGGAGTCAGGTGTGGTGAGGTGTAGGGTATGAGCCTTGGTGCTCCCAAAGTTTATTCCTAAAAAAAAAAAAACCAACATAACAGAGTTTTTCCTTGCCACTGTCGCTTCAGCTTACTCTTTGGGGGTTTAAAGGCTTACAACAATGTGAAGCTGCTTAGTAATGATGTTCTATTGTTAAAAAGCGCTGTATAAATTAACAACTTGAACATCGTGTAAGCAAAGTAGCGTGAATGTTGCCTAAATGTTAGCTGGACTACATCACGTGGTCATTATAATGCTGTTTCAACTTCTTCGTCGTTGCCCGAGGTTCTCTAATTAAATTTGTTTGTTTGCTGCGGTGGTGTTCTCAGCAGAGAAGCAGAACCGTGTTCTCATTTAAAGATTTATTATATCTGACACCTAATGTAATGACCAACCAAGAGCTGTTTCATCTCATAAAATCAGGCATCTGGCAATGCATTCTGGATAACTGTAAGCCTCCCTTAAACAGTATAGGGAAGGCCCTTTTCTGTGCAAGGATGACTGTTGAACAAGCGCAAAACAAAACATTCATAACGTGTATTTGAGTGAAATTTGACCAAACCGCACAAAGCCCTTAACGCCATGCAACACAGACTGACGAGATGAGACGATTATGAATTCTCTTTGTACCATCGTACGATTATGATGCAATAAGCAAAAAAAAAAAAAAAAGGACAATGGAGAGATATTGCTGAATATTGACTATAAATATTTTATTGTTTTGTAAAAAATTAAATTAAAAGAAAGTAGTGTGCCGCAAGTGTAACTTTGTTTTTGTTTTATGCAAATTGCAAATCTAAAGTTCCCGCTGCCTGCATAATACGTATTTTTCTTATGAACGTCTTGTGAATTTTTAGCCTCGTACGATAAATCAATTATAAGATTTCTAATCACGATTATTTGCGAAAACAATTAATCGTCTCATCCCTTGTCTAACGCCATTCCCTGACCCCTGCAGAACGGTCTTCAGGTCTCTGATGAGGATAAATGGTTAAAAAGGTTTAATTAATATAATGAATGCATTTGCGGGCGGCACGGTGGCTTAGTGGTTAGCACGTTCGCCTCTCAGCGTTAGGGATTCCTGGTTCGAATCCCCATCTGGATGGAGTTTCCATGTTCTCCCCGTGTCCGTGTGGGTTTCCTCCGGGTTCTCCGGTTTACTCCCACAGTCCAAAAACATGGATCAATTTAATTGAATTCTCTAAATTGCCCCATATAGAGTGTGTTTGTGTGAGTGAGCGTGTGCCCAGCGATGGATTGGCGCCCTTTTCTGGGTCTATCTGCCCAGCGCCTAAAACGTTCTCCCCCCCGCGACCCTAATAGAGGATAAAGCGGGAGGTAATGAATGAATGAATACATTTTCATTTATAGAATCCATGCGTAGTACTTGTCCTGGAACACGTACACGCCGATTCATCGGCCGAATCCCGTACCGTTCCGTCGTCTGCGGTAGTCAGCGCAGTCGTCTGCGAGCAGCTTGATTACACTCGCTTTACAGGTGTGTATGCCTTCCGTCGGGTTGCCCCCCCGAGGAGGGGGAGATTTCACCATCACTCTGCCCCGGTCACGTTACGGTCTCTGGAGTGGGTTTTCTAATGCACTTGTTTTTCAGAGGACTCGACTCTCCCCGTGGACATTTCTCACGAGCCGTGATTAATGGAGGTGCTCACTTCTTATTCATTTTGGGTTTCTGAAACACACACCACTGGACAAAGTATTGGGACACATTTGTATTATGGTGTCCATGTGTTTTCCTCCTGTCTCGTCATCACACAGCCATGCAGTATTGACAACTTTGCAGGAACAGTTTGGGGAAGGCCTGTTTGAATATCGAGTCTGAATAAACCAGTGGTACTTTGTCATCAGGAGACTTCACTGAAGTAAAATCATTCATCCATTCATTATCCTCAGCTTTATCCTCTTTTAGGGTCGTGGGGGGGTTCCCCATGCCCATCCAGGGGAGAATGTCTCGGGCGCTGGGCATACACACCCAGTACAGGGCGCCAATCTATCGCTGGGCACACACTCACTCACACACACACACTCTATATGGGGCAATTTGGAGAACTCAATTGACTTCATTCATGTTTTTGGACTGTGGGAGGAAACCGGACAACCCGGAGGAAACCCACGCAGACACGGACTCCTCCCGTCTGCTTTACCGCCCTTCGCTTTATTCGTTGCCGGCCTGCCGCTTTGCGCCGTCTCTGCCGTTTTGCTGTCCGCTTCTGTTCGTCATCAAATAAAGTTCATTCATTCATCCATTATCTTCCGCTTTATCCTCTATTAGGGTCGCCGGGGGGGGGGGGGTGGTGTTCTCCATGCCCATCCAGGGGAGAACGTTTTGGGCACTGGGCAGATACACCCAGGACAGGACGCCAATCTATGTGCTGGGCACACACTCACTCACTCACCCACACACACTCTACATGGGGCAATTTGGAGAACTTAATTGACTTGTTCCCTGTTTTTTGGACTGTGGGAAGAAACCGAAGAATCCGGAGGAAACCCACGCGGACACGGGGAGGACATGAAAACTCCACCCAGATGGGGATTCGGACCGGGAATCTCTAGTGCTGAGAGGAGAACATGCTAAATCACTAAGCCACCGTGCCGCCCCCTGGAGTATTGATAGTGTTTATCTCTGAATGCACTCTGCTCTGTGATGAGACTGTAAAGCTCAGCCCTCTGCCCGTTCTGTTCACAGCTCTACAGTTAAACACCTTTTAAGTGGAGCGGTCCCGGCGTGGCTCTCGGTCCCCGTGCTGTTATACTCCGTCACGACTCCTAAAGTGCTTTAGTTGCAAAAAGTCTCTGGGATATTTGTAGATATTGGTTTTACGGTCTGTCGAGTTGCTGTGTTAAACGTTCTGAACTGATAGATTGCGGAGGAGAGAGAGAGAGAGTAAATATTTTTTGCTGTAATGCCACAGGGGTTCTGTTACGGACTCTCGCAGATTAATGCCGAGCGGGAGAACGGCGAGCCGTCGTCCTTTTGATGCATTAGGTGCAGGACTCGGCGGCGGTGGTGGTGACATTTCGGAAATGATTAAAACCGTTGGCAGCCAAAAGAATCGCTTACCGCTGAATACACGGATAACAGACGGACCCGCCGAACAATTAAAAACAAGTTCCGTCCCGACCACGTTCTACATGGAAACGCGACGCGTGACCGTGTTCGTCGTCACGTGTTTGTTACGTAAAGCGTCTCACGTCCCCGGCGTTCTGTACGTCCACGTTCAGCCTCCAGCTGCGTCATGAAAACCCTTTTCACAAGAAATTACGTCCCGCGTTCCGGTTTCCCTTACAACAAAACATCTACTTTTAGAATTTGAGAACATGCATCGATACGAATGTGAAACTCTCAGAGCTGTGCGTTATTGTCAATAATGTCACGGTTGGACCAAACGGCTCAGCCAATCAGATTTGAGGAGAAAAACTACCTGCTTTATAAATATATATGCTGTATAATGTATGTCTCCTCCCTTCAAATTCCAGTCGGCGTGCCGTCTACATATCCTCACAGTGTGGACGTAGATTTCTGCCGGCTTCTCCAGTTTCCATCCGCAGTCCAAAAACAAATTTAAGGAGAATTGGCTGCTCTAAATTGCCCCATATAGTGTGTTTCTGTGTGTGAGTCTGCCCGGCAATAGATTGGTGCCCTGTCCTGGGTGTATCTGCTTAGCTCCCCAAAGTTTCTGCCCCTTGGAAGTTCTACGTGGAAATGCGACGGGTGACCGTGTTGGTCGTCACGTGTTTGTTACGTAAAGCGTCTCACGTCCCCGGCGTTCTGTACGTTAACGCAGAACGTCCACGTTCAGCCTCCAGCTGCGTCATGAAAACCCTTTTCACAAGAAATTACGTCCCGCTGACGTAATCGGTGGAGAACGGGCCAAATATGCTTCACCGAGAATGAAGTGGGACGGTTACGTTGACGAGACGTGATGCCACCGGTATGGACAGAGTGGAGTTGCGTTATTAATATCTCAATGTAATGATTTAATGAGCTGTAATTGGTTTAACGAACCGGGTGAGCAGTCTGAAGTTAGATTTGCACATCTGTAGAAGCGGAGAGCCGAGAGCGACCGAGGTGGAATCCTATCAGGACGTGCAGTGTCCCCCCGCAGCGGAGTCCTTCAGAGGACGGCATAAATAAAGCTTAACGATCCTAATTACAGCATGTTACCAAATTATTTAAAAATAACAAACACATTTACATACAACGTTCCGTTCGGATTGACCTGAATTACACCCAAAGAAACCTGCACAGGCATGGGGAGAACATGCAAATCTCACACAGGACTATGTATCCTGGGAAGTGAACCCAGGACCTCCTGCCCACACCACCATCTCCCAGTGAACAGACTTAACAAACACAAACTGTTGGCTGGTTTGCGTTTTATCTAGTCCAGTTTTTAAATTGAACGCTGATCGCTGAGTAACAGAGTTCCGGTGGATTTTTAGAATTTGAGAACGCAGTTCATTAAAATAAAAAAAAATCAGGAAAATAATGTGGCGGCACGGTGGCTTAGTGGTTTAGCATGTTTGCCTCTCAGCACTAGGGATTCCCGGTTCGAATCCCCATCTGGGTGGAGTTTGCATGTTCTCCCCGTGTCCGCGTGGGTTTCCTCCAGGTTCTCCGGTTTCCTCCCACAGTCAAAAAACATGGATCAAGTCAATTGAGTTCTCCAAATTGCCCCATATAGAGTGTGTCTGTATGTGTAAGTGTGTGCCCAGCGATAGATTGGCGTCCTGTCCTGGTTGTATCCGCCCGAAACGTTCTCCCCTGGATGGGCATGGGGACCCCCCCCGCGACCCTAATATAAGATAAAGCTAATAAATGAATAAAAGAATAATGTATGGTATTTCACGCATCGATACGAATGTTAAACGCTCAGAGCTGTGCGTTATTGTCAATAATGTCACGGTTGGACCAAACGACTCAGCCAATTAGATTTGAGGAGACGAACTACCTGCTTTATAAATATATATGCTGTATAATGTATGTCTCCTCCCTTCAAATTCCAGTCGGCGTGCCGTCTACATATCCTCACAGTGTGGACGTAGATTTCCACCGGCTTCTCCAGTTTCCTTCTGCAGTCCAAAAACAAATTTAAGGACAATTGGCTGCTCTAAATTGCCCCATATAGTGTGTTTCTGTTCATGTGTATGAGTGAGTCTGCCCAGCAATGGATTGGTGCCCTGTCCTGATCTGCTCTTTCTTCCCTGGATAGGCATCGGGGACCCCCCAAACCCCACACCCCCATGACCCTAGTATAGGATAAAGCAGAATATAATGGATGGATGTCTCCCGCTTTATCCTCTATTAGGGTCGTGGTGGGGGGGTGGGGGGGTTCCCCATGCCCATCTAGGGGAGAACGTTTCGGGCGCTGGGCAGACACACCCAGGACAGGACGGCAATCTATCGCTGGGCACTCACTCACTCACACACTCACTCACACACACACACTCTTTATATAGGGCAATTTTGGAGAATTCAATTGACCTTGATCCATGTTTTTGGACTGTGGGAGGAAACCGGAGAACCCGGAGGAAACCCACGCCGACACGGGGAGGACATGGACACTCCACCCAGATGGGGATTCGAACCGGGAATCCCTAGTGCTGAGAGGTGAACGTGCCAAACCACTAAGCCACCGTGCCGCCTATCCGCGGAACTTATAACCTTTAATTACTGCCTATAGCCCTTGACTGCCCCCCCCCTGCCTGCCACGCCCACTAATCTACACCCAGAATTCAGTGATTTTGAAGCGCGCCTCCATGATTCTGTTCACACAGTGTATTTCTCTTTCCTTGAGCTCTACGGGTCTTAAAAACAATTCAGAGACTCTCTCTCAGAAAACCGGTGCCGCGGGGGGCAACCTTATCACCCGTGTAACGGTGCAAGACGTCTCCCTCATTTATCTGCCCTCGCTCGCTCTCTCTCTCTCTTTCCTCTGAGCCGTAATGCCCCAGGGAGCGCCGGCCGTTGGTCGAACGCTTCGATCTCGGACTGCCGGCAGATAATTAATTCCGTATAAAACGCTCAACACATGGAGCATCTGGTCTTCAGGATTAGAGTGACGTGCACAGACGCGGGTGGTTCAGCGTACTGCGGCGGCACCGACAGGGTGGTGGCGTGTCGTTGTGGACTCCGACTCGGTCGCATCACGTTCGCTGTGCAAAACGATGCCCGGAAAATCCGTAAGCCCTCGGTGAGTGCGGCTAATTCAACCGCCATCAGTATTGAAGTGTGCGGCGGGTGGAGAGCAGCCAGTGAACCCCCCCGGTGAACCCCCCCGGTGAACCCCCCGTGTCCAAACTCGCCAGATTATTAAGTCCTTGTCGGATAATCAGTAGCCAGGGGTCACCTTTACGGTCACGGGCTCCGCGGAAAAAACGGAGAACCTCTCGGAAGGAAAGAACGATGGCGGCAGGACAGGAATTGATTGGAGAGTTTGAGGGGGGGGGGGGGAATCAAACGAGAGCCGAGACGTTCCACCAGGAGGACGCTCCGTCACCTGGAGACGAAAAGACAAACGGATTGGGAGGACGGCAGGGAATAAGTAGTTCAAATTAACGCAAGACAATTATGCGTAAGAACTGATTATAAAGTTGATGTTTAAGCCCTAGGTCCTATCCCGGCTTGATTACTGTAATGCGCTACTTGCCGCTATCCCAGCGTCCACAATCGGACGTCTTCAACTGATTCTGAACTCTGCAGCCCGACTCGTCTTCAACCACCAAGAACTCATGTCCGTCATCGCTCATGTCCCTCCATTACTCATGTCCTCCATCGCTCATGTCCTCCATCACTCATGTCCCTCCATCGCTCATGTCCCTCCATCACTCATGTCCTCCATCACTCATGTCCCTCCATCGCTCATGTCCCTCCATCGCTCATGTCCCTCCATCGCTCATGTCCCTCCATCGCTCATGTCCCTCCATCGCCCATGTCCCTCCATCGCTCATGTCCCTCCATCGCCCATGTCCCTCCATCGCTCATGTCCCTCCATCGCTCATCTCCCTCCATCGCTCATGTCCCTCCATCGCTCATCTCCCTCCATCAGTCATGTCCCTCCGTCGCTCATGTCCCTCCATCAGTCATGTCCCTCCATCAGTCATGTCCCTCCGTCGCTCATGTCCCTCCATCAGTCATGTCCCTCCGTCGCTCATGTCACTTTATCAGTCATGTCCCTCCATCTCTTTAACAAAAACCTGTTATAAAATAAATTGGGGGGGCGCAGCATCTAATAACAATCAGGTTTAATAAGTTTACAGTGGAGTTGGTTCTCTGCATAACGACATGCCCCATGCCCATCCAGTGGAGAACGTTTCGGGCGCTGGGCAGATACACCCAGGACAGGGGGTGCAATCTACCACTGGACACACACTCACTCACACACCCTCAATTGACTTGATCCATGTTTTTGGACTGTGGGAGGAACCCGGAGGAAACCCACACGGACATGGGGAGAACCGGGAATCCCTAAAGCTGAGAGGCGAACGTGCGATCCACTAAGTCACCGCTGCGCCGATTCGAATAAAGTTGATTTCATTCCTTTCTTCGCCACGTCTTGGGTCTTGACTCCAGTCTATGGTATTGCTATGTAGTTTGCATGTTCTCCCCATGTCTGTGTTCTGTCCTTTCACAACTCAACAATGTTAGAGCCGAAGAAAAGGATTTTTCATCAGATTCTATGAATTAACTGTTTAGTACTTGATGTTCTGCTGTGGACATGTCTCTCCTGGATCCATCAGGGTCTGACCTCTGACCAGAACGTTCTCCTACACCACAAAGGTTTGGAAGAACGCTGTTATAGCGGCGTACAGCTGTAATGTAAAGGTGCCTTTAGTTGAGGATGTAGGAGAACCCCGGTGAGAGAGGTCGCGCCTGATAGCTGCGTAATCATCAGCGTGGAGGTTATTAATGCAGCGCGCCATCGTTTTCACCCTGAAACAACAGAACCGGTCAGTGAGATAAACGAACCTCATTATTAATCAGTAAAACAGACCCGCTGGACGAGTCCCTGATCCCCAGCACGGTGGATACTTAATTATTAAACGGTTAGGAACGCCTTCGCTTCTGTCGGTTTAGGCTCCTTTAAATAAGATCAGACGTGGTTCATAAACTCACCGACATGATCGTCTCATAATAAAGCAATAACAAACGAGAGGGCGGGGCGTTATACGGAATAAACCCCATAAAGAGGTGTTCTTAGTCCCGGCAGAGTAGCAGAGTATGGCTCCACCCCTTTATGTGATTTATTTACAGTAATACACAGCCTCGAGTGTCTGATGGCTTTAATAAAACAAACACACCATCATAAAAAAACAAGAACTGCGTTTATTGAACGCATGTTTTTAATGGAATCAGTCACGTTTTTAAAGTGAACGCTGATCGCTGAAAACCAGGATTACGGTTTCTCTAAAAATCACATCACTGTCAGCTGGTGACCGAATCACAGAACACAGTTTATTAAAAAAACAGCATAACAGGTTTAGTGCTGATCGGGAGTCGACTCGCTCGATCGATCGGGAGTCGACTCGATTTTTATTCATCTGAAGCATTCAGAGGTGTGTGTGATTGTTAACAAGATAAGATGAGATAAGATAAGATGAGATAGTCCTTTATTTGTCCCACAATGGGGACATTCACATTCTCAGCAGCAGCTACATCAGAAGAATTGTGGAAAAATTTATATATATATATAGGTGTTCACGGTGGCTTAGTGGTTTAGCATGTTCTCCTCTCAGCACTAGGGATTCCCGGTTCAAATCCCCATCTGGGTGGAGTTCACATGTCCTCCCTGTGTCCGCGTGGGTTTTCTCCCACAGTCCAAAAACATGGATCAAGGTCAATTGAATTCTCCAAATTGCCCCATATAGAGTGTGTGTGTTTGAGTGAGTGTGTGCCCAGCGATAGATAGGCGTCCTGTCCTGGGTGTATCTGCCCAGTGCCCTAAACGTTCTCCCCTGGATGGGCATGGGGAACCCCCCCCGCCCTGCGACCCTATTAGAGGATGAAGAAACAATTAAATTTCTTTTGTAGTTTTTAAAGAACATTAAACACTGAGCTGCTGGACGTGGTAGCTCAGTGGTCAGGACATCGGGCTTTCAATCTGAAGGTTATGGGTTCAAATCCCAGCTCCACTGAAGTTACCCAGACCCTTAACCCTCACTGCTCCAGGGATGTTGTGATGAACCCTGTTCTCACCTCATAAGTCGCTTTGGATAAAAGCTTCCAATAAATCACCAGACGTAAAGTTATGTGAGCGTCGTCAGGAACGTCTAAATACTGAGAACATGAGAACCATCTACCACCTTAATGATACCTGCTCTGTCCCTGATGGTCAGAGAACCAAGTAAAGGGATGAAGGACGTAGAGATGGACTACAGAACGGAACTGTGGAACTACAAAGTCCAGTGAAGCGGACAGAACAAACTAAAACTGTAACGAGAAGAAATTCAGGACAAGCGTAATCCCCGAGGGAAGCGAAGCGGCCGCCCAAATATTCAAACGCTCGCCGAGCGAGAGACGAGACGAGACGAGACGGGAGATCTTATCTGCATGAGCTTTTCTTCAAGCTTTGACGAGATTATCTCCTGTAAACGAGGTTCAAAAAAATTTTAAAAATCAGTGGAAGTCAGAACACGTCCGGGTTCTCCCTCAGAACCCGTTTACTGAGACCCCGTCTGATGGTCCGGTGAGGACGCGGGGACGGGGGAGGGGACCGTAACCCGCTTCTGTACACCGATTCGGTCCAGAACCTTGGGTTTCACAATCGACTCGCACCTTAAACCCTCTGATCATGTGACCAAAACGTCCCGGTCCTGCAGATTCCTTCTGTAGAACCTCAGGAAGATCAGAACCTTCTGGACTGAACAGGCCACCCGACTGTTAGTTCAAGCCCTAGGTCCTATCCCGGCTTGATTATTGTAATGCGCTACTTGCTGCTATCCCAGCGTCCACAATCAGACGTCTTCAACTGATTCAGAACTCTGCAGCCCGACTCGTCTTCAACCACCAAGAACTCATGTCCCTCCATCGGTCATGTCCCCCCATCGCTCATGTCCTCCATCACTCATGTCCTCCATCACTCATGTCCTCCATCACTCATGTCCCCCCATCGCTCATGTCCTCCATCACTCATGTCCCTCCATCACTCATGTCCCTCCATCACTCATGTCCCTCCATCGGTCATGTCCCTCCATCGCTCATGTCCCTCCTTCCCTCATGTCCCCCCATCGCTTATGTCCCTCCATCGCTCATGTCCCTCCATTGTCTCCCTGTAGCTGCTGCATTCAGTACAAGTCACATGACTCTGTCCTACAGAACCATTTCTGGATCTGGCCCCTCCTACCTTCACTCTATCTTTTCAAAATCCACTCCGACTCGTTCACTTCGCTCCGGTGATGATCGCCCCCTGGTGGTTCCACCTCACCGAGGAGCTGATTCTCACTCCGTGGTGTTCACTGCAACGTGATAGTACGACCTTTCCAACTCTGTCCATAAGGTGGAGTCACTGAGCAGCTTTAAGGAACTACTGAAGACGCATGTCTTTAACAACAACCTGTTAAAAAATAAAAGTGGGGGGGGGGGGCATCTAATAAGAATCAGGTTTGATGAGTTTACAGTGGAGTTGGTTGTCCCATAACTTCTGACTGTAATGTCCTCATTTGTAAGTCGCTTTGGATAAAAGCGTCTTCTAAATGTAAATGTAACATTGCGGCACCGCCGGGTCGCGCGTTAGGAACCAGATGCACCACGTTCTGAAAAACATAAGGATTTATTCTCATAAAAATACAAATATAAGGTAGAAATATCTTTCTGAGACAATCGAGACGTTACAGAGAACGGAACGCCGAGGTTCCACGGAACAGCAACTCGGAACAACGAAGCGGAGAAACCGGTGAGGACGCAGGACAGGGGGACGGTCAGTGCAAATTTGGGAACGGACATCTTTTGTCGATTTGTGTGAGGCTATCCTGGGTTCTATTCCGGGGCAGTTTGCATCTCCTCCACATACCCGCACTGCGTTTGTTACGTTAGAACGGAGGGAGTATGGTGGTGTGAGGCTATCCCGGTTTCTATTCCGGGGCAGTTTGCATGTCCTCCACATACCCGCACTGCGTTTGTTACGTTAGAACGGAGGGAGTATGGTGGTGTGAGGCTATCCCGGGTTCTATTCCCGGGCAGTTTGCATGTCCTCCACATACCCGCACTGCGTTTGTTACGTTAGAACGTGCACAGACAGAGTCAGCTCACTGTTTGCGGTGACCGTCGGTGTGTCTGCACAGGATGTTTCAGCCAAGGAGGGCTGGGATAGGCTCTAACATGATTATATATTAAAGGCGGTATATGCGGTACTTGAGTTTAACTTTAAATTAAACAAAAGTGAACTTAATACCCCAGTCGCACACACACACACACACACACACACACACACACACACACACACACACACACACACACACGACTTAAATACTACATGCAACCGTATGCAAAAGTTTAAGCACCCGGTGGCTGGATCAGGTTCCGTCGCTATTGTGTAAATAAGAGAAATGCTGCCCTCTGGTGGTAACTACACTGAATATCAATGCAAGCCTCTCCTCTTTTGCATTTAAACTGTACATCTTCATCGTGTGATCGTCTGATTTATTAACGAAATAGAACTCTGCGGTAAATTACCAATAAAATAATAATAAAATACTAATGAAGTTCCGATCAGCAGCAGCAGCAGCACTGCGGGTTCTCCGTTCCGCTGGATGGGACACGCCGTGCTTTTCTGTTTTTGAAGACGGATCCCGGTTCCCTCCGTAGAAGGCGTCACTCTCTGATGAGGGAGGACGGAGGTCGGCGCGTCACCGGTCCTCTCGTGGTTCCCTCATCTCCTGGTGGAGCAGATATATTATGGGATGCAGATATGTCAGTGCATCTGCTGGCGTTCATGAGGAGCGGTACCTCTGTTTGACGGGACCGTAAGAGTCCAAAAGCTGGACGCTGGCCGTCTCCAGGTTCCACTGGCACAGTTCCAACATCTTGTGGCACTCCGACCTGGATTTCAAGCCCAGACAGAAGAGCTGCTCCACCTAAAAACCAACAACAAAGAGCTGCAGGGGGTGGAGGACGACGCCGTCCCTCGTTTCATTACCGACGTGAATTAAAAGAAAGCACTACCTTCAGATGGTGCACCGCCGTCTGCACGTTCCAGCTGTGGTCCTGCAGCGCCGCGAGACACTCCTCCACCGTCACGCCATGCACCGCCTCCTGCACCTGAACACACCCATCCCATCAGCACCTCACACCAGAGCCTGAGCTGCTCTCTACCGCCATCTGCTGACATTCAGGGGCAGCTGCACAGATGTGATTTAAAGGGAAACTAAAGGGAACCATATGAGCTGTGCAAAGGTTCTGTGTTCAGTCCCTAGGCAGGAAGAACAAGGGACATATGGGTGTGGAGTTTGCATGTTCTCCTCATGTCCATCTATGCCAGTGCTACTCAAATAGTGGGGCGCGTCCCCCTGGGGGGGCGCATAACAAGAAATCACAGAGCAAGTGATATTAAGTGTACTGAACAAACCCAAGAGACAACATGGACAAATATTTAACAGGGACGAAGAGAGAGACGAAGACAATGAGAGCAACAAAAGTCACCGGAAACTAAATGACGAAGTGAATGTAGCGCCTGGGTTCACTGTAACTGAAGTAAGAGACGAAGAAAGACCGGCGTGTCCTCTGTGTCTTAAAATGTTGGCAGCGGACAGCGTGAAGCCAAATAGATGAAGGTGTCACTTAAAGACGTTACACCCCGATCAATTAAAGACATGACACCCCGATCAATCAAAGACGTTACACCCCGATCAATCAAAGACGTTACACCCCGATCAATCAAAGACATGACACCCCATCAATTAAAGACATGACACCCCGATCAATCAAAGACGTTACACCCCGATCAATCAAAGACGTTACACCCCGATCAATCAAAGACATGACACCCCGATCAATTAAAGACATGACACCCCGATCAATTACAGACATGACACCCCGATCAATTAAAGACATGACACCCCGATCAATCAAAGACATGACACCCCGATCAATTAAAGACGTTACACCCCATCAATTAAAGACATGACACCCCAATCAATTAAAGACATGACACCCCAATCAATTAAAGACGTTACACCCCGATCAATCAAAGACGTTACACCCCGATCAATCAAAGACATGACACCCCGATCAATTAAAGACATGACATAATTAAAGATGAAGGTGTTGCAAAACTACACAGGTGTAAACGTTGTGTCTAGTCAAGGTTTTTTCTAAAGTGCTGGGATAGGATTCAGGGACCCGAACACAGTATGAACTCACCAGCTTCAGGGGATCCGGGTTGGCCTCTCCGTCCATCCGGGTACCCTCTGAGCTCGGTCCGTTGAGAGTCGCAGAGTTCCCGATGCCCGCTCTGCCCGCCGTCACGTGCACCATGGGCCGCACCTTGGCGGTGTTGGCGGACCGTCGGTCGTCGTCTTCGGCCTCCTTGAAGAACCTGTCGTAGCGATGCAGGTAGGGGGGCCTCTCGGGGAGCAGGTAGTAGTGCGTGTTGCTGACTTTCTTCCCGTCGCGGACGATAGGGAGGATGCAGGGTCCTTTGACGGCGTCCTTGTCTTTGCCCTGGGCCTGGATCACTTTGGGCGCGGCGTATTTGGGGTCGGAGGCGAAGCTCTGCGTGGTGGGCATGGTCTTGCAGGGCGAGGTGGACAGGTAGCGGCCCATCGGGCTGGGCGTGCGCGAGCACGGCTGAGAGAGGGGATCTCGCGGGGGGATCAGAGGTGGACGCTCTCGCTCCTCTTCGCCCCCCGATACCGGCGAGAGGTCACGTGACCGGCGTGACTCGCTCTCTGCGCACTTGGGCGGGCGGGGCGGTATGGGGACACGAGGGGGGACCTGGGGCTTGTGTTCAAAGGTGGAGAGAAAGATCTGGCGGTACACATCGGGACTCGCGGGGACGTTGAGACGGCGCATGCATTCCTGCTGGAGCTCCTGAAAGATCTCGGCCGATTGGGAGAAGGTGCGGGAGTGACTCCGCCCACAGGGGAGGAAGAGGTTGTCCTCGACGTGAGGTTTGTCCCCGAAAGAAGACGAGGAGCCGGGTCCGTGTGGGGAGTCGGCGTGGTCCGCTTCCCGCATCTCGGCACTGTTGATGGAGCTGACCTCGATGTCGTCCTCGTCCTGGGCCACGTCGTCGTACGCCGGCGGTGGAGGCAGCGGCCGGGCGTCCCAATCCACGACCGGCGTGGGGTGAAGCGGGCGGGGCAAAAACCGCGCCGGACTCTGAGGAGGCGTTTCGTCCAGGAGGTTCTCGGCTTCCGGAGCGAGTCGAGCGAGGCCGTGGACCTGGGACTTGATCGGCGGCGAGGGAGGAGACGGAGACGTGTCCTCTCCAAAGTCTATGAGGGAGACCTCAGTGGGGGTGCCGCCCCCTGGTGTTCGGAGGCCGTGAATGGAGCGCTCGCTCACCTTGGTGCCGGAGACCCAGGCAGAGGGCTTCAGTCTGAGGCCCTTCACGCCGGCCTTCTTCAACGAGAGACGCCGGAGACCGGAGGACGTGAACTCATCGTCGGTGACCGGGTCATAGGTCGGTTCTAGAACACAATAAGTTTGTGAACGCTACTCGTTAGAGACTGTGACATCATAAAATGTTTACCATCTGAAAGACAGTGAGGAAAACGAAACGGCAGAGCGGGGGGGACGGGGGACGGGGTAGGGCGCGGCACACTTACTCTGCACGAGCACAGCCGGCCGAGGGGGCCGATGGGGGGGCTCCTCTGAGACAGGAAGGGAGAACATGCCAACAAGCCATAGAGAAGAGAAGCGCGCTAAAAGAAAAAAAAAAGAGACGAACGTCGGACGAAGGGGACACGACTCACTTTTGGTTCGTCCCGGCAGCTGCGTGGGTCTGCCGCCATTCAAATCCAGGCCCAGGACATCCGGGGGGTCCATGGGGTTCCCCAAATAAAGACTGAGGAACGGGAAACAAAACAGGAGACCGTATGTATGGTGTTCAGGGTAAAGTGGTGCCCTGCTGCCCTCTAGTGGAGAGCAAGGGCAGCACAGGTCTGTTTGAGGTTCAAGGTTTCTTTTTCATTTTTATTCATTATCTCCCAATTTATCCTCTATTAGGGTCGCGGGGTAATGACATACAGGTTTACATGTGGGGACCAATCACGAGTCTCTGATGGAGAACATGACCTTCATGACAAATGAATATAATGCCGGTGGGTTGCATTGGTTATTATGGTTCTGGGGAAACAGTTTGGGGAAGTCCCCCTTATTGTTTTTAGGATGATACACTTGGGTGTGTTGTCTGGAAGACCTCAACTCCACCCCCATCCCACAATATGAACTGGAACACGTTCCCCACCCAGCGATAAATTGTCCCCCTGTCCTGGATGTATCTGCCCAGCGCCCAAAACGTTCTCCCCTGGATGGGCATGGGGAACCCCCACCCCGGTTGGAATCCCAAACTGGGTGGAGTTTCCATGTCGTCCCCGTGTCCGCGTGGGTTTCCTCCGGGTTCTCCGGTTTCCTCCCACAGTCCAAAAACATGGATCAAGGTCAATTGAATTCTCCAAATTGCCCCAATATAGAGTGTGTCTGTGTGCGAGCGAGTAAAAGAGTGTGTGTCCAGCGATAGGTTGCCCCCCTGTCCTGGGTGTATCTGCTCAGCGCCCGAAACGTTCTCCCCTGGATGGGCATGGGGAACCCCCCCCCGCGACCCTAATGGAGGACAAAGCGGAAGATAATGGATGGAACGTGTTCCCTCACCCAACATCGGTGTCCGACCTCCTAACTCTGTGATATGTGGACGTCTGAATGAGGTGAATGTCTCACTCGTCGATTCGGTCGGGGAAGCCCCAGCAGCGGTGAGGGTTGGTGTCTCCGTGTCCCGTGTGGATGAAGCTGTTTTTCAGCGGTCGGCTGATGTCCTGCGCCGAGAGTCCCGCCACGGACGTGACCGCGTTCCGGGGGAACTGCCCCACCTTCAGAGTGCGCCTGTTCTGCCCTCGCCACCAGTAGTTCTCCGCCCTGTACAGCGCCCACCACAGGACTGTGTCATTCACGAGCTCTGAAGGTCCCGACCTGTCCCGCCTGATGACCGCTCACCTGCCCTGGATGATGGTGATGACGTCGTTGACCTGGATGTGCAGCTTGTCGGGTTCGTCGAAGTCCTGCAGGGCCCTCATATCGGTGGGCGTGGTCTCCACCAGGAACTCGCGCAGGGCCACGAACGTGGGACGGTCGTCGGGTTTCTGAGCCCAGCACTGCAGCATGACGTTGTAGATGTCCTGAGGACAGTCCTCGGGTTTGGGCAGACGCTCGCCCTCCTTATCCACCTTGTGGAGGATCTGAGAACGCGGCAGAAGATCGGTACGGATAAACAAACCGGCGGCCGCGTGGTCAACACGTTCTCCGGGTTCCAATCCCCATCTGCCCGGAGTTGCCGCGTTCTCCCCGTGTCGGCCTTGGGTCCGTCCACGTTTTCTAGTTTCCGCCCACAGTCCAAAAAATAATAATGAATGCATTTAGGGTGAGGGCGGCACGGTGGCTTAGTGGTTGGCATGTTCTCCTCTCAGCGCTGGGGATTCCCGGAGGAAACCCACGCCGACATGGGTCGAACATGCAAACTCCACCCAGAATGGGAATACGAATCGGGAATCCCTAGTGCTGAGAGGAGAACATGCCAAACCACTAAGCCACCGTGCCGCCCCCCTTTTGTAAAGATTTTGACTTAAATATATTTCTAAGAAAGATAAATAATCAACTAGGGACTCCCGGTTCGAATTACAATCTTGGGTGGATTTTGCATGTTCTCCCCGTGGGTTTCCTCCCACAGTCCAAAAACATGGATCAAGGTTAATTGAATTCTCCAAATTGCCCCATATAGAGTGTGTGTGCGTGTGAGTGAGTGTGTGTCCAGTGATAGATTGCCCCCCTGGGTGTATCTGCCCAGCGCCCGAAACGTTCTCCCCTGGATGGGCATGGGGAACCCCACCGCGACCCTAATAGAGGATAAAGCAGAAGATAATGAATTCAAGGTGAATTGGTTGCTCTTAATTGCCTCTATATGTTGTCAGTGTGGGCAGCACGGTGGCTTAGTGGTTGGCATGTTCTCCTCTCAGCGCTAGGGATTCCCGGTTCGACTCCCCATCTGGGTGGAGTTTACCATGTTTTCCCCGTGTCTGCGTGGGTTTCCTCCGGGTTCTCCGGTATCCTCCCACAGTCCAAAACACATGGATTCAAGGTCAATTGAATTCTCAAAATTGCCCCATATAGAGTGTGTGTGTGAGTGAGTGTGTGTCCAGTGATAGATTGCCCCCCTGTCCTGGGTGTATCTTCCCTGCGCCCGAAACGCTCTCCCCTAGATGGGCATGGGGAACCCCCCCCCTGCGACCGTAATAGAGGATAAAGCGGGAGATAATGGATGGATGGATTCAAGGTGAATTGGGCGCTCTAAATTGCCCCTATGGTATCAGTGTGAAGCACCTGACTGCCGTTGAGTCCGAGCCACGGTTCCTGACCGTAGGTGCACATCTCCCACAGCGTCACGCCGAACATCCAGGTGTCCGTGGCGTGAGAAAAGGTTCGAGTCTTCAGGCTCTCGGGGGCACACCTTTACACACACACACACACACACACACACACACACACACACACACACACACACAGTAAGTGACCTGATGGGTCTTTAATCCAGATGCAAAAACCTGGGCATCCAGTTTACCAGGCAAAGGGAACCTTGCGGTGTTCCTGCATGACGTAGTGGTCGTCGTTGTTGGGCAGCGCCCTCATCAGGCCAAAGTCTCCGATCTTGACCAGGTCGCCCGAGGCCAGCAGGATGTTCCGCGCCGCCAGGTCCCTGTGGATGAAGCGCCGCGTCTCCAGATAGGACATGCCGTTGGCGATCTGTATGGCGTACTGGCACAGCATGGAGATCGGGAAGTGGCCCTGGTTCTTCCGTAGGCGGTCGAGCAAACAGCCGAAAGGAGCCAGCTCCACCACCTGAAAATGGGGAGAACATGCCAAATCTCCACACAGAGAGAGATGCACGCCGAATAGGAATCCCATTTCCATACCATCTTCATGGGGTGCGTGAGGACGACGCCGTACAGCCGTACGAGGTTGGGGTGGTCGAGCGAGTGCATGGCGTTGACCTCGCGGATGAAGTCGTCCAGAGCGTCCGGGTGGTTCAGCACGTCGCTCTTCAGGCACTTCACCGCCACGTTCAGCTAAACACAGACATGGCGTGAGACCCGGGACGCCTTCGGGAGCGGGGCGGGTGCGGGACCCTACGGCTCACCACTCTGCCGCCGGGCGTCGTCCACTCGCCTCGCTTGACCACGCCGAACGAGCCGTCGCCCAGCTTCTCGCACAGCGCCAGCTCCTTCTCGCCGATCAGGCAGGTCAGGGCCTGCTGCTGCGGCGGGTCGGCGGGCGGAGGAGTGGGAGAGCGCTTACGGAACGAGCTGGCCGCCTGCGGCTGGAACTCACCGTCCGGCCGCCGCCCGCTAAACACCTGAGAGACGGGAGAGGACAGGACACGCCCAAGGTCAGCGACGCCGTCGTCCCCCCGGCACCGAGGCTGGGGTTCATTAGGTTTATCAGTAAAGCCCAAGCTGTCGTTAAGGTGGAGGTGAGACGCTGGACGGTCCCCGGAACGTCCGACAGATAAGACGTCCAAAGAGCTTTAATCAGCGCGGCAGGCGCCACGGCAACGGCGAGAGCGCGACGGCGCGATGAGGACCGACGGCTGGTGTCTCGGCTCCGTCGGCTCTCGAGTCACTTTGAAT
>JAFMOD010000009.1:64223-74340 GCA_019802435.1 Corydoras maculifer | reverse complement strand
CCCCCCCCCCCCGTTCCTCCTTTATCTGACCCGGCCGTTTCCCTTGATCTCATTCTCGTCCTTCGGTGACTTGACACTTTTCCCTTAAGTTGGACGAGGACGTCTTCCGTTTCCATGTCCTTTTTATTATTTTTTTAACATATCCGTGTCCCCCGGTTCACCCCGAGTGTTCTGCCGATCTCGGGACGTCACACCGAACCAGATGTGCGCCGTCGGGAGGGCGAAACGAAATGTACGAGCCGCCAACTGTCTCCCTTTTCCAGAACGTAAGAGGACAGACGGAACGGCGGGACCGCGTGCGTCATCGCACCGGTCTGCGTCCAATTATCGTCCTCACTCGAGGAATTTCCACCGCTGTGCTACCCAGGAGAACGTTCCAGCGACTCTGAGACGAGACATTCTCAAACACACAATAGACCCGTACGCTTACAACAGTTCCAACCCTCAACCTCAACCTCGTTCGAGACCTTCAGGACGAACTACAAGCTCCACCACCATGTCAGTGTGTCTGCAGTACTGAGAACCATCCACCACCTAATAACACGCCCTGTTGGGACTGCAACAGGAAGCAGACACCCTGTGATTTTAGCACTTATTCGAGGACGGCACCGTGTAGCCAGCGTCTCAACTGGACCTCCCGAATTCACACCGCGCCTCCACATGTCGCACCTCCACAGGGCCTCCGCCTCGCAGCCGGACGGACCGACCCGCATAGAGGACCCATCAGACTCCAGCGTCACGATCCTCAAATCCACATTATTATTATTTTAGAGCTCTTGCTGGACGGTGGACCGGCCAGTAGATGGCAGCAAAGACACGTGAGTCAGTACATACTGACTGCCTTATGGAATTTCTGCAGTGTGTGTGTGTGTGTGTGTGTGCGCGCATCTGTGAGGTCAGACACCGACGTTGGACAAGAGGACGAGGAGGCGCAGGATCGCCATCCTAATTCATGACGGCCCTCTGTTCATATCTGTGTTTCGGGGGATTAGTGGTGTGTGATTCGGACGATGTGCTTTATTTCACCGATCAACAGCCCAGCAGAGGTACAGGCACCCCCCCACCCCACCCCCAAATGGCAAAACAAAGAGATCAGCCAATCAGATTCAGCCAACGGTTATTAGTAACGAGGTAAGAGTTCGGCATGACAACAACAAAGACTCTCTGAAACTGCCCCACCATCAAACACCTCGTGTGAGGTACCTGACTGTACCTCTGGTGCGGTCCATACAACCGGCCCCTGTTTATCCTAATGGCCCTCGGTTTAGTTCATAAAACCGGCCCACCGTCCATCCTAATGGCCCTCGGTTTAGTTCATACAACCGGCCCCCGTCCATCCTAATGGCCCCCGGTGCGGTCCATACAACCGGCCCCAGTCCATCCTAATGGCCCTCGGTTTAGTTTATACAACCGGCCCCCGTCCATACGCATGGCCCCCGGTGTGGTCCATACAACTGGCCCCCGTCCATCCTAATGGCCCTCAGTTTGGACCATACATAGCTTAGCTCCCAGCTCGGTTTATACAATCAGCTCCCGTCCATCCTAATCGCCACCGGTGTGGTCCATACAACTGGCCCCCGTCCATTCGTATGGCCCCCGGTTTGATTCGTTCCACCAACCCCTGTTCATTCTAATGGCCCCAAGTTTGGTCCATACAACCAGTCCTCATCCGTCCGGATGGCCCCCTGGTGTGATCTTAACATCCATCTGGATGGCCCCCGGTTTGGTTCATACAATCAGTATGTGTCTATCCTAATCGTCCCCGGTGTGGTCCATACAACTGGCCCCGCACATCTGGATGACCCCCAGTTTGGTTCGTACAACCAGTCCTCATCCATCCTGATGGCCCCCTGGTGTGATCTTAACAACCATCTGGATGGCCCCCACCTTAACGTCTAAACGCACCTCCCACCAATCAGCACCAGCACCAGCCATGACCACAGGCAACTTATTAAAATTGAAAATAATACAACTTTTAAAATATTATGGGATGTGACCGTGTCCATGGCAACCGTCATCCGCTAAACAGAAACAACATTTAGAAGGTGTCAAGTGGTGGAGAAGCCGGACTGTAATCGCCAGTTCGAGCCGGCGCTTAAACAGCGATACCTCGTCCTCATCGCCGTCGCTGGACAGCCGCTGATACTCCGCGGTCTCGCCCATGTCGAGGTCAAACACTCAGCTCAGCGTCTTCGTTCCCTGCAGATGGGCCCCCATGTGGCGACGTTCCCGCGCTGCACCTCACAGCATCATCCGAGGTCTCTCTCCTCCGAGGCGCCCTCCGCCGAACCTCCCATGCGTCCGATCCGCCTGACGCGTCACGCCTGTCCCCTCGTCCTCCCAACAGATGCGAGTGCGGCGGACACGGTCGGGTTTTGATTAATCTCCGTTTGAACAGCAGTCCTGATTGGTGACCGGTGTCTAACCCTAATCCCCCGTCACGCTGTTCCGCCGTCCCCGTCCTCCCTCCCACCTCTCTCTCTGTTTTCCATCCGGGCTGCTCTCGCGGCGAGTGGTTCCCCCCAACAACACGGCTGCGGCGGCTCGCCAGTGAACGCGGGGAACCGAGATGCCAACCAATCGGAACGGAGAGGGGGGGAGGGCTGGGGGGAGGGGGTGTCCATAATGAGGGGATTTAATCCGGCGAGAAGAAGCGAGATTGAAAGATAGACAGACGGAGGGAGGGAGCAACGCGGGGGGGGGTGATTTTGGGAGATCACCAAACCGCCGACATCTGGATCGGGGTGGGGGGGTGGAGGGCGATGTTTGATTCCTGACCATTCTGTTTATTATTCGAACCAATCTGGTGATGTCACGAAAAATAAACAAACGTAATGTATTAGGACGCAAATCTTAATCTCTTAATTCAGGGGTCATATGTGTCCCATGTGTTCTGGATGGTGGGGAACAGTTTGGGGAAGGCCCATTTCGCACGAAATAAGGTTCATAAATTCAAGGATTAATAGCTGTGTCCCAATACTTTTGCCCCTATAGTGTGTATTTATTGTGTGTAGTGTACAAATCTGCCTGGAGTTTGCATGTTCTCCCCGTCCCCGTGTCCATGTGGGTTTTCTCTGGATTCTCCGGTTTTCGTCCCACGGTACTAAAACATGGATTAAAAGTGAGTTAGCTGCTCTAAATTGCCCCTATGATGTGTGCCCACGTGTGAGCGTCCTCCTCTGAATGGACCTGAGGAACCCCCGGTGAGTTCTTCCGGATTTTAATAAATAATAATTATGTATTTAGTGGGGCACGGTGGCTTAGTGGTTTAGCATGTTCTCCTCTCAGCGCTAGGGATTCCCGGTTCGAATCCCCATCTGGGTGGAGTTTGCATGCTCTCCCCGTGTCCTTGTGGGTTTCCTCTGGGTTCTCTGGTTTCCTCCCACAGTCCAGAAACATGGATCAAGGTCAATTGAGTTCTCCAAATTGCCCCATAGAGAGTGTGTGTGCGTGTCTGTGTGTGTGAGTGTGTGCCCAGTGATAGATTGGCGTCCTGTCCTGGGTGTATCTGCCCAGTGCCCGAAACGTTCTCCCCTGGATGGGTATGGGTATGAGGAACCCCCCCCCCGCGCGCGACCCTAATATAGGATAAAGCGGAAGATAATGGATGGATGTATTAAGTGGAAACTAAAAAGTTCTTCTTCATTTTGCTCTAAGCTCCAGCAGTGAGGACACATGTCCACGATCAGGGTTCCGTCCGGGACCCTGGTTCCCCTCTGCGGTACGAGCAGCTTGATTTTTTTATTAGGGCACTTTCTGTGTTTATCATTAAAGGATTCCAGCTGCAGAAATTTCCATGTTCTTACACGGAACACACACACAAACACACACACACACACTCAGAGGAGGCTGGGAGAGGACGTCTGGCATCCAGCCCACCGTCACCCACCTTCATCTGGAACCAGAACCCAAACGGTACCGTTCCACTGTGTTACTACACTCCGTGTCCGTCCATTCTATACATTCTACAGTCCACCTGTTCCCCCATATACTCCGTTAGTCCGCTTTGGTATGTTCTCTGATGACCAGGACCCCCCCCCCCCACACACACACACACACACAGAGCAGATATTATTAGGGTGGTGGATCATCAATCACGTCAGAGATCCCACACAGGACAACCATTAATCATCCGGACTTCCTAGAAAGCTTCACAGATATTCTGTGTGTGTGTGTTTGTGTGTGTGTGTGTGTGTGTGTTACACTATAACCCCCTGTGACATCCTTCTAGGAAGCGTCAGGAGGACTTGTTGGGTGTGATGGGGTGAGGTGATGGATGTGGAGAGGTGCAGGAGTGAGAGAGGCATACACACAGCGCTCATTTGTTCAACATCAGTGCCCGACCCCACAATGGACAGACCAGAGAAAGACCAGACCGTGGGACCCGTTATGACTGTAAATAAGGGACGGGACAGGACGGGACGGGACGTTGCTGAAGACTCTTTCGAACGTGTGTAAGTCGAGGAGGCTCTGGACCGAGCCCGGGTTCTTTAATGTTGCGCGTACGTATCGTGGTGTGAGGTCACGAGAGCGATTCTTGGCGCCTGAATGGCGGTCTGTCTCAGAGAAACAATGCAGAATGAATGAGGGGCCTGTGTCTCTCCTACAGACACCAACACAAACTCATGACTTTACATTCGAGTGAGCGGGTACGAGCGGCAAGAAGAACGCCATCACCTTATCCAAGTGCTAGGAGTTCTGGGAAACGAAGGAGCGTCAGTAGGACGGCGACCGATCAGCCTACATTTCACGAAAAACATACGGAGTACTGATGATGATGATGATGATGATGATGATGATGCAGGGAGGTGCAGGCTTTCGGAGAACATACCCAAGGGGCTATCAAGACTACAGAATGGAACTGTAGAACTACAAAGTCGGTCTGACTGATGGGAGGACTCACGTATCAGCGTCTCTCCGAACAGTGAAACGCAGTGTGTGGGTGAATGGGGAGTATGAAGGGGTTAATGAGTGTGTGAGTGTGTGGGTGTTCACTCGGGAACAAAGGTGCTCTATGTGAGCGACAGGACACACGTTCACACTGAGGTAGTCTGGAACGTCCTCGCCCCAAGAGCCGAAACGTATCGTAAACACCGAATCAACTCTTAACGACCTGAATCCACTCTTAACGAGGCGCGTCCCAATACTTCTGCCTCTGTATCTAGAACGTCACTGAATATGAATGAATCTCGTTACGTTCCCACGTGCAGGTTCCCATGGTTTAAAATTTTATTTTTTTTTTTAAATCACGATAATGACGAGTATCGATATATCGTCCGCCTCTGAACCCAGCGCAGCGTGTCGGCATAGTGGCTAAGTGGTTGGCATGTTCTCCTCTCAGTGCTGGGGATTCCCAGTTCGAATCCACATCTGAGTGGAGTTTGCATGTTCTACCCGTGTCCGCGTGGGTTCCTCCGGGTTCTCCGGTTTCCTCCCACAGTCCAAAAACATGGATCAAGGTCAAACGAGTTCTTCAAGATTGCTCCATATAGAGCGTGTCTGTGTGTTCAGCGATAGATTGCCCCCCTGTCCTGGGTGTATCTGCCCAGCGCCCAAAACGTTCTCCCCTGGATGGGCATGTGGCAGAAGACGAGGACACTGATGGATTTGTGGGAGAAGAGGGATTAAAATAATGTGTGTTTTATCAAGTAGTAGAATAAACTTGAATTCTAAATAAGCGTTTTGCACCCTTTACTTTTCTTGTAGGTCGTATGTTTTAGTAAGTGCCTTATAATACGCTGCCGTACAGAATAAGTACCGTACAGAAATAGAGTCCCTAATTCAGACTGCGCCTTATAATACGCCTTATGGGCCGGAAAATACGGTAAACGCACCCCGAGACGGCGGCCACGTTTCCGACTCCGGACTTAAAGCTCACAGAGACGATAATCAGGCCTTTAAAAGCTCTGTGCTAATTATAGAGCGGTTTAACTGCGAGCTGAGAGCGTGTCGACCGCGAGGGGTCATTTCCGTGCTGGAAGGCGCAGAATGCCTTCGTGAGCGCACACACCTGTTGTCTGTGCTCTAAACCCACATCCTGTGGAGGAACCACACACACACACAGACACTGCCAGCTTACCTCGGATTCAGCGCAGACTTTCGCCACAGAACAACAACATGAACACATTCTGTGCAAACGCATGTCTCCACCAGCACTCTCCCACTACACGTCTCCCTCTCTCGCCCCTCTCTCTCTCTGTCTCTCAGAGGAGACGGTGTCTATAGCAACATGAGACACAGGGGGGGGCTGTTTTCATCACATGGACGAGGTAAGCAGAGATGCCCGGCTGAAAGGACGCATGCGAAAGCACAAAGCCACCAAAAAAAAAACTAAGAAACAAAAAAAAAACGGAAAGCTTATATGACGGCACCCCCGGCATCGCAGGAACGATACACACAGCGGGGTCACACCGCGCTCCGACCTCGGGGGAGAGAGACAGCGCCGGATTGATAATGGCTGGGGGGTTAAGAATAGCCGAGGGGGGGGTTCCCCATGCCCATCCAGGGAAGGGCGTTTCGGGCGCTGGGCAGATACACCTAGGACAGGGGTTCAATCTATCACTGGGCACACACACACACACACACACACACACACACACACACACACACACACACTCTCTATGGGGCAATTTGGAAAGCTCAATTGACTTGATCCATGTTTTTGGACTGTGGGAGGAAACCGGAGAACCCGGAGGAAACCCACGCCGACACGGGGAGGACATGGAAACTCCACCCAGATGGGGATTCGAACCGGGAATCCCGAGCGCTGAGAGGAGAACATGCTAAACCACTAAGCCACCGTGCCGCCCCTAATTCTCACTTATTTAACAAAAATTAATTGAAAGTTCATTAATCTAATAACCATTAATTTTATTGGAATGTTATTGATTTGCATGCGAACGTGTTCTCACCTGCCGTGTGCTGTCGTTCCTGATGACAGAGGGTGAATTCACATGTTGGTCCAGTCCATGGTGTTGAGGGTCATTGGTGTCAGGAGAACCGGATCTGAGGACAGAACCACACCCAGATTAGAAAACATTAAGACACAACACACACATCCGCTCTCGGTTCCACTGTCCATACAGATTGATTGATCTGTTCTCTGATGATCAGATGCTATTAGAGCAGGTGTTATTAGGGTGGTGGATGGTTTTCGGTACTGCGGTGTCACTGACATGGTGGTGCAGGTGTGTACGGCCTGTCCACAATAAATTGAAGACCGCAGTTACTGGGTATAAAGTCAGGCTGCACCGTGAGCAGGACGGACACCTGCTGATGGGGGGTTTAGAACAACGTAGAACAACGTAGTTCTTTAGCAGCAGAGTTGTTCATTCATCCTCCACCTCACCCACCTCCCGTCTGCTCAGGAACAAGGGTGTATTCAGCAGGAAGGCTGCGTTAAAGGTTATGCTCTTTCTGTTATGCTGATTAAGCGGAACGGCTGCTGTACTGCAGTTAGTCAGCATGAATATGACCCAATCAATTCACCCCCCCCATCTCACACACACACACACACACACACACACACACACACACACACACACCTCATCCGAATAGTGAGAAGTGTTGGGACACACTTCTTAATTCTGAAATACGTCTCATTCTGTACATTTACATTCATTTATTGGATGCTTTTATCCAAAGCGACTTACAAGGTGAGCACAGGATTCATCACAGCGCCCCCTGGAGCAATGAGAGTTAAGGGTCTTGCTCAAAGACCCACATTGGTAACTTTAGAGGACCTGGGATTTGAACCCACAACCTTCAGATTGATGACCCAACACCCCAACCACTGAGCTACCACGCCCTGCACTATAACATCAATTTATGAATCCTGTCTGTATATTTAACCCGATTGGTTGCGATTAAGGCGGCACGGTGGCTTAGTGGTTTAGCAGGTTCTCCTCTCTGCGCTAGGGATTCCCAGTTCCAATCCCAACCTGGGTGGAGTTTCCATGTCCTCCCCGTGTCCGTGTGGGTTTCCTCCAGGTTCTCCGTTTTCCTCCCACAGCCCAAAAACATGGATCAAGGTCAATTGAGTTCTCCAAATTGCCCCATATAGTGTGTGTTTGTGTGAGTGAGTGTGTGTCCAGTGATAGATTGGCGTCCTGTCCTGGGTGTATCTGCCTAGGGTCCAAAACGCTCTTCCCTGGATGGGCATGGGCATGGGGATTGGGATGGGGAACCCCCCCCTCCCTCCGCGACCCTAATAGAGGATAAAGCGGTAGATAATGGATGGATGAATGGTTGCGATAATTACAACGACGTCACCGTTCACACTTTCCAAACGTCGGCAGACCTCATTCTCTATAAACATCTGAATAACTGGTTCTCATTGTGGTGATTTATTAGAATTGTAATATGATGACATCACCAAACCGTAACATTTCTCTCAGACGTCTTCACACGGTCGTAAAAGTACCCGCCGGACGTCAGCCGCCGTTTCAGAACTTCACTAAAAAACTCGTAAAGTGCCCTTGCTCACTCAGATTGTGTTAATTGGCCTTGAAGCTGCCATTACCCCAATGAATGAAAAAAATTTAAAATTAAAAAAAAATAAAATTAAAAAAAAAAACGCCAACAAACCGCAAAACGGGAAAATGTCATTGGGACACACCCCTTCCTGGCCGCTCAAGGAGGATGAGTCCCTCACTGAGTCTCGGTCCTCCCAAGGTTTCTTCATTAAAATAACAACATAACAGGAGGTTTTTGTCTTGCCACTGTCGCTCCGGCTTGCTCTTTGGGGGTTTAAAGGCTTTTAAGTCTGTAAGTGATAAAAGGTGCTATATGAATAAATTATTTGAACCCCTTAATTCTTAAATTCACTGTTACTTCAGTCTCTTCATAAAATCATCACATCATGTATTCCGTCCATTTGTCCGATTGGGGGAACAGTTTGGGGCAGGCCCTGTTCTGTTTCACGATTGGTCGTGAAGTTATTCTCACTATTAGTTGTGATAATTATGACGACATTTCCAAATGTCAGCAGCCCTCATTCACTATAAACATCTGAATAGCTGGTTCTCATTATGCTAATTTATTAAAATTATGATATGATGACATCATAAAACTACGGCATTCTAATGACATGTGCATCAAAATGCATATTGGACCATCGTATGCCTACAACAGTTTGGGGAAGGTCCGACATGCCATTCATCCAGTGGTGCATCCAAGAGGTCAGATACCGATGGATGGGAGATGTGACTCACAATCTCAGTTCTAATTCATCCCAAAAGTGATGGATGGAGTTATGGTGGGGGGGATGGTTCTTCTACGCCAAACCCATCCAACCTGGTCTTTATGAACCCTGCTTTGTGCCATCATGCTGAAACAGAACAGGGCCTTCCCCAAACTGTTGAAAAAGCTGACGACAGCCGTACAAAATACATGACTGTCTGCTGCTTGATTCCATGAAACATAAATCTAGCGATTAAGAGGGACGTCCAAATACATTTATCTGATTCGGGGAACAGTTTGGGGAAGGCCCTAGCACTTCTCGCACTCCCCGTCCACCTTCAATCTGAAATCAAACGGCGGGGATCTCAGTCGTGCCCAGCGGGTGATCCCAACATGTAAATAATGGTTATGAGTCACATGACTCCTGAGGGTTGAGGTCACGTTCGTCATGTTTTAATGGGAGTTGGCCAAATTAGAGCTTAATTACTCGGACAAATACGTTCTGTCATGAGTTCACGTCTCCTAAACAAACACGTCCTGAACAAAGGCGAGTAAATCAGCGTTGTGTCAGTCCATTGTTTATCTAAGCCGAGAGGCAACGCGGCGGGAAAACACGCCGCTTTTAAGAGCTTAGCGTCCAAACATTACACACCTGGCGTGAATAATGGCTGCTGATTCACGGACAGCGTGGACGGTCATGTCGTTCATCACGACATGAAGCGAGACGGACTTCACGACCAATCAGGTTAAATATACAGACGGGGTTTGCAACGTGGTATTATGGAATGAAACGTATAACGCGTTCTGATTTAGAGACTACTTATTTCAACGTCTGGAAACAGCGGAGTAAACAACAATCAACGGTACGGTCACCCGGCGACATTGGGACGCGTGAGGTAACGAGGATGGCGTGATGTCATCAAGGGGTGGAAAAAAA
>JAFMOD010000009.1:39718-50107 GCA_019802435.1 Corydoras maculifer | reverse complement strand
GATTACCCCCCTGTCCTGGGTGTCCAAAAAACATGGATCAAGGTTAATTGAAGGCTCCAAATTGCCCCATATAGAGTGTCCCTCCCCTCCTGTCCTGGGTGTATCTGCCCAGCGCCCAAAACGTTCTCCCTTGGATGGACATGGGGAACCCCCCCCCACTACCCTAGTATGAGATAAAGTGGAAGTTAATGGATGGACGGATGGACGGACCCACCCTCATGATGCGGTCGTTGATGATGCGGCACTGCTCCTGGTCCTTCCGGTCGCTGTTCTGCATTTCATCCATCAGCCTGCTGGTGGCGCGACTGTACGAACCCAACGCCGCGGAGAACCACTCCATCTGAAGGGGCTCCGGGAGGCGGCCGGACTGAGAGCACAGGGGAAAGGAGGGGTGAGAGGGTGAGGATGAGCGGAGAACGCGCCCGCCGGGAGAACGTGACGTAACGTGAGGGTTTACCTCACCTTGTGCGCCTCCCGCGCCTCCCTGGCCACGCGCATCCCGTTCACGCGCAGGACGCTGATGTAGCGCTCCGGCCGCAGCCTCAGCAGGCGGTCGTGCACCAGGCGCAGCGCCATCTGGCCGGCCACCTCCCCGGCGGCCTTCGCCAGACCCAGCAGGTTTGGGGCCCGAAGCTCCAGACTCGCCCGGGTGTCCAGCGCGGTGCCGAAGAACGGGTAGGTCCCACTCTGAGACACAAAAACGTCCTCGTTCACATCCGAGAGCCGAACGCCGGGACCTGCCACCCGGCCGGAAAAGGAGGAGGTCGGCTCGGCCAACGCGTGGGACTCACCTGAGCGAAGCGGAACGAGACCGATGGGATGCCGGAGAACGTCTGGAAGGGATAGGCGGGGTCAGTCAGGCCCATCGGCTCCATCCTGCAAATTTAAACGGTATGAAATGTAATGGGCGGCACGGTGGCTTAGTGGTTTTGCATGTTCTCCTCTCTTCCCGGTCCGAATCCCCATCTGGGTGGAGTTTCCATGTTCTCCCCGTGTCCGCGTGGGTTTCCTCCGGGTTCTCCGGTTTCCTCCCACAGTCCAAAAACATGGATCAAGGTCAATTGAGTTCTCCAAATTGCCCCATAGAGTGTGTGTGTGTGTGTGAGTGAGTGTGTGTCCAGTGATGGATTGCCCCCCTGTCCTGGGTGTATCTGCCCAGCGCCCGAAACGTTCTCCCCTGGATGGGCATCGACCCGAGTAGAGAATAAAGTGGAAGATATTAATGAGATGATTAATACAAGGGTGGCACCATGGTCTAGTAGTTGGTATGTTCTCCTCTCTCAAATGCCAATCTGGGTGGAGTTTGCATCTTTTCCCCGTGTCCGTGTGGTTTTCCTCCGGGTTCTCCGGTTTCCTCCCACGGTCCAAAAAACATGTATTCAAGGTGAATTAAATGCTCTCAATTGCCCCATATAGAGTGTGTGTGTGTGTGTGAGTGAGTGTAGCCAGTGATAGATCGGAGTCCTGTGCTGGGTGCATCTGCCCAGCGCCCGAAACGTTCTTCCCTGGATGGGCATGGGGAACCCCCCCTCCCCCCCTGGTTTCCTCCCACAGTCCAAAAAACATGGATTCAAGGTGAATTAAATGCTCTCAATTGCCCCATACAGAGTGTGTCTGTGTGAGTGAGTGTGCCCAGTGATCGATCGGCGTCCTGTCCTGGGTGTATCTGCCCGATGCCCAAAATGTTCCCTCTCCGGATGGGCATGGAGAACCCCCCCCCCACCACACCCCCCACAACCCTAGTAGAGGATATGCAGAACATAATTAATGAATGATATATTCGGTTTTATTGGACAGCGCAGTGCAGACCTTTAAGGATCAGAGTGATAAACTGAACTGAATCAATCTGAATCAAATAAATGAATCATTCACGTTATATGAGTAAGATAGAGAAAGACATACAAAACAACCCCCCCCATCCCCTGTTATATTGGCATAAGGGTTAAAAAAAAAAAATCCCACATACACTTTGGCCTCCCAGTTGGCTCCTCCCACTTCCGAATGTAAAGTCCTGCCGGGATCACTGGGCGACGAGACCTGCGGACAGAACCGGACACTGAACGCGGGTTCCATCACATACTTTAATTTCCTGAAGACACTTGATTTCCTTTCCCCCACCTCTTTTAACGTGCTCTGTATTAAATCATACATCAGCGGACTGGCGCTGGCTCTGAAATTAGAACCTGAGGAACAGATATTAATATTCATGAGATAATCGATTATATGGCCTTTAAACATGAATATTAATTAGGTCACGTGATTTACACACCTGTGACGACTCCGTCCAGACTGATATAGGAGACAGCTTGAATGTTCAGGGAAGGTAAATAACCCTGCGGAGAGGGGGCAAAAGGAACGTATTAAAGGTGATTTCACTGGGGGGCAACGGGGTGACCACGAGGTCACAGAAAAAAATTTTTTTTTTGGATTTTTAGAATGAATTTTCAACCTCCAGCCACTCGGTGGCGCCCACGGCCCCGTACTCGCCGGCGCTCCAGCTGGCGAACACGATGCTCCTCCGGGGCCGGAAGCCATCTTGGGGCGGAAACATGAAACGGTGAGAACATCGTCAACAAAAAGAAAATAAATAAATAACAGAACAGAACACGGGCGACGGCACCACCAGAGGGCGCTGCGTTCTCACCGTTCTTCACCATGTCCGTGAGAACCCTGGCCAATTCCAGGAGCAAGGCGGTTCCGACGGTGGACTTTGCAAACCCCGGACCCCAGGCGTCCCTCTGCGCGCCGATCACCACGTAACGATCTGCGGCGCCGGATTAACGCGGATTAGACGGCGAGATCAAAGCCGGTGGGCTCTCTTTGATGTGTCTGATGTCTTTGATGTTCAGTCACCTGAATCCCGGAAGCCTTTGATGACTCCGAACACGTTGGCGATCTCGGTGTCCGTCGGCACGTTGTTCACCTCGACCGACACCAGGTCCTCCGGACCCCCCAGGGTGTAGCGGACGTCCGGCAGCCCCCCCGCAGCCCACTCAGCGGGAGGGTCGGGACCTCCGGTTCTCCTGCGGGTCATCGTAAGGTCAACGTGAGAACGTCGAGGAGCAAATGGAAAGTGGATTGTGAGCCTGACCGAGGGGCGGGCGGGCGGGCGGGTGGTACCTCAGGATGGCGGCCGCTGTGCCGGCGCGGATGCTCTGCGCGGGGATGCCGGGCAGCCCGGGGGACCGGGCCGGGGGGAGGTGGGTGTGGTTGGAGGACGGGAAGCCGGGGGTGTACGGGTCGCCGGTTCCGAGGTGCACCTGATTGGACAGATGGATCGTTGCTTAAACGAGTCACATGAATCAACCACAAGAGCACTTTTAAAGGTGATACGTACGTGACCATACAGATCAGTGTCGGGGTTAAAGGGGAAGTCCGCGGGGTCGGGGTAAATCAACACCGCGCTGGCGTTCACGGTGGCGGCATTAGAGACCTGAGAGATCAAAACGGCGATTAATGGAGAGTCGTGACTTTATTATGATTCATTTGATTCATTATGATTCCTTTGATTCACCCACCTTCTCGGCCAAACTGACCCGTCCGGCTCGGATCAGCACGATCCTGCCGTCACAGCTGATGTTCAATGCCCGCAGACGTCTGAAGTCGTCCTCCTGTCCGTAATGGGCATACAACACTGCCCCCTGCGGGACACCATTATTACACAGTGTGCGTCATTTTGAGTCGCCATGGAAACCAAACGAACCGAAGGCCCAACTACGAACCGTGGCGGATCCGGTGGCGCTGTACGCCAGGTACCCCGCCTCGCCGTAGGTGGTGTTGCGGAACGTGACGGTGCTCGGGTCGCCCCTCGGCCGGCTCTGGAGCGCCACGATGTGGGAGTCGGTCCACGGCTTCATCTTGTAGTCCTGGAATCTCTTCATCACCTTCTCGCCCAGTTCCGTGTCTCCGGAGAGGCCGGCCGCGTGACCGTCGCTGGAGAACTCTCTGAGGGAGGGGAACCAGACGGAGCCCGTCAACGCGCCGACCCGACTTGCTGGACGCGCTGGACCCGACACGCCGACCCGACCTGCTGGACGCGCTGGACCCGACACGCCGACCCGACCTGCTGGACGCGCTGGACCCGACGCTCTGGACCAGACGCTCTGGACCCGACCCGCCGGACCCGACCCGCCGGACCTGACGCTCTTGACCCGACGCGCCGGACATGACGCTCTGGACCAGACGCTCTGGACCCGACGCACCGGACCCGACGCGCTGGAACCGTCGCGCCGGACCCGACCCACCGGACCCGACCTGCCGGACCTGACGCTCTTGACCCGACGCGCCGGACCTGACGCTCTTGACCCGACCCGCCGGACCCGACGCGCTGGACCCGACCCGCCGGACCTGACGCTCTTGACCCGACGTGCCGGACCCGACCTGCTGGACATGACGCGCCGGACCCGAGGCGCTGGACCTGACCTGCTAGACCCGACGCGCTGGACCCGACGAGCTGGACCCGACGCACCGACCCAACCTGCTGGACGCGCTGGACCCGATGCGCTGGAGATGACGCGCTGGACCGTGGAATATAGGGGTGCGAATCTCTCAGTGTCTGGCGATTCGATTCGATTCCGATTTTTGAGGTCACGATTCGATTCAGAAACAATTTTCGATTCAGAATCGATTAGTTTCAGTTCAAATGCTCTTTACATTTGATTTACATTTTGTGATTGACAAGTTGAAACGACGATGTTAACCAATAGAACATTTATTTAAAACAAAACGTTCAGGTTTCGTCCTGAATCAAAGCTTTTTGCATCATTTTATATTTATACAAAAAAATACAAGGATTAAATTAAAATGAGCAGCGTTCGGTTCGCTGACTTTTTCTTAGATAAAAAACATCCATCAACCAACAAATAATTCTAAATATGTTATTACCAAAGTTTACCATGGTGCATTCACCTTTAATCCAAACTAAAATACAGACTTTACAGTCAGAGTGACTTTAGATTTTTATGAAATCCATACTTCAGTCTATTTAACTACGTTGCTTCAACGTTCGCTACGTTTTAAAAACTTAACTTTAAATCCGTAGTGCGATATGCAGTTCGCTCAGAAGGGGGCGCCAAAAAAATAAAACTTAAAAACCTTTTTTTAAAAATCAATTCTTGAATCGCCTGGACTATGAATCGCGATTTCATTGAAGAATGGATTTTTTTTTCAGCACCCCTAGTGGAATACACACCTGAGGGTCTCATCGATGCCGGCCGTGGTCAGTTTGCTCCGGAACGCCGCCGTGAGGACGCTCCAGTCCATCCCGTCAGACTGGACCACGGCCTCCGAAGGCTCCGGATCTGTGCAGCTCGGGGAGACTCCGCCCACTTTGGGATGAGCGCCATAGCCAATGAGGGATCCTGCAAATCAGGCATGAGGTCAGACGCTGAACTGGACTGTTTTTGTTTTTTTTATTAAAAAGCATAGGTTCTCCTTTTTGTCTTTTTGGTTCCGTTCTCATGGCTCATCCACAGGGGGCGCACTAGAACATGTTAAGAACTGAGGTTCTGCAGCTTCAATTAATTTCACTCACTGGCCACTTTACTAGATCCACTCATCATACAGAGGGCCGGCACAGTGAGGTTTGGCATGTTCTCCTCACTAGGGATTCCCAGTTCGAATCCCCATCTGGGTGGAGTTTCCATGTCCTCCCCGTGTCCGTGTGGGTTTCCTCCGGGTTCTCCGGTTTCCTCCCACAGTCCAAAAACATGGATCAAGGTCAATTGAGTTCTCCAAATTGCCCCATATAGAGTACAGTGTCTGGTCTCGTCTTACATGCTCTGTATTTAAGGACGCAAAGGAAACTTTATTGTTATTGACGTAACATGCGGTATGTGAAATGTAAACGAAATCCGTTTCACGGACCCAGTCTACCCTCAGTGGTAGAATAATTTTTTTTATTTAAATGTTATGTTAGAAAAAGGCGGCATGGTGGCTTGGCATGTTCTCCTATCAGCACTAGTGATTCCCGGTCCGAATCCCCATCTGGATGGAGTTTTCATGTCCTCCCCGTGTCCGCGTGGGTTTCCTCCGAGTTCTCTGGATTCCTCCCACAGTCCAAAAACATGGATTCAAGGTGAATTGAGTTCTCCAAATTGCCCCATATAGAGTGTGTCTGTGTGAGTGAGTGTGTGCTCAGCGATAGGTTCGCCCCACTGTCCTGGGTGTATCTGCCCAGCGCCCAAAACGTTCTCCCCTGGATGGGCACCCCCCCCCACACCACCACCGCGACCCTAATAGAGGATAAAGCGGAGGGTAATGAATGAATGTTAGAAAAAAAAAATAATAATAATAATAATAATAATAATTTATCCATCCATCATCTTCCGCTTTATCCTCTATTAGGGTCGCGGTGGGGTTCCCCATGCCCATCCAGGAGAGAGCGTTTCGGGCGCTGGGCAGATACACCCAGGACAGGGGGGCAATTTATCGCTGGACACACACACACTCACTCACACACACACACACTCAAATTGGGGCAATTTGGAGAATTCAATTGACTTGAACCATGTTTTTGGACTGTGGGAGGAAACCGGAGAACCCGGAGGAGACCCACGCGGACATGGGGAGAACATGGAAACTCCACCCAGATGGGGATTTGAACGGGGGATCCCTAGTGCTGAGAGGAGAACATGCCAAACCACTAAGCCACCGTGCCGCCCAATAATAATAATAATAATAATTAAATACAGCAGCAAATACATTCATTCCTCCATTATCTTCCGCTTTATCCTCTATTAGGGTTGCGGTGGGGGGGGGTTCCCCATGCCCATCCAGGGGAGAACGTTTCGGGCGCTGGGCAGACACACCCAGGACAGGGGGGCAATCTATCGCTGCAGCAGCAAATTATATAATGAAATAATTTATATTCCACGCGATGACTGATGAGGGGATGAAGGATGAGGTGGGCTGTCCACATGTCTTTGGAAGTAAAATGCAAAGCTTCATACCAAGGGCAAAGATGAAGAGTCCAGCGATGATGAGGATGCTGATGGTCCTGACCGAGTGCTGGACCGGGGTGATGAAGGCCTGACGGAGCTGAGGGTCCTCTCGTTCCGTGTCCTCCCCCTCCTCAAAGTCCTCGTCCACGTCGGCCGACAGAACCAGTTCCATCTGGCTGCTGTTATCGCCCATGTTCGGGGCAAACGTGAGGGGCAATACTGATACCACCCCGAGAGGCAGTGAAGGGGTGAGAGTGGGCTCTGTGTGGTTCTCACACCAAGATCAAAGGAACGGGATCTAAAGGGTTCCTTTAAAAAATATAAACATATAAGGATTATTTTTTACTCACAAATAAAATCTAAATACTGTATTATAGTGGCACGGTGGCTTAGTGGTTTAGCATGTTCTCCTCTCAGCGTTAGGGATTCCCGGTTCGAATCCCCATCTGGGTGGAGTTTCCATGCCCTCCCCGTGTCTGCGTGGGTTTCCTCCGGGTTCTCCGGTTTCCTCCCACAGTCTAAAAACATGGATCAAGTCAATTGAATTCTCAAAATTGCCCCATATAGAGTGTGTGTGTGAGTGAGTGTGTGTGCCCAGTGATAGATTGGCGCCCTGTCCTGGGTCTATCTGCCCAGCGCCCGAGATGTTCTCCCCTGGATGGGCATGGGCATGGGCATGGGCATGGGGAAACCCCCCCCCCCCAATAGAGGATAAAGCGGAAGGTAATGAATGAATGAATACTGTATTATACTCTACTGTATTACGAGTTCACTTGATTCAACCGATTCCCCAAACGAATCGGATCATATGAACGGCTCCTTCGCAAACCGAAAGCTCAGTTAATCTTTAAAATTTTAACTATTTAACGCGTTATTATCGAACAGGTCACTAAATACGAGCTTAATTGTTGTTTTGTTTTTTGTTTGTTTTTTACAAACTTTGCAGAACTGCGCGAGACATTATGAACAATTATAAAAAGAAATGCAAACAAATCGACTGAACGTAAAGTAAACGGGGCAAAGGTCACGAAAGGAACCTTTAAACGTCAATAAAACGCCTTTAAAGCTCGTTTCATTTTATTTCAATAAGTTACAGAGAGGTTAATCGCAGACAACGTCATAATAATAATAATAATAATAATAATAATACGGTTAATTTATTTAGAACCCGAAGACGCTTCACAATTATGTAAAATATTAATTATAATAGAAAAGATCAAATGTTTTAAGTTGAGATTTAAATGAAGAGAAATCGGAATAATAAGGAAGTAAACACGAAAAATGTCAACGTAACAAAAACCAACACGCCATTATTTATACAGCTGCAATAAAGAAACGTTTCCATCTTATTCAGTTTATATTGCATTGTATTATTTTAAAAACTAATAAAACTAATAAACTGAGTTCAGTAGTTTACCTTCTTACCGAACTTTAGTTTAGAAGCTTGGAGTCACGTGCGTTATGACGTCGTTGACCGTAAAAGTCCCTGCAAAGACTTTTAAGTTGTATTTAAATCTGTAGAAATGTAAATGTAACGATCCAGGCCGCTGCAACGCTGGAGGTCGTCAATTAATAATTAATAATTAATAAACCACAAAGTGCTTCTATACGCTCCTGGGCGCCGAGAAATAAAAGTTTCATCCAATTTATAATTCGTTGCGATTCTCAATCTGAAGGTTGTGGGTTCAAATCCCAGGTCCCCTGAAGTTACCAATGTGGGTCCTTGAGTGAGACCCTTAAACCCTCATTGCTCCAGGGGGCGCTGTGATTAATCCTGTGCTCCCCTTGTAAGTCGCTTTGGTCCAATAAATGACCAAAATGTAAAAAACTTATTACAATTTTTTAAAATCCAATTTAATTTTACAGCATGTCCGTTGACGTGGACAAACTTAAAATAATACAATAAACCAATTTAGGTTGTAGAACCATAAGTTCACGCAAATTTACAACCCAGTTTAGTATAAAAGACGGACCTACAGACGGACGTAAGAGACGAAAATAAACTGGAATACCGTTCGCTTGTGTAGCATGAAAAAAAAAATCACACTAAACAAAATACTGCACTTAACGATCCTCCTCCCATAAATTAGATCCATTATCTTACGCTTTGTCCTCTATTAGAGTCATGGGAGAACGTCTCGGGCGCTGGGCAGATAGACCCAGCACAGGGGGGCAATCTATCGCTGTACACACACACACTCTATATGGGGCAATTTTGAGAACTCAATTGACTTGATCCATGTTTTTGGACTGTGGGAGGAAACCGGAGAACCCGGAGGAAACCCACACCGACACAGGGAGGACATACAAACTCCACCCAGATGAGGATTCGAACAGGGAATCCCTAGAGCTGAGAGGAGAACATGCTAAATCACTAAGCCACCACCATAAAATATATAACGCCACTATATTTTAATTCCATATTTAAACCTTTAATTTCTAGCACTTAGATGAAACTGGGTTTCGTTTACATTTCATGTACAAAATGTTACGTAAATGACAATAAATTCTCCTTAAAAAAGGTGCTTGTTCTTATGGCAGAGAAAGGAATGGGAGGTTCTCAGAACCCATTCATTCATTATCTCCCGCTTATCCTCTATTAGGGTCGCGGTGGGGTTCCCCATGCCCATCCAGAGGAGAACGTCTCGGGCGCTGGGCAGACACACCCAGGACAGGGCGCCAATTCATCGCTGGACACACACTCACTCACACAGACACACTCTATATGGGGCAATTTAGAGAACTCAATTGACTTGATCCATGTTTTTGAACTGTGGGAGGAAACCGGAGAACCCGGAGGAAACCCACGCAGACACGGGGAGGACATGGAAACTCCACCCAGATAGGGATTCGAACCGTGCTGCCCTCTCAGAACCCAAAACAATCATATTACATATCACTGGAAAGTATAATGAATATTATTCATTCAGTATCTCCCCACTTTATCCTCTATTAGGGTCGCGGGGGGGGGGGGGGTTCCCCATGCCCATCCAGGGGAGAACGTCTCGGGCGCCAATCCATCACTGGGCAATGAATATTATAAGAAATGATAAGTTGTTATGTACAGAGGATGCAAGTCTATGGGATGGTTCTCAGGAGGACATGGTGAGTAACCCATATAATAGGATTATACAATTATTAATTATATATTTATATATAGGCGGCACGGTGGTTTAGTGGTTGGCACGTTCGCCTCTCAGCGCTAGGGATTCCTGGTTCGAATCCCCATCTGGGTGGAGTTTCCATGTTCTCCCCGTGTCTGCGTGGGTTTCCTCCGGGTTCTCCGGTTTCCTCCCACAGTCCAAAAACATGGAACAAGTTAATTGAGTTCTCAAAATTGCCCCTATAGAGTGTGTGTGTGAGTGAGTGTGTGCCCAACGATGGATTGGCGCCCTGTCCTGGGTCTATCTGCCCAGCGCCCGAGATGTTCTCCCCTGGATGGGCATGG
>JAFMOD010000009.1:12868-33675 GCA_019802435.1 Corydoras maculifer | reverse complement strand
GGGGGGGGGGGGGGGAGAAACCCCACCCCCCCTCCGTAGCAGATGCTGCTTTGTCATTTCGACAGTATAACTGTCATAATTATGGAAGGCACTGCTCCCGATAATTATACAAAAAAATTGGTAAAAAAAGACAGAGAGAGAGAGAGAGAGAGAGAGAGAGAGAGAGAGGTACAAAAACACCATTTATAGTGAACCCTGTCACTGATAAATAAATAAACTAATAAATAGATCTCAGTGCCATGCTGGGAACATTCGCCGGAGCTCGTCACGGCGGAACCATGAAGGCTCGGGCCTCGGAAGGGGGGGACGGGGACATGGGCGTCTCAATAGCCCTCGCCGCTGAGAACCGACGACGTCTAGGCGACGACAGATAACCGGGTCCCAAAGAAACGCCGTGTGGTTGGAGGGTCTTCATTCGAGGGGATAAATTACTCACAAGTTCTAAAACAGAACCCACGGCCAACGTCCCGGCCAAAGACCGAATAAATAATGATGAGATCACAAACCACGTCCATGCCGACACGGCGTCCACGTGATCAGCTCCACCTCCCATACAGATGGGGTTTGTCGTTCTAGAATTACGTCCTGTAGTCCGGCTGTTCCTCTACATACTGTTAGTCTGCTTTGGTATGTTCTCCAAAGATCGGGACCATGGACAGGGCAGGGATTATTAGTACTGCAGCGACCCTTTATCAGTCCTATAGTCATCAGAGAACATAACAAAGAGCATTAACATGTAGGTATGTAGAGAAAACAGATGGACTACGGAATGTTACAGCAGAACTACAAACCCCCATGAGGGTTGGTGAGGACGACCACAAGTGAGCATGTGTACATAATATATATATATTTTTTTTAAATTAACGAGTCCAAATTAACGAGTAACACTACGCAGGGTGCATGTGTAGTGTACAGGGAGTTATATGGGACACTGTTTTATATCTAATAAATACATTTTTAGTTTTAAAGGTTTAAACTACGGCTGCTTTAACGCAACCCTTCTGTAAATTGGTTGCGCATCACATACTAAGTTAAAGGGACTCTTATTTTGACATTTTAACAGATGGCGGCTGCATTTCAACCCAAAACGCACACTGCACGCGGCGCCCGGCGTCTCGCGTCCCCGAAGCTCCGCCGTTCAGATTTACAGTAAACGTAGGAAAAGCTGCCGGGGACACAAAATCGGACTCGGAACGACGATTCGGAGGATTCCGTCCCTCAGTCAGCTGCCAGGAAGGACGCGGGAACCGAGGAACCGGAGGGACGGAGGGGGGGGGGCGTTCTGGGTTGAAATACAGCCGCGTCATACTTTACGGTTGACGGGGAGTTCCGATTCGGATTAGTTTCTTTAGGAGGAGGTCAATTCAAAACAATAATAATAATAAAACATCTAAATTTCGTTGTCCAGCTCCCAGACGTTTCCGGCGAGGGCGTTGGCGCAGCCCTGGATGGTCCACGTGGCCAGAGCGAACTGGTTCTTCAGCAGGTCCACGTCGGCGCTGGCCAACCCGTCCTTGATGGCCGCCAGGTGAGCGAGCAGGGCGTCCAGCGTGTGAGAGCCGGCGCCCAGCAGGATGTGGCGGAAGGGACTGTCCCGGGGGGACACGTAGGGCGAGAGCAGGTTCCGCTCCACCTGCGGACCAAGAGAGGGATGAATGTCTTAATTTGAATTTGAATCATATTAATGGTTGGCACGTTGGTTGGGGCGCACCATCATGAGCCGGTCGTTGATGAGGCGGCACTGCTCCGGGTCGTCCAGGTCGCTGTCCGTGATGGTGCTCTGGAGGCTGCGGGAGGCGCGGCCGTACGAGCCCATCGCCGAGGTGAACCACTTCATCTGCAGCGTCGCAGGAAGACGTCCAGACTGCGGAGCGGAGAACACGCGTTATTCACCAAATCGTAAATTTAATTATTAAATAACTTCATCAGCATCCTCACTGCTGGACAATCCCCCTCCCCCATCCCCCGAACCACCCGAATCTGGGTGGAGGTTCTATGTTCTTCCAGTGGGTGTGCGACGGGTTCTTCAGTTTCCTCCCACAGTCCAAAAACATGGATTCAAGGCGAACTGAATGCTCTAAAATGCCCCATATAGTGCGTACGAGTGAGTGTGTGCCCAGCGATAGGCGTCCTGTCCTGGGTGCATCTGTTCCGTGCCCAAGACGCCCCCCCCTCCCCTCAGATGGGCAGAGAACCCTCCCAAACCCCCACCCCACAAGATGGTCATAGAGAACCCCCCCCCCCCAACAATCATCCAATCAGATTGGGAGGTTGTAACCAAGTGAATTACGAGCTCTGGCTCTGTGAACCAGCAGGTAAGTTCTTGACAATAGGCCACGCCCCTTCGCCTTCCTGCCCCCGTACTACACACAGGTGGATGGATGGGTGGAGGTCGCGGGTCTCACCCTCTGGAGGCTGCCGACTTCCCGGCCGATCCGCGCCACGTTCACGCGCATCAGGTTGGCGTAGCGCTCGGGTCTGAGCCTCAGCAGGTGGTCGTGCACCAGGCGCAGGGTCAGCTGACCCACCAACTCGCCCGCCGTCTTCACCAGGCCGAGCGTGTTCGGGGCGTACACCTCCAGATTGGACTTGGTGTCCAGCATGGTCCCGAAGAACGGGTAGGTTTTATCCTGAAAGGACGGGTGAGCGAGAGAGAGAGAGAGACTGGTTTACACTCATGCGGAGGGCCGCGAGGGCCGCTCAGACGTCCGGAGGGCCGCTCAGACGTCCAGGGGGCCGCGAGGTCCACTGACCCACCCTCACCTTGTTCTCTGGACTGAAGCGGAAGGAGACGGACGGGATGCCGGAGAAGGTCTGAAACGTGTACGCCGTGTCGCTCATCCTCATCGGCTCCATCCTAAAAAAAAAAAAAAAAGTACAATTAAAAATAAAAACCTTAAACAAACGCACGTTAAACGTTACGCCAACAGAAGCCACACGCACACCGCAGACTCCCAGTTGGCTCCTCCCACCACAGAATACAAACTCCTGCTGGAATCGCCGGGAGACGAAACCTGCAAGACGAACGAGACGGCGTCAGAACATTTAAAAACGCGGGCGACACGGTGTCTGAGCATTTGGCATGTTCTCCTCCCAGTGCTGCCGATCCAGGTTTGAATCCCAATCTGGGTGGAGTTTGCATGTCCTCCCCGTGTCCGTGTGGGTTTCTTCCGGGTTCTCCGGTTTCCTCTCACAGTCTAAAAACATGGATTAAAGGTGAACTGGTGTGCTCCAAATTGCCCCATATAGTGCACATCTTTGTGAGTGTGGGTGTGCCCAGCGATAGATTGGCGTCCTGTCCTGGGTGTATCTGCCCAGTGCCCAAAACGTTCTCCCCTGGATGGGCATGCCTCTATTAGGGTCGCGGGGGGGGGGGGGGCAAATACACCCAGGACAGGATGCCAATCTATCGCTAGACACAAACTCACTCACACAGACACACTCTATATGGGGCAATTTGGAGCACTTAATTCACCTTGAATTAATGTTTTTGGACTGTGAGAGGAAACCGGAGAACCCGGAGGAAACCCACGTGGACACGGGGAGAACATGGAAACTCCACCCAGATTGGGATTCGAAGCGGGAATCCCTAGTGCTGAGAGGAGAACATGCTAAAGCACTAAGCCACCGTGCCAGATGAATTAATTAATTAATTAATTAAAAGAAATGAGAGGCTGACCTCCTTCAGTGTGTTCTGTATTAAATCATACATCAGGGGGCTGGCGCTGGCTTTAAAGGTGGAACCTGTGGGACGGAGCGGGTGACGAATATTCATCAAGATAATTAAAATAAATAAATAAGAAAGAAATTCAACTGCCATACAAATTATAACGACATTAATTAAGGAATTAAGGCGGTTCCAAAAACAGGGAGCAAAGGTGTATCTAATAAAGTGGCCGCCGAAGGACTCGGCCGTTTACTCACCGGTGACGATGCCGTCCAGGTTAACGAAGGAGAACGCTTTCATGTTCAAAGAGGGCAGATAACCCTGCAGGCGAGACCACAAACGAAAATTTAACGTTGGTCACCGTGACGATATTAAAAATTTATTAAAATTAGTGTTTTTTTTTTTTTTTTAAGAATGAAGTTCTAACCTCCAGCCACTCGGTGGCACCCACCGCCCCATACTCCCCGGCGCTCCAGCTGGCGAACACGATGCTCCTCCGGGGCCGGAAGCCACCTGCGATAAAAATGTACAGAAATTAAATTGGACTGAATAAACTAACGGCGCCGTGCGTCACGTTAATTAAACGACGGCGAGCGCACCGTTCTTCACCATCTCCGTCACGACCCTCGCCAACTCCAACAGCAGACCGGTTCCCACGGTGGACGCGGCGTATCCCGGCCCCCAGGCGTCCCGCTGAGCGCCGACGACCACGTAGCGGTCTGCGGCGCGAGAACAGTGCGGGTTATCACAAGCGTGGAGATCAAAGCGCGTGGGGGGGGAGGGGGAGTGGCTTTGATGTGTTGCGCCGTACCTGGATCGACGAAGCCCTTGACGACGCCGAAGACGTTGTGCATGGCGATCTCGGCGGGAACGTTGTCCACGCGCACGCTCACCACGTCCTCCAGGGCGCCCAGTCGGTACATCACGTTGTTCAGCCCGCCGTCGCTCCACCCGCGGGGGGGCTCCCGCCCGCCCATGTTCCTACACAGAGGCGGGAGAACGTTAAGCGCTCGGTAGCAGGACGGCGGGAGGGGGACGTTCCGGCGACCGTCTGCGGTACCTCATGATGGCGGCGGCCGTGCTGGCCCGGATGCTCTGCGCCGGGATGGAGGGCAGGCCCGAGGACCTGGCGGGGGGGAACTGGGTGTGGTTGAAGGACGGGAACCCTGGAGTGTACGGGTCACCGGTCCCGAGGTGCACCTGCGCAGATAACCCAATCACGACGGCTGTTCCGACCGGAAGTCACGACCCCCCCCCAAACCACCCGGGTACTCACGTGACCGAACAGGTCGGCTTCTTCGTTGACGGGATAGTCCGCGGGGTCCAGGTAGATCAGCACGGCGCTGGCGTTGACCGCCGCCGCGTTCGCCACCTTCAACAGCCGGAAGAGCGGCGGTTAACCAACGCAACCAAACACCCGAAAATCCCGAGACAACGATCCGGAACCGACCTTCTCCGCCAGACTGATCCTCCCGGCCCGGACCAGCAGAACCCGCCCGCTCGGGTCCACGTTCAGCTCCTGCAGGCGGTTCAGGTCGTCCTCTCGTCCGTAGTACGCGTACAAAACGGCGCCCTGCACAAAAATTTTTAGTTAAAAATTTTTTTTTTTAATTGTTGTGTTCACGTACCAACGCACCGCCTGCGGCACGACGCGACCGTCTCGGGTACTCGCCTCCGCCGTCCCCGTGGCGCTGTAGGCCAGAAAGCCCGTCTCGAAGTAGGTCCTGTTGAGGAACGTCACCCTGTTGGTGGCGCCGGCGGGACGCGTCTGGATCTTCACGTAGTGCGCGTCCATCCACGGGGCCATGTCCAGGCTCTGGAACCGCTTCTGGATCAGGTTGCCCAGCGCCTCGTCCCCCGCGGAACCCGCCTGGTGGCGGTCCAGGGCGCAATCGCTGAAAAATGTTTTTTTTTTTAATTCATTACAAATAAAAAAAGGGGTGTGGTCACTGAGCAGGTAAAACCTGTTCATTTCATCCAATCAGGACACAGGACAGTACATTTGAGAATTGGGCAATTTTTATCAGCAGAGTGGGCGTGGCAGTGTAGTAGTTACGGCGTCGGGCCATCAGTCTGAGGGTCCCCCCCACCCCCACCTTCACCCCCACCTTGAACAATGAGGGTCTTGCTGCGAGGTCCTGATTGGTTCATCGAGGTGAACTTGGGCGACATTGTAAAGACAAAAAAAAACGAGGGGGTGGAGCTTGACATCATAGTGGTTGGCATGTTCTCCTCTGGGTGGAGTTTCCATGTTCTCCACATGGGTTTCTTCCAGGTTCACCGGTTTCCTCCCACAGTCCAAAAACATGGATTCAAGGTGAATTCTCCAAATTGCCCCATATAGAGCGTGTGTGTGTGTCCAGTGATAGATTGGGGGGGGGGGGCATCCAGGGAAGAACATTTCGGGCGCTGGGCAGATACACCCAGGACAGGGGGGCAATCTATCACTGTACACACACAGACACACTCTATATGGGGCATTTTGGAGAACTCAATTGACTTGATCCATGTTTTTTGGACTATGGGAGAAAACCGGAGAACCCGGAGGAAACCCACGCGGACACGGAGAGGACATGGAAACTCCACCCAGATGGGAATCCAAAGCGGGAATCCCCAGCGCTGAGAGGAGAACATGCCAAACCACTACAGTATCGTTGGCGTCTATGAGGTTTGGTAGGTTCAGTGGTTATATTGTGCGATAGGGGGCGATATTTTGGGACATGTCCGAAGTACCTGAGGGTCTTTTCGATAGAACTCGTGGTCAGCTTTTGTTTCAGCAAAGTGGAAATGTCGCTCCACTGAAGCTCGGTCACCGTCTGCACAGGAGCCAGCACCGGGTCTTTGGTGGGCAGGGCGGAGGGCGTGCAGCTCGGCGACCCCCCGTCGCTCTTCTTATGAGCGGCGTAGCCAATCAGATACCCTGAAAAAAAAAAAAAAAACATTAATAACACTACAAATCATTTCGTGTGGAGAACAGAACCCTGCGGCGCCGCCGTCAGAGCCGCACCCATGACGAAGATGACCAGCGTGGAGATGACCAGGAGGCAGACGTTCCTCGGCGTGACCGGGCCGGGCTTGCTCGCGTAGGACGGGCGGGGGTGGTGGTGCTTGCCGTTGTCCACCACCCCGTTTCCTCCCACGTCTTCGTCCATATCAGAGGAGAGCTTCATCTCCACCTGGCTGGAGTCCTCCTCCATGTTCTGGGTCAGGTTGAAGCGCGTGTAGGAGAGCGGCTCCCCATTAAACTGCAAAAGAACCCACATTTAAGAACTTCCTCTGGCATGGTTGTTGGTGCCACACTGTTTAATAATAAAGCAATAAGGTACAAGGGGGCGTGGCATTATCGTAAATAAGTCCTGAGGTGTATTCACAATAATGCACAACCTCGAGAGTCTGATTGCTTTAATAAAAACACTTACAAACTCACTATGACACAAATAAAACAAGCTTTAATTCATAAATATGTTCATTCAAAGCAAGATCGTTAATAATGTGATCTTCCGCGTCGTAATCTAGTCCACTTTTTAAACAGGAGTCCGGTTTTTCTAACAAACGCTGCCCTCTGGCGGCCAAATTGCAAAACGCAGTTTATAAAACAGTGCAACAGGTTCAGTGCTGATCTGATTATATTAATCTGTATTTTATTATTTGAAATAATGTATTGTTCATCACACACCGATACGAATGTGACGCTCTCAGAGGAGTGTGTTATTGTTTTATAATGTTTACATATATATATATATAAATAAAATATAACAAATAAGATGAGACAGATTGTCATTTGTGCCACATTGGGGACATTCACATTCTCAGCAGCAGTTACTTTAAAAAAAAAAAGGTGAAAGATATTTAGCAATTATGAAGGAATTTAAATAGAAATATATATATATATATATATATATATATATATATATATATATATATATATATATATAAATTCTAATTTTCAGTTATGTACATGACAAAGGAATAAAATTAAACAAATATTGCATATTTATTTACTTTATTCATAGTATATGAATATTCATAGAATATTCTTAGTACTTTAGTTTATTTTTATTGCACATATACATAAATATATACAATATATACAGATGGTCCATTTATATATATATATATATGGACCATTTGTAAATGCCGGGGGATTAATAAATTACTTTGATATTTGCGGTTCAACCTCATGCTGAACCGTAAAGAGCTTTTAATAACAGGAAGTAGGATGTGATGGGAGGTCAGTGTGGGTTTAATGGACAACTGCGGGGTTTCGGTCTTATTTAAATGTCCGACCGACACTAATTAAGGATTACGGAGTGCATCTCCACCTTTAGTTCATAAACCTGTTAAAAACAAACATGGTGAAGGTGAGGGGAACCAAACAGACTTACTATTTTCGTGATGGTGGTCCTGGCTTGATCCATCGAGTCTCGCTTTATTGGCTGTAAAGACAAACGAGACGTAATTACTGTGTTTTTATTTATTATATATATATTTTTTTTTTATGCCAAACATATTGGCAGCAAAACAAATAATAATTAATATATAAATAGTAAATAAAATAAAGATAGTTCAGATGAACATTCTGTACCAACACAATAAGCCTGGATTATTTTAGCCAGAACTTTTACATCAAAGCTGCAACAATCAACCCGTTATTCATTCATTTATTAATTAATACTTCCCCTTAATCCTCCACTAGGGACATGGGGGGTGGGGGGGTGGGTTTCCTAGGTACCCCATGTCCATTCAGGGGAGAACGTTTCGGGCGCTGGGCAGATACACCCAAGGCAGGACGCCAATCCATCACTGAACACACTCGCACTTACTCTATGGGGCAATTTAGAGCAGCAAGTACACCTTGAATCCGTGTTTTTGGACTGTGGGAGGAAACCGGAGAACCATGGAGGAAACCCATGCGGACACGGGGACATGGAAACTCCACCCAGATTGGGATCACAACCGGGAATCCCCAGCGCTGAGAGGTGAACATGCCAAACCACCCTATCGTTCGATATGAGGAGTAATTATTGGGCACCTCAAGAACGTCTGACAGATCTTTATAAAGCACAGAACACTTTCCCTTCCTCGTTCCACACACACACACACAGACACTAGAGAAACCGAATCCATCCCCTCACATCCATAACGCCTCATCAGCCATCTCTCCACCTTCCCAGATCTGCAAGGACGTACCAGGAGAACACCGGGAACGCAATCCGACGCCGGAACACAGGAACCTTCCAAAAACTACAGAGAACCCGCAGAGTGTTGGGTGGAGGGGTGGAGGACGCTCACGGGTCAGGTGTGTTTAACCGACCGTGATGGTTTCGGGTGACACTTCTGCATTTCACACGTGTTTAACCCTCATCCTGCCAACGGGTTCCCGAGGTCAAAGAGCCGGACGTTAAAATATCAGATCAGACCCACGAGAGAGGAACTGACTCGGGTTTCGTTACCATTACACACACACACACACACACACACGTTTCGGGGGAAAATAAATAAATCCCAGCAGCGCACACCGTGCAGAACGGTTCTCACACAGACGGAACACAATCGAGCACCTGGTCACGGGTTGAAGACAACAGCAGGTGTTCTAGTTTGAGAGAACAGTTTAGGGAAGGCCCGTGTGTTCCAGATTAAAGATGGAGAGGAGGGAGAATTAAAAAAGAAAAAAAAGAAGCGGTTGGCAGGTCTGAGGTTCTTCGAGAAAGTTCTGCATCTCGGTTCTGATTATAAAATATAATAAAAAAGAAAAAAATGAAGACGAGAGAAAAAAAGATGCGGTTGGCAGAGCTTGGTGTGCAGGAACTCGTCTGATCATGGGTGAATATGGCCTGCGGGGGTCGCTATTGCCTCGGTGGTAAGGCGTCCAGCCCAATCCACCCTCAGAAACGCCTGTTAGTTAAGCCAGCATTTATTAAGCCAGGTTCACTCAAGCCTGAGGTTGTTTGAGAACGTTCTGCATCTCGGTTCTAATAATATAATATAATAAAGAAGATGAGAAAAAAAAAAAGATGCGGTTGGCAGAGCTTGGTGTGCAGGAACTCGTCTGATCAACGCAGAACGTTTGAGATGAATCGGAACAGAGACTGTGAGGCACGTGTTGAAGATGAAAAATTAAATTAAATTAAAAATAAGACGATACAGAACCTGTAAACTGGACTACATGGGTGAATACGGCCTGCGGGGGTCGCTATTGCCTCGGTGGTAAGGCGTCCAGCCCAATCCACCCTCAGAAACGCCCGTTAGTTAAGCCAGCATTTATTAAGCCAGGTTCACTCGAGCCTGAGGTTGTCTGAGAACGATTAACATACCGGTCTGACCGGATCCCGGCCGGCGGTGAGAACACTGCCCCCCGGAGGAGGTGGAGGGAGGAGCAGGCCGGAGGTCGCAGAGGCAGCCGCACCTCGTCTGCACGTTCCAGATCTGGACGACCAGAACGCGTGCATGCTGAAGATAGCGGGACACGAGGACGGCCACACCCCTCGCCATGACGACGTGACCGCCGGATCACGGGGGGTGTGGGGGGGTGTAGTTACTTTAATGGATCTCGTTAACCTTTACAAGGGGATCGGACGTACCATGATGTCATAAAACATATAGGGTATTCAGGTAACCAGGAATACGTTTGGACACGCCCCCTTTCTGTCCAAAGTTGGACTTCGTAGTTCTACAGTCACATTCTGTAGTCCATCTGTTTGTGTTCTACAGAACACACGGTCCACTCTGTTCCAACGGTCAGGAGTCCAATAGAACCACCACAGAGCAGGGGTTATTGGGTGGGTGCTTTATAGCCTATCCCAGCAGTGTCACTGAGGTGGAGAAATGAATCGACAGCGGCGCATCAGTGTCACCGCAGAACCAACAACCAACAATCCACCACCCAAACGATACATTCTGTGATGGTTCTGACCAATAGAGAACCAACAACGAACACAGATGGACTACAGGCTGGAATTAGAAAAGTGCAAAGTCCACCTGAGAAGGGGGCGGGGCCAAAGTTTTGATTGGCAGCATACCTTCAGCCTGGTTCTAAAGCCTGATCTCGGGTCAGTTTCAGTCAATGCTGTTAAACAGGGCGAGAGTTCTTAACCTCAAATCTCCTGCAGCATGTGACCGTTAAGAGTCTGGATCAATAATTCTATTGTGTGCGCACACACACACACACACACACCCTGAACGTTCGGATCCCGATAACTTGTGAGCGTGACGTCGTCGGCTTTGTGCGGGGGATTAAACCTCATCTTTGAGCCGGCGCCGTGGTCCGGCTCACATGGGAGTCACATGGGGCGCTGCGAGGACGCCCGAACCTGAAGCCGAGCACCGATACAATCCTGTATTATATAAATATATAAATAAAACGAAGTGAAAAGAGGAAGTAGATGCCAAACGGCACAACCGTGACCTCACGCCGTACCAGTCTTTCCACAAGAGGGTTCCGTATTAACCGAGACTATTTATAAACGCAGACGGGAGGACGCAGGCGCACGGGACACCACCGGGGACAAAAAGTATTAAGACACCCATGCTTCACACACACACTCAGCAGGTCGAGGTCAAGAGTGTTCCACATGACACCCCCAGCCCACCATGTCCAACACCAATAATAATAATAATAATGTGGCATCACCATGGTAACAAATAAACCATGGTAATAAATAAATGAATGAATGCACCCCCCCCCCCGCACCTGTGAAGTCCAATCTGCTGGTGTGTGTGTGTGTGGGGGGGGGGGGGGCACTGCCTTACAACACGGATGTAAATGTCGAACGTGGCCTGTACAAAAATAATAATTATTGATTTAATATAAAAAATACATCTTTTTTTTAAGAATTTTATTTATTTTTTTTTAATCTGCTATAATTAAGGGGGGGGGGAAGCTAATCGGTTTATAAATAAATACAAACATCGGGGTTCTGATGCGGACAGGATTCCATATGTTCAATAGAAATAAGAATCCCCAAATTTATTACAACAGTCTGATGATGAGAACGGAGTCCATTAGAACCCACGTGCAGATTAAAGGAGATAAGTCGGGACTTGTTCAGAGTGTTGCTTTGATGTTGCACAGCTGATTAACACACACACACACACACACACACACACACACACACACACACACACACGCTTCATTACAACACTGCGACATGGCAAAATATTTCTGGGAAATTCGACTAAATTATTACAAACCGGATTAAAAAAAAAAAAAAAAAAGAAATCAACCACCAACAGCCCCCCCCCCACACACACACACCACCCTCAGGAGTGCAATGCTGAAACACGAACATCTAACAAATACAAAGAACGTTATAATGTACTAAAAAATATACAGCGATAATTTAGCAATATAATAAAATAAAATAAAAATATTACAATATATAAAAATCACCTGACTAATTACAAACTGCAAAATACTAAAATAAAACGAACAAGGATCGAATATAAGTGACAACAAACTTCAAGACCATAATTACTATTATTATTATTGATTAATTATGAATATTATTATTATTATTATTATTATTAAAGGCGTAATTGCAGAACCTACGTAACGACCTCCAACATAACCGACTCGAACGCGATCCGATCCGTGCAACACCAACACAGGTGCGTGATCGTGATCGTGGACAGGGACGGGGACAGGGAGCCGCCGTCCACACGCCGTCAAGGTCAAGAGCGTCCTAAAGAGCCGCCGGCTCCCCCGCTGCGCACTCCTGCGGCCGGCCTCAGGACCTCGCGCTGTCCTCGCGCGAGCCCGCGTTCAGAGACGGACGGGACGCGGGACCGAACCTCGACCGAACCTTCTGCAACACCAAGCAGGTCGGAGACCCCCCCCCCCCCTGCCCCACGCTGGGCCTGCGCAGCCGCCGTTACGACATCAAAACCGGCGCTGCGCCGCGCGGACGGAACCGAACCAGGTCCAGGTGGTCAGTCGCGCACGCGTCGAATGGGAGAGACAGAGGGACAGAGTGCAGGGATAGGACTCACCATGTGCGGCTCCGCTGTGCACCACGCGCGCGCGCTCTCTGTAGACGTGCGGCCGGGACGCACACCGGGTTCAGATAAGTGCGAGGCGCGCGGGCGACGTCACTTCCGCCGCTTCTGATAGGCCACTGTGTGTGTGTGTGTGTGTGTGTGTGTGTGTGTGTGTGTGTATCTGTATCTGTCAAAGTGCATAATGACGGATGGAGGTCGGACAGAATGACGGACTTGGACGGGTTCGGTCCTCTTGAGAAGCTGGCCGCTCTGCGTTTAAACCCCAACGTGTCCAGCGTGGGTGGATGATCACGTGGGTGGATGCATTTCATAGTAGGCCAGCCGTTGCGCCACGTGCTCTGTTGGTCCGCTTTGGTAGGTTCTCCGATGGTCAGGACCATGGTGGAGCAGGTGGTGTTAGGGTGGTGGATTGGAGACCCACCCGCCGCCGTCCTGTCGGCAGCGTCCCCCGTGTTCCGCATCCACGGGATGCGGCAGGAAGGTGGAGGAGTGGAGACAGGGTCGAGACTCCGGCAGCACCACCATGTCAGAGTGACCGCAGCACTGAGAATCATCCTCCACCCCATCCACCACCCCAATAACACCTGCTGTGGTCACAATCGTGATCATCAGAGAACATACCAAAGGGTCGTAAGACAGCATGTAGAGGAACGGATGGACTACAGAATGTGATTATAGAACTACAAACCACATCGTTCAGGTGGTGGAGCAGGAAATACATTAACAGAATAAAGATTTGAATGTGCAAATTGTTGTCAGCAAGCAGGAGGAGCTATGCCAGGAAGGAGGCGGAGCTTCCGGATTATGTAGCACCTCTACTAGGGTTGAGGGGGGGGGTTCCCCATGTCCATCCAGGGGACAACGTTTTAGGTGCCAGGACAGGACGCCAATCTATCGCTAGGCACACACTCACACACACACACACACAGACTCTATATGGGGCAATTTGGAGAATTCAATTCACCTTGAATCCATGTTTTTGGACTGTGGGAGAAAAGCGGAGAACCCGGAGGAAACCCATGTGGACACGGGGAGAACATGGAAACTCCACCCAGATGGGAATTCGAACCGGGAATCCCTAACGCTGAGAGGAGAACATGCCAAACCACTAGGCCACCGTGCCGCTGATATAAATGCTGATTAATTTATTCATTATCCTCCGCTTAATTATCCACTAGGAATGTGGGGGGGGGGGCTGTTCCCTATGCCCATTTTGGGGGAACATTTGAGGCGCTGAGACAGGACGCCAATCTAAGTTCCCATACATAATATTTCATAAATAAATAAAGGTGTGATTTCGCGGTGGTTTGGCATGTTCTCCTTTCAGCACTGGGGATTCCCGGTTCGAATCCCCATCTGGGTGGAGTTTTCATGTTCTCCCCGTGTCCGCGTGGGTTTCCTCCGGGTTCTCCGCTTTCCTCCCACAGTGCAAAAAACATTCAAGGTCAAGTAAGTTCTCCAAATTGCCCCATATAGTGTATGTGTGAGTGAGTGTGTGCCCAGCGATAGATTGGCGCCCTGTCCTGGGTGTATCAGCCCAGCGCCTGAAATTTTCTCCCCCGGATGGGCATGAGGGAAACCCCCCCCCCCCCCCCCGCGACCCTAATAGAGGATAAAGCTGAAGATAATGGATGTTATGATGTCATGAAGCTGAGATTCCTTTAAAACTGAAGGCATGTTGTTCTGTGGAACGTTCCGAGCGTTCAGGGCGTTCCGTGTGGAAGCGGGTCGGTCGGCGCTGGCTTGGACGCTGGCTCGGACGCTGGCTCGGACGCTGGCTTGGACGCTGGCTCGGACGCTGGCTCTCTCAGGCGTGAGAGTCATGAATAGCGGTTCTGTTTTCAAGGTGCCGACTCAGCAGACTGTCTGCCTTCACCTGCAGGACTCGCGCTCTGCCAACAGCCCTCCAACCACAGCATCTCAGACAGGAACGCAGGAACCCGGGGGGGGGGGGTCCGCCGGGCGGGCGGGCGGGCGGGCGTGACGTCACGGTTGCGCACCTGTGAAAACAGCTGCGGATTCCGAGGACGCGCAGACGCTTTGCGCGCGGATTCCGTCCTCAGTTCGGTGGACTGCCCAACCGACTGCTTAAACCCTCTGATCATGTGACCAAAACGTCCCGGTCCTGCAGATTCTTGACTCATGTCCCTCCATCCTTGAGCTGCCCGGCCTCAAGGAGGACGAGTCCCCCACTGAGTCCTGGTCCTCACAAGGTTTCTTCCTTAAATGACAACATAACAGGGGGTTTTGTCTTGCCGCTGTCGCTTCGGCTCGCTCTTTGGGGGTTTAAAGGCTTTTCATTCTGTAAAGCTGCTTTGTGACGACGCGCTGATGTAAAAGGCGCGACAGAAATAAAGAACTTGAACTTAATGTAAATGTGGATTAAACTCAGACGCAGGTTCCCAGGACCGATGAGGACGCGGCCCGATTAATAACCCGTCCATTTACAGATTATCCCGCTCAGGTTCAGGCCTCTGATTGGTCCAGGTGCTTATTACAGACTAACGGATGAACGGCGGATCAGAGGGGGTAATAATAATGATAAGGGTTTTTGTTCGGGGGGCTTAACTCCGTCACGCCTTTGTTCCCAAATTATAGTTTCTGCCGTTTGAATCCACAACACTCTGCGCTCCATCAGGTCCCCCGCCAGAAATATTATAACATCCATCCATTATCATCAGCTTTATCCTCTATTAGGGTCGCGGGGGGGGGGGGGGTTCCCCATGCCCATCCAGTGGAGAACGTTTCGGGCGCTGGGCAGATACACCCAGGACAGGGGGGCAATCTATAGCTGGGCACACACTCACTCACACAGACACACTCTACATGGGGCAATTTGGAGAACTCCATTCACCTTGAATCGATGTTTTTAAACTGTGGGAGGAAACCGGTGAACCCGGAGGAAACCCACGCGGACACGGGGAGAACATGGAAACTCCACCCAGACTGGGATTCGATTTCCAGCACTGAGAGGAGAACATGCTAAACCACTAAGCCACCGTGACGCCTGTTTTATTATATTTATTTTTTTTTAATTTAGGCTGGCTTAGTGGTTTAGCATGTTCTCCTCTCAGTGCTGGAAATCGAATCCCAGTCTGGGTGGAGTTTCCATGTTCTCCCCGTGTCCGCGTGGGTTTCCTCCGGGTTCTCCGCTTTCCTCCTACAGTCCAAAAAACATGGATTTAAGATCAATGAAATTCTCCAAATTGCCCCATAGAGAGTGTGTGAGTGTGTGTGTGTGAGTGTGTGTCCAGCGATAGATTGGCGCCCTGTCCTGGGTGTATCTGCCCAGCACCTTAATGGGCATGGAGAACCCCCCCCCCAACCCTAGTAGAGGATAAAGCGGAAGATAATGACTGAATTAAGGTGTTATAGACAACCGTCCACTGAAAGGCTTGGTGTTTGGCATGTTCTTCTCTCAGCGCTGGGGATACCCGGCTCGAATCCCCATCTGGGCGGAGTTTCCATGTCCTCCTCCGTGGGTTTCCTCCGGGTTCTCCGCTTTCCTCCTACAGTCCAAAAAACATGGATTCAAGGTCAATTGAATACTTCCAATTGCCCCATATGGCGGCACGGTGGCTTAGTGTTTAGCATGTTCTCCTCTCAGCACTAGGGATTCCCGGTTTGAATCCCCATCTGGGTGGAGTTTCCATGTTCTCCCCGTGTCCACGTGGGCTTCCTCCGGGTTCTCCGGTTTCCTCCCACAGTCCAAAAAACATGGATTCAAGGTAATTGAATTCTCCAAATTGCCCCATATAGTGTGTATTTAGTGATAGATTGAAATCCTGTCCTGGGTGTATCTGCCCAGCGCCCGAAACGTTCTCCCCTGGTGGAGGATGAAGCGGAAGCTGAAGCATCGATAATGAGGGACGTTCCAATCGAGGACTCGTAACCTTGCGAGTGCAGGACGTTGTAATGTCCTCAAACGGAATGTGATGCGTGTTCGGTTTTGGAAAGTGAAACCACATGGTGCGCTCTGTTTATTCACGGCCGCACTGCAGACGTTCCACACACACGGCTGCGTCTGGCCCCCGAACCGAGGAACCTTGTTTTTTTTCCTGGGCCGCCGCCACGTTTCCCCTCGTCCAGCGCTCACCGGGTTCAAAGAGGTCAGAACCCACGCTCCACGTCTTCACCGACGCTTCAACATGTTCATGTCACGGCACGGTGGCTTAGTGGTTTAGCATGTTCTCCTCTCAGCACTAGGGATTCCCGGTTCAAATCCCCATCTGGGTGGAGTTTCCATGTCCTCCCCGTGTCCGCATGGGTTTCCTCCGGGTTCTCCGCTTTCCTCCCACAGTCCAAAAACATGGATTCAAGGTCAATTGAGTTCTCCAAATTGCCCCATATGGCGGCACGGTGGCTTAGTGTTTAGCATGTTCTCCTCTCAGCGCTGGGGATTCCCGGTTCAAATCCCCATCTGGGTGGAGTTTCCATGTCCTCCCCGTGTCCGCGTGGGTTTCCTCCGGGTTCTCCGGTTTCCTCCCACAGTCCAAAAAACATGGATCAAGTCAATTGAGTTCTCCAAATTGCCCCAAATAGATTGTGTGTGTGTGCGTGAGTGTGTGTCCAGTGATAGATTGCCCCCCTGTCCTGGGTCTATCTGCCCAGCGCCCGAAACCTTCTCTCTTGGATGGACATGGGGAACCCCCCCCCCCCCGCGACCCTAATAGAGGATAAAGCGGGAGATACAGAATGAATTTCAACCGGAGACGTGATGTCAGCAATTTAAAGGATTTAAGGTGAACGTGGCATGGTTGTTGGTGCCAGTCCAAGTTCAAGTCATTTATCTCCATCACAGAGCAGCTTTACATCTTTAAACCCACAAAGAGTGAGACGAGGTGACAGCGGCAAGACAAAACTCCCTGTCATGTCGATATTTTAAGGAGGAAACCTTGTGAGGACCGAGGCTCAGTGGGGGACCCATTCCTCCTGGAGCATCGACAATGTAGGACGGCCATGACCAGGTGATCATGTGACCCGTATTTAACAATTGAACACTATATAAGTCCATCAAGGATGTCCTGCAGATCCCCAGCTGATGAACCAGCTCGTGTTCCTCAAGGTGATTTGGCTGCGTCAAATTGCCCCCATATAGTGTCCCCACCCCTCCCGCACGACCCTAGTAGAGGATTAAGCGTCAGCTAACGAGACGACTAAATGAAGAAACAACCTCCGCGGGGGTCATACGCCGAGCGGGTGATCACTAATCCCCCCCGACATGAACCAGCCCCGGTTCTCACCGTGGGAACCCCCAGGCGCGGCGCTGCCCGCAGTCCGACGCTGTAATTACACCGTCAAGATAAACAGTCATTTGGGGAAAATCCCACTGACGAGAACCGCGGCGCGGACGGTTCACACGGCTTAACAACGGGGGGGGGAGACGAGACCTGGAGCAACGTGTGGAGTTCATGAGGAGAACATGCCAAACTCTGTGGACGGCGGTTACTGTTTCCATGTGTGAGAATGCGGCATTAAGCATTAAGGTGGAGGAGCAGAGCAGCGTGTGCAGGGGGTTAACCTCCAGCAGCACTGCGGCGTCTGATCCACTGAGGTGTGTGTGTGTGTGTGTGTCTGTGTGTGTGTGTCTGTGTGTGTGTGTGTTTTTCACGTTCCGTCGAGAACGTCTGAAGGACGCCAGGCGTTTCCGCGGCGCCCGCTCGGACGCAGACACAACGTTCTGGGACGAAGACCCAACCGACTTCAAGGTGAAAAGGCTCAGGGTCATCCGTCGATACGGAGATCATCTCCCACACACACACACACACACACACACACAGGGTACTATCAGTGTTTGTTCTGCTGAACTGTATCAGCCCGGTGCACCACCACCACCACCCCCCCCCAGCCCAACTGTGAGCGCCCGTTTTCTGGGAACCGCCCCTTATCTGCCCCCGACACGGAACCCACAACCAAGAGAGAGGACGTCTGAGGAGAGGACGTCTTTGGTTCCTTCATACACATCAAAGTGTATCGGTGCCTGACTCCTCCAAATAACACCTGTCCGATTTGTATGTTCTCTAATCGCCAGAGAACATACCAAAGCACACTAACAGAGTCTGTGATAATACTACAGGACCTGCGTCTCTAATAAAGTGGCCGGTGGGAACAGAACCGTGTACCCCCCCAAGCCCCCCCCCCCCATGAGTCGGGTGAAGGGGGGCGAGCGCGATGTTGAAACGGAACGCTCTCGGGTCGCTCGGCGGGCCTCAGATCAGCGGGTTCTCCGAAACACGAGCGCCTGAGGTGAACGGGTTCTGCCGAGTCAGCGGAACTGCACGCACCGCACACATCTGCACCGCAGCGTTTCACCTTTAACAGAGACACCGGGTTCCTCAATTCATTTGACTCGGTTTAATTTATTCATTAATTCCCAATTTAGGTGGTGGGGGGGGGAGGGGGAAGGGGGGGTTCTCCATGCCCATCCAGGGGAGAACGTTTTGGGCAGATGGGCAGATACACCCAGGACAGGGGGCAATCTATCGCTGGGCACACATTCACTAACACTATATGGGGCAATTTTTGTGCATTCAATTCCCCTTAAATCCATGTTTTTCGGACTGTGGGAGGAAACCGGAGAACCCGGAGGAAACCCATGCGGACACGGGGAGAACATGGAAACTCCACCCAGATAGGGATCCGAACCGGGAATCCCTAGTGCTGAGAGGAGAACATGCTAAACCACTAAGCCACCCGTTTTCATTCATCCTCTCTATCCTCTATTAGGGTTGCGCGGGGGGGGGGGGTCCCCATGCCCATCCAGGGGAGAAGGTTTCGGGCGGTGGGCAGATACACCCAGGACGGGGGGGCAATCTATCACTGGACACACACTCACTCACACAGACACACTATATATGGGGCAATGTGGACCATTTAATTGACCTTGAATCCATGTTTTTGGACTGTGGGAGGAAACCGGAGAACCCGGAGTAAACCAACACGGACACGGGGGGAACATGCAAATTCCAGCCAGATTGGGATTGGAAGCTGGAATCCCCAGCGCTGAGAGGAGAACATGCCAAACCACTAAGGCACCCGTTTTAATTTATTAAATTCAGTAAATAAGTAAATAAATAATGAGGATGTTTTTTAATTAAACGCATTCCATCATCCAACGTTATTTTAATAATTGATGTCTTATCCCGGCGGCACGGTGGCTTGGTGGTTTGGCATGTTCTCCTCTCAGCGCTGTGGATCCAGGTTGGAATCCCGATCCAGGTGGAGTTTGCATGTCCTCCCCGTGTCCGCGTGTGATTCCTCTGGGTTCTCAGGATTTCTCCCACAGTCCAAAAAATGTGGATTCAAGGTGAATTAAATGCTCTAAATTGCCCCATATAGTGTGTGTGTGTGCCCAGTGATAGGTTGTGCACCCTGTCCAACATCTGTTCAGCACCTGAAACGTGTTCCCCTTGATGGACATGAGAACAATCAGGCTTAAGTTCCCTGTACGAGAACCCACAGTGGGAACCTTTATACGGAGGGAACCCAACACGCTGACCGCTGCGCGGCCACGCCCCGGGACGCTTACAGAACTCACAGGTGTTCACGTTCTTTAGACGTTTCGACGACATGATTCCCAGGAACGGTCCACCGCCGCGCGGCACCACTTCCCGGAACCGAGGAGGCGCTCGGCCGCGGATGAAGGCTGGGACAGGACGTCCACCGCGGACGAACGGGGACGGAGAACCTGCGTTCTGGACGCTGCAGAAACCACGTTCTTTGATTCTGTTGTTTTTTCGGGAACTTCTGTAACAGTTCTTGCGTCAGTTCCTGCTCGGCAGCCGTTCTGAACTTCACCGCACATCAGGAACCACTGCTGTGATCGTCAACTGACATCTGGAACCACAGACAGTTCCTATAGTTCCTAAACTGCGCTTCGGTATCAAAGCATGAGGAACTCGCAGAGCAAACGGTTCCAGTTCCAGAGTCACATGACAGGATGGACATCACGGTTCTTTTTAGTGGAACTAAGGAACCAAGCCCCATTCCTGCACCCCGCAGGTAACCGCCCCCTCCACCCGACTACACTACACTACCGTTACCATGGCAACCACCAAACCCAGACTCAGGTGGAGAGTTGTGATTGGTCAGGCTCTCTGCTGTGAGGTCCAGCGTCCCTGTGCTTTACACCACGCCATTACTT
>JAFMOD010000899.1:1361480-1376619 GCA_019802435.1 Corydoras maculifer | reverse complement strand
TGTGTGTGTGTGTGTGTGTGTGTGTGTGTGTGTGTGTGTGTGTGTGTGTGTGTGTGTGTGTGTGTGTGTGTGTGTGTGTGTGTGTGTGATGAAATATGTGCGTCAGCTGCGGTGGTGCACTGCTGAGCAGAAATAGTGCTGGGATTATGAGAGGATTTTAATAAGAATGCGGTTCATAGTCACACCACAAACACCGCCTCATTACACACAGTGTGTTTCACCTGAGCTTGTTTACACTAATCTGTCTGCCCCCTGCCTGCAGGTGTGACATTCTGACAGGTGGAGAATTGGATTAACATTTAAAAGCACATGGTTTCTGACTCGGCGGTTCAAATGGAGAGACTGCATCGCTTCACATCACAATTCGGTGTTGCATATGAAACTGATTTCAGAACAGTCATGAATAAACCAAACCTGTCCTCAGAGTGACGTGAAAACATGTCTCCTGCAGTTCAGCACAGGCTCGGGTTCTGATTAATGGGGACATTTCCTAACCTAGCTTTACACCATGTGGTTTTTAGAATGTAGAGACCTGAATATCACCGCCGGTAAACAGACAGTATTTTAATGTTAATATCAAGTCATTTTGATAACATTAGGTTTAACAGTTGCATCTGTCCAGGGATGGTTTGGCGCCCTATCCTGGGTGTATCTGCCCACCCTAAAACATTCTCTCCTAGATAAACAGAAGATAATTAAAAGAGTTTTGCATCCTACAAGCTCACATGCACAAAAACCTTCGAGTCAATGTGAAGCTCTAAATTGCCCCTATATTGTGTGTGCCAGTCGATCGATTGGTGTCCTGTACTGGGTGTATCTGCCCAGGCATCTGCCTTGTGTGTCTGCCTAAAACATTCTTCCCTGAATGGGCATGGGACGCCCCCCCCCCTCACACACACACTAATAGAGGATTAAACAGAAGATAATGGATGAATGGAAGTTATCTGTGTATATATGCCCCATGTATTGTTATCCAAATACACCTATTGTTTATTATTGTGTACCCATGTAGGGCAGTAACACAATCTGACGTGTGTGTGTGTGTGTGCGTGTGTGTGTGTGTGTGTGTGTAATATAAAGTGCAAGAGAAGGACACAGCTGTGTATTGATTGGATGAGAGCAGAGGTGATCAATTTTCAATCTCTTTAATCCACCACATCTTGGCACGATTGATTTCCACCTGTTGATTTTATCACTAAGCATCACGTCGTCTCCTCTCTCATACACACACACACACTTTTGTCGTGCACTAGGCAGTGCAGTGTTCCCTCGTATTGTGTTGAGGTCAGAGTGTTGGTTTGTGCTGCACCACATTCTATTTCCTTAATTCAGTTCCTCTGAGATCACTTTCCATTACAGTGATGATGTTCAGGTCATTCTGTACTCTGTGTTTCAGAGCTACATTAACCCTCCAGCCACACGTTTGTGTACAGAGCAGAAACCAGAAACAGCTCCTTGATTCATGTTCACACCCAGACTCAGGTCCTCATCTTCACATTTGATATATTAGTGATACAGAAACTCTGACACACCACCATGTGTTTCACACTGTAATAAAAATAAGTTATTTACAGCATCAGGACTGAAACATCCATCCATCCATTATCTTCCAAGTTATCCTATATATTAGGGTCGCGGGGGGGTTCCCCATGCCCATCCAGGGGAGAACGTTTCGGGCGCTGGGCAGATAGACCCAGGACAGTGCGCCAAACTATTGCTGGGCACACACTCACTCACAGATACACACTCTATAGGGGGCAATTTGGAGAACTCAATTGACTTGATCCATGTTTTTGGACTGTGGGAGGAAACGGGAGAACCCGGAGAAAACCTACGCGGACATGGGGAGAATATAGAAACTCCACACAGATGGGGATTCGAACCGGGAATCCCTAGTGCTGAGAGGAGAACATGCTAACCACTAAACCACCGGGCCGCAGAGGACTGAAACAGATGTTTAAATAAGACATGGCCGAGTTCATATCGAGACTCCTGTCTGCGGTGAACAAGTTAACGCTTTTCCAAATCTGAGCTTGAAGTAAGACTTTACTTACTGAGATCTCTAATAAACACCTAAGCCTTTCCATGTTCTCCCCGTGTCCGTGTGTCCATGTTCTCTGGTCCTTTCACAGTCCAAATCAAGGTGAATTGACTCCTATAATTGTCCCTATAGGGCGGCAAGGTGGCTTAGTGGTTAGCACGTTCTCCTCTCAGCGCTAGGGATTCCCGGTTCGAATCCCAATCTGGGTGGAGTTTCCATGTTCTCCCCGTGTTTGTGTGGGTTTCCTCCGGGTTCTCCGGTTTCCTCCCACAGTCCAAAAACATGGATCAAGGTCATTTAGGTTCTCCAAATTGCCCCATATAGAGTGTGTTTGTGTGAATGAGTGTGTGCCCAGTGATAGATTGGCACCCTGTCCTGGGTGTATCTGCCCAGCACCCGAAACGTTCTCCCCTGGATGGGCATGGGGAACCCCCCGTGACCCTAATATAAGATAAAGTGGAAGATAATGGATGGATGAAATTTTCCCTATATACCGTAGTGTAGTCGTAGGTTGGATTCTGCAGCCCAATGATAGATTGGCACCCTGTCCTGGGTGTATCTGCACAGTGCCCGAAACGTTCTCCCGTGGATGGGCATGGGGACACCCCCCCAGTAGAGGATAAAGTGGAAGATAATGGATGGATGGATGGTTTCTGCAGTTTCTTGCTGTAAAGCTATGAATGCATGTTGGGTCAGTCATGGGCTTGTGGTTAAGGAACTAGCCTTGTGACCTGAAGGTCCCCGGTTTGATTCCCAGTCCCACCAAGTCCTCTGGCTGAAGTGCCCTTGAGGAAGTCACCTAATCCCAGTTTCTTTCCGGTCACTGTATACAAGGCTACTCACTGCTCTGGGTACGTGTGCTCACTTCACCAGTGTGTGTGTTTGACTGCACGGATGAGTTCAACGTGGAGGACAAAGTCCTCTGTGTGTAAAAGCACAGTAGGCAAAATAAATCATTCATTCATTAATTATCTCTCGCTTATCCTCTATTAGGGTCGCGGTGGGGTTCCCCATGCCCATCCAGGGGAGAACGTCTCGGGCGCTGGGCAGATAGACCCAGGACAGGGCGCCAATCCATCGCTGGGTACACACTCACTCACACAGACACACTCTATATGGGGCAATTTTTGAGAATTCAAGTGACTTGATCCATGTTTTTGGACTGTGGGAGGAAACCGGAGAACCTGGAGGAAACCCACGCAGACACGGGGAGAACATGGAAACTCCACCCAGATGGGGATTCGAACCGGGAATCCCTAGCTGTTTATGGCATGAAAATCAAATAGAATTTAGGAGAAAATTGCCCGTTTGAGTTTTAAAACTCACTTGAGGCTGGAATAAGTAGCACGGAGTCAGTTTAGAAACATGTCCTGATTTAGTTTCCTCTGATAAATCATTCACGCTGACATAGAATAGTGCTGATTCGGTCATATCAGCGCACAAACGTCGTTCCTAATCAGTGGGCTGAGGACTGCTTGCCTCATTATCCCTCCACTCTGTGCTTCAGCACAACCCTGTCTTCACTGAATCTCATGACCTTTGAGAAAGAGATAGCACATCTTTATAAGCAGATAAAGAGAATCTCCCGGTCTGAAGGTGAGCTGAAAGACACGCGAGTCTGAAGTTTAGAGTTTCTGTGTGGAGTCTGAGTGTAAAAAGAGGCCGTATATTTATATGTTTTACAGAATAAGATTCTTCTTTGTGCAGTCTGGATGTTGAATGGTTTGGTGGATTAAGTTGAAATAATGTTTCAATAATTTAATAATTAAGAAAACAACTGAAATAATATATTCATTGCATAAAAAGCATCAGATAAACTTTCTCATCTCATTATCATCAACTTAATCCTATACTAGAGACAAGGGTCGTGTGGGTTGCCTATACCCATCCAAGAGAGAACATCTCAGGTGATGGGCGCAAATCTATCCCTGGGCACACACTTACTCACATACACACACATTTTATTCATTCATTCATTATCTCCCGCTTATCCTCTATTAGGGTCGCGGTGGGGTTCCCCATGCCCATCCAGGGGGGAACGTCTCGGGCGCTGGGCAGATAGACCCAGGACAGGGCGCCAATCCATCGCTGGGCACACACTCACTCACACAGACACACTCTTTATGGGGCAATTTGGAGAATTCAATTAACTTGATCCATGTTTTTGGACTGTGGGAGGAAACTGGAGGAAACCCATGCGGACACGGGGAGAACATGGAAACTCCACCCAGATGGGGATTCGAACCGAGTGCTGAGAGGCGAACGTGCTAACCACTAAGCCACCGTGCCGCCCACACACATTTTAGATAGGGGCAATTTAGAGCATCCAACATACCCTGAATCCATGTTTTTTGACTGTGGCAGGAAGCCAGAGAACCTGGAGAAATCCCACACCGACACAGGGAGAACATGAAAACTCCACCCAGATCACGAATTGAACCTGGATTCCCAGAGTTAAGAGGTGATTGTGCTAATATACCGCACACTAAGATACCACGCTGCCAAGATTGGCTCCATCTAGGTAAAAAAGGAGTATGAACGAAGGTCCATGAAACAGTGACTGTAGCATCACAGTACAGCGATCCTGAAGGTCCTCATTTCTCAATGCGTGTAATGTTTCCAATCCATTATCATCCACTTATTTCTGTACTAGAGTCGTGGGGGGGGGGGGGTCCATCATGTCCATCCAGGGGAGAACAATTCAGGTGCTGGGCAGATACACCCAGGACAGGGTGCCAATCCATCACTGGGCACACACTCACTCACACAGACACACTCTATATGGGGCAATTTGGAGAATTCAACTGAACTTGATCCATGTTTTTGGACTGTGGATAACCCGGAGGAAACCCACGCGGACACGGGGAGAACATGGAAACTCCTAGATTGGAATTTGAAACACTGAGGCAAACGTGCTTACCACTAAGTCACCGTGCCTGTGTGTAATGTTTTTATTGTGCATAATATTTATGTGTGTAGATGTTTCGTACAGCTGTCAGCTGCGTTGAGCGTGCCATTCCTTGTGATTTCTCAGTACAACATGGTCCCGTGTCGCCATCCAGCAACTCCTACCGCCTGGAATAACATAAAAATAAAACACCGCATCAGAAATGTGGCGCCGTCAATAATCTCTTTAATGCCGCACGATTATAGAGTCAGCGCATCAGAGTATGACTGATCCAGCAGAGCAGGTGCTGGTTAGAAGCAGTTTATCAGAAGCTCAGACACCCGTTCATTTCCAGCCAAAGTGATTGAAACAGGACTTAATTGCAATTAATCCTCAGTAATTTGTAGCTCAAACAGAATTTTCAGCAGAGCTATAGAACCTAGAGAGAGACACGTTTCTTTGCCGATCGCATGACCTTCATCTCTGAGGGATATAAAACTCTGAAGATCAGAGCGGTGGGTTTATTACAGCAGCGCGAGCTGAATGGAAACATGGTTTATGAGAAGAATGGGTTTTAATCTAAATGTTGACCTTTATAGAACTGGCGTGCCATGTACCGAGTGGAATGTGTGTCTGGGTGCGAGTGCGTGTCTGCACGAGGACTGTCAGCACTTTATGACCTTTTTAGATCTCAATGACAAACAGTTGCTAGTTCGGATGTGCGATGCTGGTGAAGACGAACCCAGACAGACCAATGACTGGAATTAAAGCAAACAGTGTCTATGGGAAGAAATAAAATAGAAAGAATTTTCAATCTTTCCAACCATCTCAATGATTAATGCTCTATTTGGGTCATGGTATGGGCGTGGTTAAGGTGTTGGGCCATCAAATAGAAGGTTGTGGGTTGAAATCCCAGGTCTACTGAAGTTACCACTGTGGGTCCTTGAGCAAGACCCTTAACTCTCATTGCTCCATGGATGCTGTATTAACCCTGCTGGATGCTGTATTAAATCTGCTGAATTACCAAATGTAATGTGCAAATGTGGGTCATGAGAGGAGGGGGGACTTGCAAGCGTTGAACAGCAGCACAAGGCGCCAATCTATCACTGGGCACACAGTCACATACACAGCTACACACAGGGGGAAGCCTTGTGACCTGACGCTCCATGGTAAGATTCCCAGTTCCCTTGGGCAAAGTACCTAACCCCACTTGCTCCCCATGCGCTGTTTTCAGGGCTGATCCATTGAGAAAAGACCTGTAATGTCTAAATCATCGTTGTTCTGTAAGCTGCTATGTAAATAATCCCATCCATCTCTCTGACTGAAGCAATCCTCACCTCAATTCTTGTTGTCTGTTTCCAATAATGTTCGAGCTTTCTGACTAAACCTGGATGTGAATCAACTGGCAGAGGTTGTTTAATATCTGCCAGCAGGGTGAAACCTTAATGTACATCTTTTTTATTTTAGTATATAATGAACAGTAAATGTTAAACAGCACTACTTCAAAGCCATCCATCCATGTTGAGTAACACTATATTCATTATGGGGTTGCAGAAGGTCCAGTTCATCTTGTGAACCATAAATTACACCCTGGACGTGCGCCAGTATATCACAGGGCATCGATCACTCGCACCTCACACCTAGTTGTCATACAGTGATTTTTCATTTTGCCATTAGAAAGGAACTAAAATTAGAACGTTCCAAGCTCCATGCAGACACACACACACACAGACACACACACACACACACATATATATATATCTCCTATATCACCTCTCCATGCTAGGGATTCCTGGTTCAAATCCCACTCTGAGTGAAGTGTCCATGTTCTCCCTGTGTCCAGGTGGGTTTCATCCAGGTTTTCCGGTTTCCTCCAAAATTTGAAAATCATGGATCAAGATAAACTGAATTCTTCAAATTGCCCCATACACATATGTGTAGTGTGTTTGTAAGTGTGTGTGTGCCCAGTGATAGATCGGTGCACTGTCCTGGGTGTATCTGCCCTGTGCCCGGAAGGTTCTCCCCCGGATGGGCATGGGGAAGCCCCCCCGCGACCCTAGTCGAGGATAAAGTGGAAAATAATGGATATATATATGGATATATAAGTGGCATTTCCCACCAAGGCCTTCAGTAATGTTCCGTCTGTAATGTGCCTTAATCCACCTGTCAATAACTATTTCATGGCTATAAAGAACGTCTTATTATGCAGAATCCAGTGTGAAGAGCCATTGCATCCATTGCGATTACAGCTAATTGCACATATAATTACCCACACCAACCCTATAAAATTGCTATATTATTTACGAAAATAACACTCTCCTGACTATCCAGTCAGATGGCGTGAATACAATGATGTACTGTACGCCTTCTAGAGGCCCCTGGTGTTGCCAACTCAAAATCTGATTGGTTAAAGCAACAAGTTGATGAACACTTATTTAACAATTATTTTCCTACTGAGCTGCAAAACTGCTAGTGAAGTCCTTAGGTTTTTTTCACCCTGCCAACAAACGATGCAGGCACCTGATTGGTTAAATGCTTTAATAAGAAAGTACGTGTCTGTAAGCGTAAAAATCAATTTAAACACCAGAAGGTAGACACTAATAGGGAATTGATTTCTATTTTTCCAGAGGCATTTGCATTATAGCTCTCAGACATTTTCATTTAAAGCAACACACAGCAGCAGGGGTATCAGAGCCCAAAGGGGCAAATGCCAGCACTTGGGCCTTAAAACTTCTGATTAATAGTTCAGTATCTTAACGAATAAATCAGGGCACCATCATTCATGGCACTGCTCCTTGAACCTTTACTGTCAGTATTGTCATCACTGTAAACCATCACTGTACAGCATAATGTTTTAATATAAGTATTATACACAGTGTGAGGCAAATCGTATTCAGAGACCCCCTTTAATCATGACATGCAGGTCTGACACTGTGTCAGCTTAATGCTGCGGTGTTCACAGATGTGTCAGGTAAGTGTAGGTTCTGTAGCGACAGTTTAGGGGAAACCCCTTTCTTGTTCCATGACTATTCCTTTATTAATTTAAGTCTTCACAGATATGCAAGTTATTAAATCTTACACCCTGCACAGGGTGTGTCGCAGTGCTCATTGCTATCTTACACCCCGCCAACAGTATATTTTCAATCTCCCACCTGTGTTGTTAAAATAGAAATGCTGCTTGTGAATATATCTACACTGATGGTCATCATAGTTCTAAAATATCCATCCATCCCTCTATTATCTTCCACTTTATCCTATTTAGGGTCGCGGGGGGGTTCCCCATGCCCATCCAGGGGAGAACGTTTCGGGCGCTGGGCAGATACACCCAGAACAGGGCACCAACCTATCACTGGGCACACTTACTTAGACACACACACAAATGGGGCATATATGGGGCAATTTTGGAGAACTCAATTGACTTGATCCATGTTTTTCGACTATGGGAGGAAACCGGAGAACCCGGAGGAAATCCACACAGACACGGGTAAAACAGGAAAACTCCACCCAGATCGGGATTCGAACCGGGAATCCCTAGTGCTGAGAGGAGAACATGCTAACCACTAAGCCACCGTGCCGCCGGTTCTAAAATATGTTCATGTATAAAATGTGTGGTAAGGAACATTTGTGATGTACAGTATTGCTAGCCTCATTAATAGCATGTTGGCATTAATCTTAAGGTTGGGGGTGCAAATCCACAACCTGATACATCACTCATCATTTACAGATGTTCAAGTTCAAGTAGTTTATTTATATAGTGCTTTTTACAATAGCACATTGTCATAAAGCAGCTTTACAGTTTTATAAGCCTTTGAACCTCCAGAGAGCAAGACGAAGCGACAGTGGCAAGAAAAAACTCCCTGCTGTGTTGTTATTTTAAGGACGAAACCTTTTGAGGACCAAGACTCAGTGGGGGACTTATCCTACTTGAGCGGGGGAAGGGGGGGGGGCAGCATCAACATCATAGAACACTTATGTACAGACTGTGTGATGATCAGGTGACCTGTATTTAACAATTGAAATCTATATAAGTTCATTGAGGGCGTCCTGCAGGACCGCCAGTCCAATAAGAATGCAGGTCCCATGCAGTAATTCTCAGTAATGCATCTTAATTTTAAGGACTACATGATGGTTTTCCATGTTGCTTTGGTCTTTTTGAAATATGCGTGGGCTCAGAGAGGTAATTAGCTCATGTGATATAATGTAATATAATGAGATAACATACTGCTGCTGACTGAGCGTTCCAGCTGCCCCTGTGTAAGTCATGCCATTAGTGGAACTCTTGGCAGGTGTGCCAATTACTGTTCCCACACCCTCAACTCCACCTCTCCTCCTGAGCGGCGTCTGTCCGTTCACACTGCTCATACGTTCAACGAAGGTTCCGAGGCCAACCCCAATGTTAATGTTGCAACGCTATCACATCGAAGGAGACTAAAAGCACCGAGATGGATGAGCAGCGAACACTTTAGATCGGAAGTCTGATTTGGTTGTCTCTAGGTGACATCACACACACACACACACACACACACACACACACACACACACACACACACACTTACACACCCAGTTATCTCTGGACCTGGCTGTCTGAACTCTGTCTGTTCATTACTGATAATCGAATAAAGCATTAATGGGACCAGATAAGCAGAATCGCTTTGTCTTTTGCTCTTTTTTCCATTAAAGCCGTGTGTGTGTGTGTGTGTGTGTGTGTGTGTGTGTGTGTGTGAGTGTGTGTGAGTGTGTGTGTGTGTGTGTGGCTTTCTATACAATTCTATTATAAAATCCATGAGTCAGGGGAAACACTGAAGGACATATTCACACAGAGGAATGAACATGACATCCCACACACACCAGACCATCATTCACTGATATACATTGTGTCTTTACACTATAGACTGTGTGAAAATGAATATATGCATTATAACTAAACATGCCTGTTTATTATTATGGCTGCAATTCACAAGAATTAAAGTATTTAAAAAAATAATATACTGAATATGAAATAAATAGATGGTTCGTCCCCGTTTAGCCAATTACGCTGAGTGAAAGTGTCTTTTGTTCTATTCTGGGACACAGAGAGGAAATTAGGATGCATGTGAAATGCATTGGATCTGTATAAGCTGGTGAGTCCTGGCCTGTTTAACATTCTGTCATTCATCATTAGCCTTCTTCATTTATCCTATTAGTGTGTGTAATGGAGCTGCACCAATGCTTACAGTGATTACAGTCGTATATGCTCACCCTGTAATATAACACACTAATCTAAGAATTTAGTGTATTATGACATCATACACTTCCAGGCTTAAACTGGACCGAACCCAAAACATAAAGCTCTGTCTACTGTTTTAAAATGTGCCACTGTTTTCTCATCATTTCTTATTGTTGCAGTGTGTGTGTGTGTGTCACCATGTACTCTGTGCCCTTGACCTAGTCACCTAACCCCAATTGCTCTACAGTCGCCATTTACAGGGCTGCCCATCGCTCCAGACATGTGTGCTCACTTCACTCAGTGTGTGTATATCTGTGTGTTCTTTTGTACAGATGGATTAAATATGAAGGACAAATTAATTCCTTTGTGTGCAAAGCACTGTGGGTAAAATAGATCACTCTACTTTACAAACAGAGAGTTAGTACTTACGCCTTTACTTGCAAACTACTTTTACATTTACTTTTGGTCATTTAGCAGACGCTTTAATCCAAAGCGACTTACAATGTGAGCGCAGGGCTGATCATATAGCATCTCTGGAGCAATGAGGGTTAAGGGCCTTGCTCGAGAACCCACATGGTTAACTTTAGTGGCCCTGGGATTCAAACTTCAATGTTAAACAAACTAAAACATCTGAAATATGTCTTGTGGTTTTAAATATGGTTTCATCTTCTGGTGTTTTTATTATTAATATTGTTGGTATTATAAACTACACAGTTATCTGTTGTTTGGAAGTTAGGTATATCTGTATATCTAAAGTGTTTGTGTGTGTGTGTGTGTTTGTGTGTGTTTGTGTGTGTGTGTGTATGTGTGTGTGTGTGTGTGTGTGTGTTCCTTATGCAAATCCACACCGTTGCTTTAATTACCACAACATTTGACATACTTTTTGGGCCCCTCTGAGGTTTATATCATGGTTTACACCAAAAATCAGCTCAAGGGGTTTTATTTGAACCATTTTTAGCAATCTGATATATGTGTATTGATTCGGGGGCGTGTCAGTGTGTCTTTGCTATTGTCATGACGTGATTCACAGCTGTGTTTTGGACGTCACGTGCAATAAACCAATCAGTGTGTCACTTGCATTTCCTTCGCGAGTCTGGTGCAGGCTGACGGATTTGATCTTTTTGGTGAAGGCAATGGGGCGTCACAGTGGCTTAGTGGTTAGTGGCATGTTCTCCTCTCAGTGCTGGGATTCCCGGTTCAAATCTCATTCTTCCCGTGTCCACATGGGTTTCCTGCGGGTTCTCCGGTTTCCTCCCACAGTCCAAAAAACATGGATCAAGGTAAATTAAATTCTCCAAATTGCCCCATATAGAGTGTGTCTGTGTGTGCCTCTGTGGGAGTGAGTTCCCAGCGATAGATTGGCACCCTGTCCTGGGTGTATCTGCCCTGCACCCGAAACGTTCTCCCCTGGATGGGCATATGGAACCCTCCATGACCCTAATAGAGGATGAAGCCGAAGATAATTGATGGATGGATTATCACAACTTCTGACCTCATCTTTTCAAACCCTTTTCCACATTGTTGCTCATTTTCCTTCTAAATACCTTCAGCGGCTGCGTGAGAAAACAAACAACTAATAAATTCCCTCGTGCTCGCAGTCCGTTCACAGAGCCACACTCGATCCTGTTTATTAATGAGCACACATTTCTGTACAGAAGCACATCGAATGGGCTGCTTTTATGTTGATCAGACATGAAAGAGTTAAACATGTTGACTGTGTGTAATACATCAGAGAGCCGACAGAAAACTGAGGCCAGAACCTGGAGAAAAAAGCGTGGGCGCTCACATGAAACATGTATTAATCCTGTGCTGTCTTGTGTGATGAATGAACCTGGAAATGAAGTTCGAGTTCATTTCCCAAACTTGGGAGATCACATTAATAATGCAGTACAGGTGTACTGGCTATTAGGCCACATTGTGACATCACAGTGTCTTTTTCTGTGCTGTATAATATTGTGGAAGTTGTGTAGCATCACTAATCACTGTCTTAACAAATGTTCCTGAACAGCAGTTGGTGTTTTGAGAGGGAGGGTCCGTATGTGACAGGCTCTTGTAAAGCTCATAGAGTGGCCTGGGTCGTCTTTATGTGCATCTGGCACCATCGTACCGCTCGAATGGATCCGCACTCTTTTGTTGATTGGTTATGTGATATATGTTGACATGTGAGCGGCGCTTGTCATCTTTAGAGCAAAATATGTCATACCTCCTGAAAGCATCCTTCCCTGAAGGGACAAACTCTGCTGACTGGGAGATTAATCTGTAGGATAGAAAGACACTATAAAAACCAAAAGTATGTGGACATTCCTTAAAATTATTCATCTTATATTATCGGTTTATTTTATTGAATTCAATTCATTTAAAAGAAATAACAGAATATTTTTATTTATATGTTTTTTACACTCACTGGCCATTTTTATGCGCATGTACACTTAATCTCTGTTTGCTTTGTTCCAGAAAAGGCAAAAACTCAAGTAATGTCCTTTTCTGCTGCAGTATCCCCTCTGATCTGCTTTTATAAGTTTTAATGCAGAGGAGCTTTGCAGCGGGGCGTTGACCACAGCAGCATGAAATACATTTGGGTTGAATTAGACTCAATTTTAAGGGAGACCTTTACACCCAAGATCAACCTGACCTCACAAACATGCTTTTAACAGTAAGCCACGCACCAAAGATGATGATTTTTGCATGAAAGTTTTTTTTTAACTGCATAGAGCAAATATAATGCTCTTTTTTGGCCATACAGTTTATACACATTGTATATATATATATATATATATATATATATATATATATATATATATATATATATATATATATATATATATATATATATATATATTAGCGGCATTGTGTCTTAGTGATTAGGACATTCGCCTCTCTAATGCTAGGGAATTCCCGGTTCGATTCCCAGTCTGGGTGGAGTTTCCATGTTCTCCCCATGTCCATGTGGGAGAACCACATATAAATTATTATCCCGTATAGAATGTGTTTGTGTGTGTGTCTGTGTGAGTGTGTGCCTAGCGATGGATTTGCGCACTGTCTTGGGTGTATCTGCCCATTGCCCGAAACTTTCTTCCCCCCTCGACCCTAGTAGAGGATGATGGATGGAAGATGATGGATGGATATATATATATATATATATATATATATATATATATATATATATATATATATATATATATATATATATATATATATATATATATATATATATATATATATATATATATATATATATATATGTGTGTGTGTGTGTGTGTGTGTGTGTGTGTGTGTGTGTGTGTGTGTGTGTGTGTGTGGTTTACTTAGGTAACCTTGTTACAAACAGAGGAGGGGGTTATTCGAGGTAAATGTCACACTTTAAACAGAGGAAACAGACTCTGGGTGGATTCTGTGTGAAATGTGATTAAAGTGTAATGTGCATTAATTCAGCAGAGAAACTTGAAACTTGAATTTCCTCCCAGTTCAGCTGCAAGCTGTGTCACTGCTATAATGACATTACACTCTAATTAATGTAATTAATTCAGTCTAAAGAATCAGCATCCATGTCATCTGATTGTTTGTTATGCCAGGGCGTGACACCCGAGTGTAAAATACACACAGACACCGGAAGGAAAGGATAAGAGAACAGCCTCTGTGCACATGCTTATGAAGCGGTCTGTCAGCAGGCCTGCATCCCACACTCACCCGTGTATTTCATTCCACTTGTGGCCATAGTGCTTTGTTTGGTCTTTCAGGCCCATTTCATACAGGAACACAGCAGAAGGTACTGAAGGGCTGAAACTGAAACAATGAAGCCTGCAGACATGTAGTTATACTTAATACAGCAGCATGACAATTTGTTATATAGTACCATCTGTGGGATCAAAGATCTTGGACGTTCTGCAGTCATGTTTGAATGTCTTGTTTTTCTGAGACAATGTAAAACACATACTAATTTGTGTCATGAAAGGGTCAGGGATTTGTTTATAGTCTTTATGGAACATTTCCTCATCTGGGAAGGGTTAACAATTAAAGTCTCTATCCTTAAAAAATTACAGTATACTCTTTTTAACTGGCAAAGAAAAAGTCTATATTATTAAATATGAGCTTGATTTTTATGCAAAACTTTGAACTTCAATCTTAAACAAAAAAATTCCAGACTGTGACTTTAAAAATCAATTAAATGTCCAACCTTGAACTTTGGCATCATATTATTATTAAACCTACTACAGATTTTTGTAATAGTGATGGTAATAATACAACACATACAGTATCGGTCAAAAGTTTAGACACGCCCCCTTCTTTCTCCATTGTCTGTTTTCTCCACTTACCATGTAGATGGACTTTTACAATTACAGACTGTAGTCCATCTGTGTTCTTTGTTGTTGTTAGTCCCCTGTTCGTTCTCTGTTCTCTGTTGGTCAGGAGCATCACAGAACAGGTATCATTTGGGTGTTGGATTGTTTAATTTTGCTAACTTTCTCGGACACTGACAGCAGTACACAGTCTACCACATTAGTGTGTACTGTATATATAAACATCTAGGGTTTGCAATATAATCTTGTTATGATGGGTTTGGACCATAATATGACAAGCATCTGTATAAAGTAAAAGCAGTATGTATTATGCATAGTGCAGAGTAAATACTAAATAAGTATGTAGTAGCTAGCGTATACACAAATATTTACAGAATACAGTAGTGTGTAATGGAACTCTAAACCTTTTAGCTGCTATAACTTGAGAAGCTGGAGCTGACAGGCTTGTAGATCATTTAGTGAAATTGTGGTGTACACTTGTTTCTCTCATTCTGTTTCCCTCTCTGTAAAAGCACATGTGTGTGGGTTATGTAAGCGTGGGTTTTTTGCAGAATGAATATTTAATTAGAGCCCTTAATGTGGAGAGAGCATGCAAATGAAAAGGCTGGGAGTGGGAGTGCAGCTGCCTGCAGATCCTCCGGCCAGAAAATCTCTCTCACACGGAGGATGCAAAGCGAGAGAGAGAGAGAGAGAGAGAGAGAGAGAGA
>JAFMOD010000899.1:1328911-1360650 GCA_019802435.1 Corydoras maculifer | reverse complement strand
AGTCTCTGGAAAGTCACCCCTCCAACAGCAATATTAAGGGAAGGACGTGTGGACATGGAGGAGCAGGCAGGTGTGGAGGGTGGACAGTGTAATGGAGTGCACATACCCAGTGTTAAATGAGGAACCATTAGAGAAGCACTGAGAGGTTCCTTCATGTGGTTCAGGTTTATACGCTCTGTGTTTATGATGCCTCTGTTTGGTGAGTCATGTACTGTTGTCAACATGAGATACACGTTTGTGGATGTTTTAGCTCATTAGCTACACAGTGTGCAGACTCACTCATGTGCTCTGGGCTATTTGCAGACCATAACCTGTGACTCCTTCATTAAAAAAGTCGTTTGCGTCTCTTACTTCCTCTCCAGTGCCATTTTCACTTGGTCTGAATACTGAATCTTTAAGATGCACAACCTGCTAAAGTCGCCATTTCGTCTTATCTCATTATTTTCCACTTAATTCTATACTAGACTCGGGCCAATGCCCATTCAAGGAAGAACATGTCAGGCGCTGGGCAGATTCACCCGGGACAGGGCACCAATAAATCACACAGACTCTTTGTGGTGCAATTTAGAGCAGACAGTTTATCCATGTTTTTGGACTGTGGGAACAAACCGGAGAACCCAGAGGAAACCCACACAGACACGGCGAGAACATGAAAACGCCACCCAGATCAGGATTCGAACCTGGATCCCAGAGCTGAGAGGCGAACATACTAACCAATGGAACGAGAAGGGGGCGTGTCCAAACAAAAGTTTTTGTATGAGCTCAAAACTAAAAGACCTTTAAGCCCAAAACATGATGCCGTGATTATTCACAGAAAGTATTCACATATTTTCGGCCCTGCTGTTTATCTTTTGAACAATCTGAGAGAACTTTGCTGATGGTTTATGCGAGAGAGGCTGACATGCAGACAGGTTGGATACTTTTGGTCCTGAATATTCATGAGTTCTTTCATCTTGGTCTCACATCATTGCTGCTGTAACTCTCGTGATTAATGGTTCTCATTAAAATTGTGACTTTTTGGGTGAGATGATTAATTCATCAACCTTTATTGTTTAATAAAATAACCATTATGTTAATTTTGGGGCGGGTGGAGAGAGGGGTTTGGGCTGACATGGATGTTATTACAGGATTTTGTGAATGATTTTGTGCAGGTTGAGTTTATTATTAGCACTTGTAACTCGGGGCAACTGTTGCCATGCTTACATATCCATAGATACACTCTAATATGACACACATCAGAGCCTGATTATTCAGAGATGTGGTATTAAATCATTTTAGCCCTTAACTAGTTACACATCATCACTTCTGAGGCATATTCTAAAGTTACAAAATAACATTAAAGTATGATAATTATGAAAAGTAATAAACTCTTTATATATATAAGGCATAGTGGCATGATGGCTTAGTGGTTAGCATGTCCTCCTCTCAGCACTAGAGATTTCTGGTTCGAATCTCAATCTGGGTGGAGTTTCCATGTTCTTCCCGTGTCCTTGTGTGTTTCCTGCAGGTTCTCAGGTTTCCTCCCACAGTCCAAAAACATGGATTAAGATAGGTTGGATGATCCAAATTGCCCCATATAGAGTGTGTTTGTGCGAGTGAGTGTGTGCCCAGTGATAGATTGGCGCCCTGTTCTGGGTGTATCTGCCCAGCGGCCAAAACGTTCTCCCCTGGATGGGCATGGGAAACCCCCCCCCCCCACGACCCTAGTAGAGGATGAAGCGGAAGATAATGGATGGATGGATAAAGTAATAGTTAAGTTTCTTATGTTCTTTGGTATTTCCTCACATAAAATAGCAAAGTCCTCTATTTAACACACATCAAAACAAATGCTGGGTGGTTATTAAATACCTTATTATAAAATGTGTAGTTCTGGTCCTTAAATTTGATTGGCTGTGCCGTTTGTCCAGCCATGACATCATTAACAATAACACACTCCTCTGAGGACTGTGGAACGAAACCGAAAAACCCGGAGAAAACTCAAGTAGGTATGCAGAACACATAGAAACTCCTCACAGATCAGGATTAAAACCTGGATCTTTAGGCAGATGTCCAAACCCACATTATTATATAATGTAAACAAATCTGAATGTTTGTTAATCTGTAATAAAAGTCAGTAATGGATTTAATTCATTTTCCTCTGAATCATTTTTTATTTTGTGGACAGTTGTAAGATAGATTATGATGGATTCTCTTGATCTCCTCCCTTCTTCTGTTCCTTTCATTTTAATCATGGGTGGAGCAGTTATTAGCCATGACTGCTAATGGGAAAATGTGGTCTCTAATGGAGTTTAATGTCTGTAATGTAGAGTGTGATGTAGGAATATTGCACACACTGCACACACACCAACAAACTCTAATATCATCTACCTCTTTGTCAAAACATTGTCCTGAATTTATTTGTTTATCCATCCATTATCCTCCGCTTTATCCTCTACTAGGGTTCCTCATGCCCATCCAGGGGAGAACGTTTCGGGCACTGGGCAGATACACCCAGGACAGGGCGCCATTCTATCGCTGGGCACAAACCCACTCACACAGACACACACACACTCTATATGGGGCAATTTGAATAACTCAATTGACCTTGATCCATGTTTTTGGACTGTGGGAGGAAACCAGAGAACCCGGAGGAAACCCACGTGGACATGGGGAGAACATGGAAACTCCACCCAGATTGGGATTCAAACCGGGAATCCCTAGCGCTAAGAGGAGAACATGCTAACCACTAAGCCACCGTGCCACCCTGAATTTATTTGTATTACTGTAAAATATATAAAATAACATTAAGTTATTAAAACGTGCGATTAAAACCTGTTTCTTGCCAGACTCCTGCAGTTAGAACGAACTAAGTGTAGAAATGGCAGCATGCAAAGTGCTAATACTGAAATCGATCTACGCTGATCAATATGCAGCTGAGTTACAGATCACCAGCGCAGTACTGCTAGAACGGGTTCTCAATCGAAACTCACTCCATCTGTCTGAGAGAGCGACTCGGAGAAACAGAGAAGAAAAGAGAAAAAAAAGAGAAAAAAAAACGGCGATACAGTGGCATTCACATTCGCACTGCCGTCCGTCTTTCTCTTTCATTTCTGTCTTTCTCGTGTCTCTCCCCGTCTCTCTTCTCTGTTCTTTTAACTCTCAGACTAACCTTTTATTCTCTGGATGAATGAACATGAAAAAGCAGTAAGTATAACAGATGCTTTCCGCTGCAGGTTTGTGGTGAATAATGCAGGTCATGATATTTATCTACATGCCTTTAGAGAAAAAATAACAACATTAGTACACAGATGTGAAAACAGCTGTCTCAGAGACAGAGCTGTGCAACATGTTTCTGGTGCTAAAACAGACCGTCGTGTTTATTAAACCAGCATGATGTTGCTCTCAGGCAGAAATCCACGGATCGAAGCAACAATTTGCATTCACCATCAAACCTGGCAGCAAAAGAAATAAATAATTTATATATATATATATATATATATATATATATATATATATATATATATATAAACTTTAATAATAAATACAGATTTTTTTGCACATTTTTTGTCATTTTTCATTAATTTTGCTTGTTTTTTTGGATTTTGTGTGTTTTTGTACATTTCTTACATTTATTAAAGGCATTTTATTGCTTGAGTGTTATTAGGGGAAAAGCGGGGACTGAAACATAAAGTCAGTGCATGGAATGATAATATGGCTACTTTAATACAGTCTGCACGTTGTACATCTGATGTATATCTTATCAATATTAATGCCATGTCAGGGACCTTCCAGTAAATGAATTGGGATGTTCTCTCATTCTGAGTGAGAACACTGCAGCCAGAGATCAATGCATGTGTGAGGAGAGTGAAATGAAACAGAATGAGGTAATGATAGTGGGATTTTAATGGGCTTCCTCCCTGGACTGCGGTACATACTGTGTTAGTCCCCTGTTCTCTAGTGGCTCGGACTCCAATAGTACCACCACAGAGCAGGTATTATTTGGTTGGTGCATTATTCCTATCCCAGCAGTGACAATGAGGCGGAGAAATGAAACTACAGCAGCACCGCTGCACTAAAACCCCCCAACTGCATCCGTATAACTGCAGAACTGACAATAAACAATCCACCACCTTAATGATACCTGTTCTGTGATGCTCCTGACCAATAGAGAACAGAAAACCAACAGGAGACTAAGAAAAATAAGAGGACTGCAATCGGTAACTATAAAACTACAAAAAGTCCATCTATATTGTAAATGAAACAAACAGACAAAGGAGCAAGAAGGGGGCGTGTCCAAACTTTTGACGGGAACTGTGTTAGAAATTAGAGATCACAACACTCGCTGTAATTAATTCATTATTTAACATGAAGATGTCCATGTGGGTATCGGGTTTGTATATGAAATAGGAATGTAAGAGAATAATTTCTCTCTGAATTTGATTTACTGGGACTTAGCGTTGATGTGTGTGTGTTTGTGTGTGTGTGTGTGTGTGTGTGTAAACCTGAACCCTTATTTTCTCTGTAATCACACATTCCTGTCACATTAAACATGTTTGTTCATCTTAGTTGTTACTGCGGCAGTTTGTGAGCTGAACAGAGCTGTCAGCTTCAATCTCACGCTCTCTGTTTCAGCGTAATCGAATATAAAAGCCACAGGAAGTTAAACTGTTCCTGTAAGAATCACTCACACGCAGGATTTATAGATCAAAAAGCTGGTTTTATGAGTTCAGCCTGAATATGGAATGAACAGTGGAACCTTTCTTTATCTAAAAGATCTGATTTGCTGCATTCGATCCCATTAGCCTCCCATTCCTGGGTGACCGTGCTCTTTTTTAATAAATGATAAGTCTATTATTTTTTACATACGTTTGCTTTTATGTGGTCAACATTGTTTTTGCAGCATCATGTCGAAGCCGAAACTGTACTGGAGGTCTTCAGTGAATATTATATGTAAGATGCAAGAATAGCAAACTAGACGGCAATGAATGAATAAATTATATGATTTATTAAAAATCAGATACAATATCTCATATTCATCTCATCTCTTTATCTGCCATGTCTACTAGGATCGTGGGGGTATTCCATGTCCTTCCAGGGCAGAACGTTTCGGGGGTGGGTTTGTGGGCCCTATGTCCAGTGCTATTACACCTGTGCACTCATTAACACCCACATTTTAGATTACACCTGCATTATAGCTTAAAAGCAATAAAGTAGTAAACCCCTTTGCCACACACACACACACACACACACACATCACAGATATACACACAAAAGTTGGAACCAAATAATGTGAAGCTGTTTGTGCATCTCGATGCTGGTTTCTTAAAAGCCTGTAATTAGTGTCACCAACAAATCTGCAGTTGCTAATGAACCTCACAGCTGCAGCAGTGTGTGTGTGTGTGTGTGTGTGTGTGTGTGTGTGTGTGTGGAAGCATTTGCCATGGACCTGGCATTGTGAAGCTTTTTTCTACAAATCATAACAATTATGGTTTAACTTCTTATTATGTCACACTGTCAGTCTGTCAGTAAAAGAGTGTATACCAGAACTGATGCGATTATTTGCAGATGATTTTTTACATGATGGTGTTTTCGCTGTATTAAATCAATATTTCCTTAAGTGGAACATTCGAAGGAAATCTGATTAAATAAAATATTTTCATATATAATTATAGGATTTTATTCTGACATGAAAAGTGGCAAAACTATATTTAAAGTTATCTTTCATGGAGCTGCACATGTTATATATTTAATTATTTATTCTGGATCTCAGAGCTCATTGGGTAAACGGTAGGAAAACAGCCTACTAAAGGGCAGACAAGCAATATGAATGCACACTTTTGCATTTAGAAGGCATTTAGTATCACCAATTTATAAACTTAGGAACTCACATAGACATGAAAACTAAGAGATTTGAGCATGAATTGAGGGAATTCAGAATTCACTTTATGAAAAGAACATTTGTTATTATATTATATATTTTATTTCCCAGCGATAGATTGGCACCCTGTCCTGGGTGTATCTGCCCAGCGACTGAGACGTTCTCCCCTGGATGGGCATGGGGAATCCCCCACGACCCTAATATAGGATAAAGCGGAAGATAATGAATGAATGAATGAATATTTTATTTCTTGTGTGAGTGAATAGCACCAATCACTAGTTGCACTAGTTGATTTACATTTGAAGGAGAATAATTAGTTAATAAGCATTTTTTAACTGGGTGCTGGCAACCCATCTCACAGCTCTGGGATGAAGTACAGAGTGTGAGCCGAGCTGATCATCTCGTGGCTGAACAGAGTGAAATCTGTCTGTAGTGTCTTGTAGCAGCTGCTCAGTTAAATGCGACTCTAAACCGAACTTCATCTCTGAGATGAAGATCTGATAAATGTTCGCAGTGACGTGTGAACATTTAAGCAGACAAAGGGTTTTGTAGAAATGATGGAATTGATAGAACTGTAATGTGGATAATGTTCTGCAGGTGGTGGATCTGAGCATGTGACAGCAGAGGTGGATGTTATATTGGATTTAGCTTACAGGCCTGAGGAAGAAAGTGTGTGGGAGGACGAGCACAGATCCCCATCTACACCAGATGTCAAGTGTTAGTGTATTATCAAAAAAGCTACATTTATTTTGTCATTACTTACAAATAAGCTCTATCAGCGGAATACCGATCACAACTAATTTACTACAGTGTATGTTAATTAACCAGCAGACAGCACAGGTAGCTTAGAATTGACACATTTAGAAAATTGAGTTTGGCATGAATTGTGACATCATAATTAATATAATACAGAATCGTCCCCACAACATAAATCTTTTTGGGCAGTTGTAGGTTTGTGGGTTAAAGAACCAGCCTCACAACCTGAAGGTCCACATTTTTATCCCCTGTCCCACAGAGTGCCATGGCTGAAGTACTTTGGGCAAGGCACCTAACCCCAAATTACAGAACACAATGTATAAACAACAGCCACAACAGGCTTTGTGCTCATCGAGAATCGGCGCTCTGTTTATATTATTGTATATTATATCACGCATTTATTCATCCTTTCATTATCTCCCGCTTTATCCTCTAGTAGGGTCGCGGTGGGGTTCCCCATGCCCATCCAGGGGAGAACATTTAGGGCGACCCAGGACAGGGCGCCAATCCATCGCTGGGCACACACTCACTCACACACACACACACACTATATGGGGCAATTTGGAGAATTCAATTGACTTGATCCATGTTTTTGGACTGTGGGAGGAAACCGGAGAACCCGAAGGAAACCCACGCAGACACGGGGAGAACATGGAAACTCCACCCAGATGGGGATTCAAACCGGGAATCCCTAGCGCTGAGAGGCGAATGTGCTAACCACTAAGCCACCATGCCGCCCTATCACGCATTTATTTGAATATAAAGCTATCAGAGGTGTGTGGTATTATCAATCATGTCAGGGTTGGACAAATGACTCTAATCAGATTTTTATCGTCTATCACCCCCGCTGCTGTACAGTTGTATCATGATGTCATAGTTTAAACTAACCTACAGGTGAAAATACATTATATGGAGTGCTTTTACATAACGGAAAATAATCCAAAATATGTTTTCTATTCTGAGTTATAAATATTGAATGTCACTGTACATTTTTAAACTAATTTTTAGTAAATGTGTGAGTCTGTCAGGGACATTGTATCTTAAACATCGTAAACATTTGGTACTTAACTATTGTGCTTTATTTGATTTAATGTAATATTTAACATTAATAGACTTTCTTTACTAGTTATTTGAAGGTTGTGCGATGACCTTGTTCTTTGATACTGAGCATCCACTAGATTACATTCATGCTTTATTGTCCATAAGTTCACAGGATGTAGCACAATAACCTAAACAGCAGTATGGTGTGTAGAGTAAATAGGATATAAAATTTTACATGTTCAGCGGTGAGTAAATGCAGATTCCGTGGCATTTACAATATTAAGAGTATCAGATTAAATGACAGCATTCAGCAGAAGCCGTCGGTTTAATTCAGAAAGAAACTGCAGGCTTTTATTAAATAAATGCTGAGCTGACTATCACACAAACAAATAAATAACGATTCTGGCTGAGACTCATGATTATAATCACACTGAAAGTGTATTAAGGAATAAAAGGCTCTGCGGTAGATCAAAGTGCTGTTTCTGGATTAAATGAAGGTTTCAGTTGAGAGAGGTTGCTGCAGTACGTGTTATTAAACTCGTCTGGATTTTATAGCCGTACAGCTGCTCAGGCTGCACGAACTCTAACCGCTGTAGTAAGAAAATAGCAGCTGAATCCTAAACCAATCAGGGTGGCGCATATCATTTTATACTGCGTATGTGAATCAAATTGCAGTATGGTGCATCCAAGTGCAGTTCATTTGATATGTCCTAATCTGAGGAGATTTCAGTGGATTGGCTTTGGATTTTCTGAAGCTTTGCTGATCTGAAAGACACTTTTATCCAATGTGCATTAAAAGCATCCCATCTTGATGATTGGGATCAGATCACATGGTCAGCCATGCTTTGGCCCCACTGGAGCAATGAGGGGTAAAAGCCTTGCTCAAGAGCCCCGACTGCCAATGTTTCTTAATTCAGGGTTTAAATCACCATCCTTTAAATTAAAAGCTCAACACTGTAACCACAGCGCTAGCACACCCCTAATATTTGTGCTAATATTAGCTGATGAAGTCTGGTGTAACATGAGTGATTTAACCTCATTAATCTTTAATTCATGCCCAGCGATAGATTGGCGCCCTGTCCTGGATGTATCTGCCCAGCGCCCGAAACGTTCTCCCCTGGATGGGCATGGGGAACCCCCCATGACCCTAATATAGGATAAAGCAGAAGATAATGGATGGATGGATGGATCTTTAATTCAGACATTATTTTGTAAAAAATCGAATTATTATTTACATTTAGTAATTTTGAGTCTTTTATCAAAAGCAACTTTTAATGAACACCACTAGTCAGTAGTTAAGGAGCTACACTGTAGAATTTTCAAACCTGATCATTATCCTGCACCCCCACCTTTTTTTGCATCGGGCGTTTTCAGTTGTTTCTTAAAGATGCCAAGTGACCATTTTGCACCATTTCACCATTTTGCAGTGGTGAATGCAATGTAGTGAGAATTAGCTCCACAGTGAGGTTCACTAGAGCAAAGTGTATTTTTAAAATATGGATTGAAGGTAAGAGGGGCAGATTCAGAAATGGTCCTGTAGATCAGAGTCAGTGTCTTAGAGAGAGAGAGAGGAGTAGTGGAGTGACATGAGTTCACTTGGGCTGGTGGAATACCAATCAGTTTTGAATCAGTTGTAGAGGCCTCACGGTGCAAGGTGGAAGACCAGGTCTGATCTTCCTGATGTTGTAAAGAAGGAATCTGCAGTAACGGGCAGTTTGGGTGACATGATCAGAGATTTTAACATTATGAAACCATAGTTATGATTTTGGAGCCGTTAATTTGGAAGGTCAGGTCATGATGGATTGAGGGTTTAGCTGGGATTATGAGAAGTTGTGTTTTTGCTGAAATTAATTTGAGTTGACATGCCTTATTCTAAACAGATATGACGGTGAGGCAGGCAGATATCCGATTTAAGATACTGGTGTCGTCAGGAGCAATAGACAAATGAAGCTGAGTGTCATCAGCATCGCAGTGGGAAGAGAAACCATGTGCCTGAATGACTGTGCCCAGTGATGTCATGTATAATGAAAAGAGGAGGGGACCAAGTACAGAGCTCTGAGGAATGCCAGTGAATGCTTGGTGCATTAGAAATCTCCCCATTCCATGACACGTTGGAATGTTGGAATATGTTGGAAACCATTCAAGTGTTGTACCAGTAAAGCCTCGTTCAAATAGGCTCAACAGTACAATGGGATCTGGTCTTATATCTGATTTCACTAATGTTTCTGTTTTAACCGCGTATCTCATTTATCTTAATAAATCATCGGCTTGTGTGGATTTTTATAAGGACATTAGCACAGATCAAGAAGAAACTGGATCTTTAAATGGCTGTAATTACAGATCCAGCTCTGCACAGCATCCCGCACCAGAGGAGTTGAGATGCACTTCATCAGCTGAACACACTTTGGCACTCATTGGCACATTTAAAATAAAGAATCTACAGTCATTTTTTTTAAAGTTTCTTTGGTCAGATTTGACTTTAGATACATAGGGTGTGTTAGGGTGTATTAGAATGTATTTAACTTTATTCCTGATGCTTTCTTCTCTAATTTCAAAATGCAAATCTGTTCAACTTACACAAGCAGCATAAATTCTAATCAGGTCAAAAGCAATCAAACATCATCACTTGTGATAAAATTAAACACATAGCTCCTGGTGTATGTTTACTTCTAACCTTCACGTCCCTCATTCTCCCTCATGCTCCTGTGTACCCCATCACCCAACATATGATTGTTATCAAATTCATTATATATTGTCTTTAACTACAGACTGAGGAATAATATATTAGGCTATAAATATCAGCAAAAAAAATCAAAGTATGCAGCTTGAATAAGTCTAATTGTTGATTTTAACAGACATGAAGCATATAATAACCCAATCAGCATTATGCAAATTGCAACATGCTAATCAGTGGCTACCGAGTACAACACTGAGACAGTACTGAGACAAAAGGTAAGCACTACAACTGAAAGTCTAAAAGATTAAGATCTTGACCTAACAAATTCATGCATCTGACAAATTATAGTCCCATTGCTTCTCCATGAATTTGTTCCTGCAGCCTCGATGCGCTTATTCCACTTCACGTCTATTCATAGCTCTCAAAGTAGAATCAGGGTGCCCATACCGACAAGGTTAATTGAATCACTCGGAGACATGATCGCAATGATGTGACGTGCAAATGAGCTATAGAAAAGCGATCGCGCAAATGTCACCTTCATGTCTTTTTTGTACACGCCATGCCGTGCCTAGAAAAATGACCCCTAGATGACTGTCAATGTTGCCCATATATAGCTGCAGCTCAAAAAAGCTACAAACTCATTGTAGGTTTATATATAGCACTTTACTGTAGAGTGGGCATCACAGACATGACATTTTAAAGGGGCCTCCAAACCATTGAAATTATAATCAGTTCAGTTTAAAGAGAATATCAAACTGTTTGATGGAAGATGAGTATTTTTGAACGAGCAGAAATCCAACAGTGAAGTCTCTCGCCAGTCCTGGTGTGTTTTTCAAGTTACAACAGCTGGTGCATTATACACTATCAGCAAATGTTTGTTCAGTATAGTAAAGTGGGTAAAGGGTAGGAAAGACTTAATTCGATTAAGAAAATGAGTTTTAATTACCATGTAATTTGATTTGGTTTATCTGAATTATGCTGGAATGAGTCAGTGGAGGATGTGTGCTCCTGGTATGTTCTGGTTACGCCTTGTTCTGTGTTTCCCTCTTGCCACTGTTTTTGATGCTTTTGCATTGCATTAGAATACATACTACTTAAGCACCTAACGACCCAGTAGAGTAATAGGCATTAACCCTTAGGCCCGAGCTGAAGCGAAGTACAGTTACACACCTTTTCCATGATTTTTTTTCATAATACTACACAACATCGAGTGCCTTATTTCTTTTATAAAATTGTTACAGTTCATAAATGCATTCTAATCTAATTCTAATGATTCTAATCCAGTTTTTAATGTGAGCCTTGATTACTGAGTATAAAAAACAAACAGGTTTAGTGCTGATCAGGGATCAGCTCACTGTTTATATTAATCTGTACTTGGATTGAATGTCACATATGATACAGTGGAAAGTGAATGTAAAATGGGAAAAAGGTGAATGTCTTTCCACAACTTAAGAATTTGTAAACTCAGTTGACAGTACTTAATAAAAAAATAGTAAACATTATGATTTTGAAAAGATTTATACTAACTCAATATAAATTTTATTATACCAGAAACTGATCTCACTGGCGGCACGGTGGCTTAGTGGTTAGCACGTTCGCCTCTCAGTGCTAGGGATTCCCGGTTCGAATCCCAATCTGGGTGGAGTTTCCATGTTCTCCCCGTGTCTGCGTGGGTTTCCTCCGGGTTCTCCAGTTTCCTCCCACAGTCCAAAAACATGGATCAAGTTAATTGAATTCTCAAAATTGCCCTTTATAGAGTGTGTCTGTGTGAGTGAGTGTGTGCCCAGCGATAGATTGGCGCCCTATCCTGGGTCTATCTGCCCAGCGCCCGAGACGTTCTCCCCTGGATGGGCATGGGGAACCCCACCGCGACCCTAATAGAGGATAAGCGGGAGATAATGAATGAATGAATGAACTGATCTCACTCAAAACAATACAGTTTTTATGGCAACAAATTATTTTATTATTATTAGTGTTATTAGTTTGACTTTATCAGCTTAAGTGATGCCAAGTTTCTGTAATATTAAGTTATGCTAACTTAATTAGTTCAGTAAAAAATGCAGTTAGGTTTTACAGTGCATGTTACATGATTTATGTTACATGATTTAAAAGAAGGGCGGCACGGTGGCTTAGTGGTTAGCACATTCACCTCTCAGCACTAGGGATTCCCGGTTCGAATTCCCATCTGGATGGAGTTTCCATGTTCTCCCCATGTCCGCGTGGGTTTCCTCCGGGTTCTCCAGTTTCCTCCCACAGTCCAAAAACATGGATCAAGTCAATTAAATTTTACAAATTGCCCCATATAGAGTGTGTGTGAGTGAGTGTGTGCCCAGCGATGGATTGGCGCCCTGTCCATTGGCGCCCAGCGCCCGAGACGTTTTTCCCTGGATGGGCATGGGGAACCCCACCGTGACCCTACTAGAGGATAAAGTGGGAGATAATGAATGAATGAATGATTTAAAAGAATGTTTTGTATATCACACAGTGATATGAATGTAAATTGCCCAGAGGTGTGTGTTATTGACAGTAATGTTACGCAGAACAAACAGCTCAGACAATCAGATTTTGCGTTTCTCTGTACAAACCTCTTCATTGTACTGACAGAAATTATTAATTCCTGTCTGCAGTATGGAACCTGATTCTGTCTGTGGGTTGATCTGTTGATCCTGATCTGTTGCTATTTAAAGCTTTGTAATTTAACCAAATAGATGTCCATCCTTCTGTGTCTGCTTCCTTATTGTTATCGATGATGTAAAATGATTATTGTTGGATAAATATATCTAACGTTGGATGATGGCCGGTGGTTTAGTGGTTAGCACGTTTGTCTCCCAGCGCTGGCGTTGATAGACTGGCACTCTGTCCTGGGTGTGTCTTCCCAGTGTCCGAAACGTTCTCCACTGAATGGACATGTGAACCCTAAAATCGAATTAAGCAGAAGAGAATGAATGAATGATGTACATTTATATTTATTTAAATTAATTGAATTACAACAGGCGGCACGGTGACTTAGTGGTTAGCATGTTCTCCTCTCAGCACTGGGGATTCCCGGTTCGAATCCCCATCTGGGTGGAGTTTCCATGTTCTCCCCGTGTCTGCGTGGGTTTCCTCCGGGTTCTCTGGTTTCCTCCCACAGTCCAAAAACATGGATCAAGTTAATTGTCATTCATTCATTCATTCATTATCTTCCGCTTTATCCTCTATTAGGGTCGCGGTGGGGTTCCCCATGCCCATCCAGGGGAGAACGTCTCAGGCGCTGGGCAGATAGACCCAGGACAGGGCGCCAATCCATCGCTGGGCACACACTCACTCACACAGACACACTCTAAACGGGGCAATTTTTTTTTTAGAATTCAATTAACTTGATCCATGTTTTTGGACTGTGGGAGGAAACTGGAGAACCCGGAGGAAACCCACGCAGACACGGGGAGAACATGGAAACTCCACCCAGATGGGGATTCGAACCGGGAATCCCTAGCGCTGAGAGGCGAACGTGCTAACCACTAAGCCACCGTGCCGCCTACAAGTTAATTGAATTCTCAAAATTGTCCCATATAGAGTGTGTCTGTGTGAGTGAGTGTGTGCCCAGCGATGGATTGGCATCCTGTCCTGGGTCTATCTGCCCAGCGCCCGAGACGTTCTCCCCTGGATGGGCATGGGGAACCCCACCGCGACCCTAATAGAGGACTAAGCGGAAGATAATGAATGAATGAATGAATTACAACATTCTAATACAAAATTAAACCAAACTGGTAAATCTTGATTACTATTGATATTATTATTGGATTCATGACCTATTTTTATATTTTTCCTGATTATTCAAAAAAGATATTAATATAATGTGCATCATCAACTTCCTGTATGTTATTATAATCGAATTATCATATTAATCAACAATAAATGTAAGGATATTTGATAGTTACTGCTATAAGATCCACCAAACTCATGCTGATTACTTACAGAACATCTGAAGACTTGTTTATCAATAATAGAGTATGGGCTCTTGGGTATGTGCCCACATCCTCCCCACATCCTTCTTAAGACCAGCTCCATGAAGTCTGTCACTCTCAGATCTTGTTTTTCTGATCATGGCATTTCTCTTCTCTCTGCCCCTGCCTTTCAAAGTCGCTGATCCATAAATGTAAAACCCACAACACCATCTGACCAAAAATCTGACACGCAGCTGAATTATTTATTATTTGATTTTATTGGTATACTGTGCACAATTGACTTAATATATATATTTTTTCTTTTTATTGTGTATTATTATTATTATTATTATTATTATTATTATTGTTGTTGTTGTTATTATTATTATTGTTATTATTATTATTGTTGTTATTATTATTATTATTATTAATTATAAAGTGACGTATGAAATGTCTGTTAACATGACCTATTACATCACTTCCAATCCTAACTTTAATTGATTGAATAATTAATGAGCACGGCATGGTGGCTTAGTGGTTAGCATGTACTCCTCTCAGCGTTAGGGATTCCCGGTTCGAATCCCAATCTGGGTGGAGTCTCCATGTTCTCCCCCTGTCCAGGTGGGTTTCCTCCGGGTTCTCTGGTGTTCTCTCACAGTCCAAAAACATGAATCAAGGTTAATTTAATTCTTCAAATTGCCCCATATAGAGTGTGTATGTGTGTGTGCCAAGCAAAAGATTGGCGCCTTGTCCTGGGTGTATCTGCCCAGCGCCCGAAACGTTCCCCCCTGGATGGGCATAGGTAAAGTCCAGGACACCACAGCACCTATAGATTTAGATGCAAATTCTTGGGACATGGCACCCATTTATTGCATTATTCAATGGGAGGTACGTTAATTACCTCTAATCATTGTCCATCGCTGACAGCACTGCCCTTCCCTCCAGCATCACTGCGCTTCTGGCACACACCCATTTTTGCAAGCACTTTCTTTCTTGCATACTGCAGTTATTAACCCGTAGTTAATATTTATTTCCCTGACTAGTGTTGTTTTCTCATTTGTGAGTTGTTTTGGATAAAAGCTTCTGCAAAAAGAGGTAATGTAAATGTAAAATGTACAGTTAAGTGCATCTCCATTAAATGCTGTAAAACTATTTTCTAAGCTTATTCTTTTCCCACACTTCCTGTTTGTGGTTGAATAAGATGCTCTTGTGGTTCTTTTTTCATGCTAATGCACTTCTACAAACCTTTTTAAATGGCTGATATCAGAATGCATCCCGATACTGCTGCCTCAGTGCTGCAGAGCTACTGATGTACAGAAGCAAATTCTAATGGTTTGCAGTAAGTAGCTCTCAGCAGTGTTCTGTTTGAACAGTAGGAGCGTTTTATACAGAAATCACTTGCGTTCTGTCGGTCACGAGCTCCATGAATTCCATAGATAAATGTTGGGGAGAAACCCTGGATAGGTCAGCACTCCATCCATCCAGGTTAGACACACAAACACTCAGTACATACCTATCAACAGCCCGGCGAAATTTACCTGACATGCAAGTTTTCAATTTCTCATCTTATTATATTTTATCTTAATCTCATACCAGGGACTATGGTAACTGAGGGGGGATTCCTTGTGTCCATTCAGGGGAAAATGTTTCAGGCAGTGGGCAGATACACCCAGGACAGGGAACCTATCCATCGCTGGGCATACTCGCTCACACAGACACACACACTATATAGGGATAATTTAGAGCAGCTAACTCACATTAAATCCATGTGTTTGGACTATGACGGGAAAGACACCCAGATCGGGATTTGAACCTGGATCCCCTGCGCTGAGTGGCGGATGTATGAACCACCAAGCCACCGTGCCTAAATAAATACAATTATTTTAATCTGTTGAGTTTTATTGCTTGAGTCTTTAGCCTTTTGTTCATAATGACATTTGCTGTTGCTGAAATGGTTTAAATCACCAGTCTGTCGTTTGACCCTCTTTGATTTTCGTCAATTTGTATCACTGAGTTTGTTATTTGTTGATTGATTATAATAAGCTTTATTATTGTAGCACAAACTTCATTCTTGTTAGCTTGTTTTTTATATTTGATTATCGTTACTGCCACCAGCTTCTATTTGTTTCTGCGTCACATTCAATGTTTTTGCAGAATATAGATTTCTCTATATTTACTATGTTTAACTCGATGAGTTCTGACAATGCTTTATGGATTTGCCCTTAATAAACATGCCATGATCAACTTATGCAAGTGTGCTTTTCTATTTCTCTCACTCATTCTCTCTTATTTCTCACTGCAGTATATGCTGTGTTTTATTTTATTTTATTATTTTATATATATAGCCAGGCAGCAAGGTGGCTTGGGTTAGCATGTTCTCCTCTCAACGCTAGGGATTCCCGTTTCGAATCCCAATCCTGGTGGAGTTTCCATATTCTCCCTGTGTCCGTGTGGGTTTCCTCCGGGTTCTCCAGTTTCCTCCCACAGTCCAAAAACATGGATCAAGCTCAATTGAATTCTCCAAATTGCCCCATATAGAGTGTGTGTGTGTGAATGAGTGTGTGCCTAGAAATAGATAGGCGTCCTAGTAGAGGATAAAGTGGAAGGAAATGGATGTATACATATATATATATATATATATATATATATATATATATATATATATATATATATATATATATATGTGTGTGTGTGTGTGTGTGTGTGTGTGTGTGTGTGTGTAGCACATATGATGCAAATGACACAAAAGTCTACTCTTGAATCCTTGTATATAGTCTAACATGTTTGATTTCTCTCTCTCTCTCTCTCTCTTTTGCTCTCTCTCTGCATTTCGCAGATCTTGGCGATCATCTCGATCCTGTTCATCATCCTCTCCACCATTGCACTGTCTCTCAACACTCTCCCTGAACTGCAGGTTGTAGATGAGTTCGGCCACCCCAACGACAATCCCCAACTAGCACATATCGAGGCGGTTTGCATTGCCTGGTTCACCATGGAGTATCTGTTGCGCTTCCTTTCTTCGCCTAACAAGTGGAAGTTCTTCAAAGGCCCGCTAAACGTTATTGATCTGCTGGCCATACTACCCTACTATGTCACCATCTTTCTCACCGAGTCCAACAGGAGCGTTCTACAGTTTCAAAACGTCCGGCGAGTGGTGCAGATCTTCCGAATCATGCGGATTCTGAGGATCCTGAAGCTGGCAAGACACTCCACAGGACTGCAGTCGCTTGGCTTTACACTGCGGCGGAGCTACAATGAGCTGGGTTTGCTCATCCTCTTTCTAGCCATGGGCATCATGATCTTTTCGAGCCTAGTGTTTTTTGCTGAGAAGGACGAGGATGCTACCAAATTTACCAGCATCCCTGCTTCATTCTGGTGGGCTACCATTACTATGACAACGGTGGGATATGGTGATATCTATCCACAGACTCTGCTGGGGAAGATTGTTGGTGGGCTATGCTGCATAGCAGGTGTCCTGGTCATCGCATTACCCATTCCCATAATTGTCAACAACTTTTCAGAGTTCTATAAAGAACAGAAGCGCCAGGAAAAAGCCATCAAGCGGCGAGAAGCTTTAGAACGCGCAAAGAGAAACGGCAGCATCGTCTCCATGAATCTGAAAGACGCGTTTGCCCGGAGCATGGAGCTTATAGATGTGGTGGTAGAGAAGTGTGAAGACAAGCCACTGGATAATCACCTGTCTCCGAGCAGATGGGGCATCTCCAAGCGCACGTCCTCCAACACGAGCCTACGAGCTTTCGAAAGAAACAGCACACTGGAACCTTCAGGAAACCTGAGCCCACAGCATCTCAATGCTCAAAAACTGCATGATATGTATAATCAGATGACCAGAGCGCAGTCCATGTCCAATCTCACCACCACTAACAGCAACGACGTGGACCCTAAACCTCGCTGCACGTTGAGTGTCGCCAACTTCATGAGTTGTGCTGCTAGTCAGGTATTGAAAACACCGAGTGCAGTGTCTGCCAGTCAAAAGACTTACGACACGTCTCACATCAGCCTGGAGGATGGCAGGATCAATATCAAGGGCTTAGTGGAACCCTGGAGTTTAACCAGAGAGTCCCAAATCAGTCCAAATACAGAAAACTGGCAGAGCTTTGTCAAAAACAAAATTACTTTGGCATCCACAGATGATCCCGAGGTGTTTGCAGAAGGAACTGAAAATCCAGTAGCTCACATTAATCTAGAAGGATCCCAATTGTTGAGGAGAAAGATCTACCAAGAAGATGTTTATGCTCAACCTCAAACAAAAGCCATGACCTTAAACTCAGTGGAATTTCAATGTCAAACTCCACCGACGCCTCCGAACACTTCATCCACTCAGGAACTTGGCACCCCCCTTGAAGACAGTGACCCTGCGGAGGAAGAGTGTGCTCCACTTTTCACTGTCTCAGTTCCACTCCATAGAATTTCAGAGGAGTACACGCTTTCTCCAAAGCTTCCAGTTATTGAGTTCCACCCTGATGAGGCGTTAACGCTCCTTGAGGGGCAGCAGCAGGACGACCCCTTGCACATCGCCACCACTTCGCCTTCTTCACCCAAATTTGCACAAAACTGCACTCAGGGCGAAGCAGGTGACGATGAGCAACGCAACCAAAGCCAATGCAAAGTGGAGAACCACTTGTTTACACCTGAGCTCCATCTCAATCCAGGAGACACAGATATGTGAGAAGGCAAAAGAGGCATGAGATCAGATTATGCATGGCATGTGATTTTATTGTCTTCAGAAGGAAATTCAGAAGTGCATTTATCCAGAAATGATTTCCTGAACTCGGAGGCGAGGTGCAGAGCAACAAACGCATGCAACTGATGAAGTAAGAACAGAACGGTGCTGAAACTGAAACGCTCCACTGTAAATACAGAGACAAGGCGTTACTGACACTGGAGAAGAAATGCTCCGATTTTATTTTGATCTTCTGCTTCGAAGACTGAAATGTTGCACAATGGCAACGTTCTGAAACATATCATTACCCGCTAATGCAACGTGTACCATGACAGAGTCTGTTACAGATGAACACTCACATTAACCTGCTGATTTAACGACCAGAATTATTCACACCTTATTCACTTTTAACATGGGGCGGGCACGGTGGCTTAGTGGTTAGCATGTTCTCCTCTCAGCGCTAGGGATTCCCGGTTCGATTCCCAATCTGAGTGGAGTTTCCATGTTCTCTTCATGTCCGTGTGGGTTTCCTCCGGGTTCTCTGGTTTCTTCCAAAAACATGGATCAAGGTCAATTGAATTCTCCAAATTGCCCCATATAGAGTGTGTTTGTGTGAGTGACTGTGTGCCAAGCGATAGATTGGCGCCCTGTCCTGGGTGTATTTACCCAGCACCCGAAACAATGTTCTCCTTTGGATGGGCATGGAGAACCTCTCGCGACCCTAGTAGAGAATAAAGCGGAAGATAATGGATGGATTTCTTTTAAGATAGTTTGGGGAAATATGTCCTCAGAATGTTACCTAATATACTCTTCATTTCATGTACGTTATAATTATTTTAAACAGAGTTTAAAGAAAACCACATAAAACAGCTTTTCTAAACACCATTACACATGCGTACACACACACAAACACACACAAATACACACATACACACACACACACAAGCATATTAGAATACAACGCAATTGAATACATTAATGCAATTAATTTGGTTAATTGTGGAGGACAAATTCCTCCGTGTGTGGGTATACATCACTTTATCCCTATTTAATAATATAAAATATCAATACTTGAAAACCTTTTGAATGTAACTTTAGTTGCATTTGAACACACACATTCATGAGCTCTAATAATAACATAATATTGATATTATTGAATAGTTCTGGTCATTAAATCGTGCTAACATTTTTTAAACAAGAAGAATAAACTATTTTAAATGAACAAACCAGGACCAATAAGCCATGGATTCACCTGCAGCATCATCTCCGATAGTTCATCAAGAACAACATTAATTCTTCTTTTTTATTTTTCCACAGATACAGAGTGCAGTGTCATCAGTGTATACTAATGCTGATGTCATCATAGCACCATGTTACACCACAGTGATCACTGACATCCCGTCAGTGTACTATTAAACTGTAGTCATTATTTTTACATGTAGCTACTAATAGCAGAATACATTTGTTTGTTTTAGGGCATCTTTCGGTTTTTAACGTGGATGCTCTTCCTAATTTGCATTCACTTGATATAAAGAAATTCAGGCTGATCTTAAAACCAGGTTCTTGCCCACTATCGATCCACATATTGCTTCTCAGGTACAGTCCTGCAGCTCTGCTCTTCAATTCAGTAGTTTTTAATCGGCTCATATCCTTAAATGCAGTGGCAAGCCGTCAGGGCCTGTCTGAATCATACACTGATATTAATAGTTTGTTCATTAATTCTTATTAAGTAATTCCAAATATTCTGTCTGCTTCTTTTTATAGTGTTTCCTCGGTTATGCCACTTCCAGATGTGTAGTTTCTTATTAAAGCATTTAAGCAATCATATTCCAGCATCATTTGTTGCCCGAGTCGAATAATCATGACCGATAGCATAAAATACTGTGTCAATCTACCTTGGTGTTGACAACACCAAGGCTATCTGTGATGCGATGTCTTTTTCTACTAAATTTCTGCATAATAAGATGTTTTTAGAACCATAAATTCGTTATTGACATGTGGATTGATTTAGACAGAGCATTTCTGGAGGCCTCAGTGTGACCTGCACGGCCCGTCACTGTTCTAATGACAATTATATCCAAAGCTATGTGAACACCTGACCATCAGATGCATGATTCTGTAGGGTGTCTCCTTTCAAAACCCAGGTCTGAATATAAAGGTGTCCCTCTGTGGCCTCAGTCTTCTGGGATGATTTTATTAGAATTTGGAGCTGGTGTGTGAGAATTGAAACCTAGCATGAAGATTTAAAAGTATATGTGGTGGTTGGCTCAGGTGCTGATGCTGGACAAAGGCACATCGCTGAAAGTCAATGTTCAAAATCATCTCAAATTCATTTACTTTTATAGAAGCAGATCTTATAAAAGCTCAGGGTACAGTTATTCCGAAACAAAAAACAAACTTTTTTTTAATCTTTAAATGAGAAATCATAAATTTGTAAGAATCTGTGAACTGTAGCAGTAACAAATACTGGAATTAATATTAATGCAAGTTGAATAATTAAAATGGTTGGCTTTCCATAGGTGGAAGTACGACTGGAACACTTTGAGCACTGTATCTGTGGAAAAGCACTAGTGGTATTTTAATGAACATTTTTCTGTTTTTAATGATAATCTTAGGTTTGATCTTATGTTATTTTACACTGGCTTTTTTTTCATAATGCTGTTCAATGTGCGGTTATGTGGTTCGATGGTGATACCTATATTTAAGTAAAGATTGTACAAACGGCTTATTGTGAAGGGTGCACAGAGGGAACGTGCAATACTGCACATCTATGCAGGCCAAAAAATGATGGCACTTTATTTACAGTTAATGTACAGAAGGACACATAGATATTAGAAATACTACAGTATTACGACAGATTCATATATTCATATTCTCTATACTGCAGATGAAACCTGGACCTTTTGAAACATAAACGCTAAGCAGACGGCTCAACATGATGTAACCCATGAATATTTAAAGTCCTTCTAAACAAACATTGTTAGTAATTCTATTTTTTCTAAATCCTGGGTGAATTTCATAGCTCAGTCCTGTTTATCAGGCTGACGTCATTTTGTTCATAACGCTGTACAGAAAAATCTACTTTTTATAGGATTCACTAAATCAGGTCTTTCACTGATGTATATAGATATAGAACTGCTCAGGTTTTCTACAAAAGTCCCATCTGTGTTCGTTTCTCTCGATTTAAAGATGTTGTGTCTAACAGCTGTGTGTGTTTCTTGATGTTATAGTCCATCGATAAATAATAGACACTTAATTCATGAATAGCAAGATATATAAATAATGTGCTATACCCAGTATATACTGCTCACCACACACTGATTAATACACTCTATGAGCTTTATAGCAAACACTGTACAGTGTAGTGGTTCTAATATTATTTATTGTAGGTCAAACAACTGTTGAAACCAAAACTTCCAGGTGCCAGCTATATATCTTTTTTAAGAATTGAATACGATGGCACACCCATTACTGAATTATAGCATAATCATTCGCAAATTTATTTCACAGAACTTTTTTGGCTTTTATATTAATAATAATGTAATTAAAAAATATTAAATAAAATAAGAAAATCTGTAGCTATGTGGGGCAGCACTGTAGCGGAGGGCTTAGCACCTCTGCCTCTCCAGGTTTGAATCCCAATCTGGGTGGTTTGCATGTTCTCTCCATGTCTGTATAGGCTTCCTCCAGCTCCTTGGTTTTACCCCACAGTCATAAAACATGGATTTTTGGTGAATTGGCTGCTCTTAATTGCCCCATCTGAATTGCCCCTATATAGTGTGTATGTAAGTGAGTGTGTGTAATGTGGATTTTGTATGTTCTTTTCACGTGTAAGAGGGTTTTCTCTGGGACCTCTGGTTTTCTCCCACAATCCAAAGATTTGTAACTCAGGTTATTCGAAGATGCTAAATTGCCCCTTTGTGCAAATGTGCTGTATGTCTCAGTGCCCTGGTCAGCTGTTTAAGATGCACCCCTGTGATTCTGATCAAGATTAGAAGATTAAACTAACTCAAATAAAAATAGTTATATAGTAAAACACAGCATATTAAATCCACATCATCAGTGAACGATACATTATAAACATTATAAATACCACATTTTATTGAAAACCAACCTTGTTATTAAATTTACAAATCTGTTAGTGAAACACTGTCCAGGCATCTCAACAATGTAGAAATAAAATATGTTCATATAAATGTATGCAATATCATCAAAAATGTGTTGGCATCTGACCTCCACGTTGCAATTATGGAGACACCCCACTACTCACCCAACAAACAAGCGTGATCTTCATACAGCATCAAACTTTCAAGTTCTGTTGTCAAAGAGAGGTCCAACACTTTGCAGCACACGTCTTACTTTACAACATACACTAAAAGCCACGTAGCAGGAATAACAGATGATATAAAAAACACTGTTTAGAACAATAAGGAAGGAACTATAAATCAGTTGAAGGCATTTATACATATCGATTAATGACAACAATAGAATTTGCTCTTCAAGCTGCTGTGTGCAGAACACTCAGGTTCCTCCACAACATAACTGCAGAGCCTGCTTTAGACAACGGAAAAGAAATGGATCTTCCCTAAACTATTTATACAGAGTTGATTTTTTTGTAGGCTGTTTATGCAAAGGCATTAAAACAAATTTACTGAAGCTATAGGGTTCTCTCTGGATTTTGCACTGGTTCTGAGTTCCGCTACGTGTTGGTTTGTTTTGTGTCTGCTCTTTGTTCTGAACATTCAGCATGTTAAACTCATGATCACTGTGTTATGGTACATGTGTTAATGTTCTCTGTGTTAAACCCTTGTAATGTCTCTTATTAGCATATGCAGAATGATTAATAAATGTGTAAATAAAGCAGCACTGTTTAAGTTATGATTATCTTATTGATAAGGGTGAAGGTGTGTGCGTGCACGTGTGTGTGTGTGTTCCCTATAAAAATTCACAGAACCCTGCAAAGCTTTATATACTCCTTACAACCATCCAGAAGCGACTTAAAATGTCTGACCATCTCTACATGGTTTGAGCAGTAACACCAGTGATTGGAGGTCAAGAGTGATTAGTGCTATTGTGTGCAGGGGAAACATATATTTAGGTGTTTGTGTGGAGGTTTTTTTTTTTTTTTTTTCTTTCTCTAAGTTTCTCAAATTTTCTTTTCCCCCCCAAAAAGTCCCCAATAAGCGACCAATTACATATAAATTAACATTTACACCGTTTACAGTAAATGATCCAAAGCCGGACCAGGAAGGGGCTAGTACAAAATAAAAAATAAAAGAAATTCACATGTTTTACAACCAACATACATATAAACACAGACACACACATTTTATGAGTTAGTATTTATATTTACTACATTTGTTGTATAGTATTTGTGATGGATTGTTCTTGAAGCCTTAAGGCAGTTTATTAATGCTTTATTTATAGCCCCGTGTTTCAAGGTTGCAGGGTCTTTGTGGCAGAATGGTATTCTCTTAACAGATATAGAATATTCTATGCAGGATTTCCCTGATATAATTATTCTAGTATCCTCAGGGTAAAGACTCATTCTTTATCTTCTGGTGAAGGTAGAAACTGTGAAAGACATTCATAGTATAAAAAGTGTTTTTGTCTTTTTCTAACTGAAGATTCTAATTCTAGTTAGACTGAAGGTTTAGATAACAAGATACTCAAAGAAATAATTGAGTAAACTTTGTGAATGTGAAATTTAAGTATAAACCTGATTTTTTTGTAAATGTATTTTAACATCACAATACTCTTTTATAATGTACTGTTTTCGTGTAAGATGTATAACTTTTTATATTTTTGTGTAGTTTATATCAGAACACCACACAAGTTGGCCCATGAATATAGAGGTTTCCTGCAACTTCTCTGTTAACAATCTATGATTCACAGCTCCCTCAAGCGGCTGTGAGGAGTAAGTGCATCAAGTACAGTGACTGAAAACTTTAGGTAAATCTCTTCAGATAATATCTATTATAAAGATGTATGATAAGTCTAGTGCATAAATCTTTATTTAATCAGGTTACATATATTGCAATTGTTTTGGGGTTAGATACATTTTTAGCCCAAATATGCATATGGCAGTTTTATTATTGTGATATTTTGCATCTTATTTTGCTTTACATTTGCTTTACTTTTATTTGTTAAAAACAAAACATCGAGGTTTACATATACAGCTGGAACTTTTTTGCCGATTTTATTTATTAACAATTACAAATATGTCAGACACACACACACACACACATATATATACACACATACATATATGTATGAATGTATGTATGCATATATATATATATATATATATATATATATATATATATATATATATATATATATATATAAACACATATACATACATACATATATCTATATACACTTATCTATATACATATAGATCAAACCCAAACATGAAAACTAAAAATGTGATGTCTAAACTGCATAATTCAGTAATAATATAGGAGAAACAATATTCATTTTAGCTCCAACAAACAGGAATGTTTCAAACACAAATTTCCTATGTCATTATTATTATTGTCATTATTATTATTATTATTATTATTATTATTATTATTATTATTATTATTGTTACAATTATTAATTAATAGTAGTGTTGTGGCGGTGCATGGAGTTGGAGACAGTGCTCTACACAGTGCTGTTTGTATTTTCAGATTGCCCTGTTGATGGCGCTAACACACCGTTAATTGACTACAAATAGAGTGGATAGGTTCCATAAGTAGGGGGCTTGAATCCGTTTGGAACACACCCGGTAATCTCGCCGCTGCTTCCGTAGTTGCAGTTGCGTGGTGTTTGTGTGCTGCATGGTGTTGTGTTGTGTTGCGTTTGTAGAAGATGAGTTCAGTGGAGGCTTTAGTTGAAACGCAGGTCACATCGAGCACCACGCGGCCGACATTAAACTTTACTGAGGTAGAGAACGTCGCCTGCAGCTGGATCGTTGACTTCAGTTTCCTCTCGCTGTGTCGGTACTTCAGAGAGAGGGACTCGGAAAAGTTTAGTAAAACCCTCCGAGCTTTCGAAGGTAAATGACTTTACTCGTGTAAACCATTTTAAACAAGTCCAGTAGTGTAGAAATGTAATGTATATGTGAATAACTTAAAATCATAACCGTTGTTCGGTGCAACGTTGTCGCGTGGCTAAACGCGGACAGGTTTATCTCTCATGCTATTGGTGGGCATTTTGTAAATAAAAACTTCCTGCCAATCACATCGCCGAAAACGAAATAGGCGGGAAAAGAACACCCTGCTGGTCTATTAGATATAACTAAAATAAATACCAGGGCGGCACGGAGACTTGATGGTTAGAGGGGTGGAGTAAGGGGAGTTTTCATGTTCTCTCCGTGTCCGCGTTGGTTTCCTCCGGGTTCTCTGGTTTCCTCCCACAGTCTAAGAACATAAATCAAGGTCAATTGAATTCTCTAAATTGCCCCACATAGAGTGCGTTTGTGTGACCAGCCCCCTACACCCCCCCCCGTGACCCTAATAGAGGATAAACCGGAAGATAATGGATGGATGGAAGGATAAAAAAATACCTTATGAACACCTACTACATTTATCTAGTCATTTATACACACCGTATATAGATATATTATATTTACACTGATCTCTGTTATTATTTAGGTGGTGGACTACTCCACACTGCAGTGTGTGTTGTGCAGGTATAAGTGGATCAGACACAGCAGTGTTGCTGGCAGTTTTAATCACCACATTCTATTAGACACCTATATAATATATAGTAATCCTCCCTCTGTATGCATATAAAGCTGATTGATAATATGGTTAACAACATGAAATGATAAGGTCGTAACACTAAAAAAGGTTTGTGTTTGTGATGCTGTAGTGCTAGAAATTATCAACCACTCATATAACCCTGCTCTGTTGGGGTCCTGCCCATTTGAGAGGATTAAGGAAAAAAACTGGCGTACAGTCTGTACCTGTAGCTACTAATATTAGGCTCAAAAAGTGGGTTTTATGTACTTGTTTTTAAATTTCGTAGCAGACAATTCTGTGTTAATGTCAAATTAAACCTGCTTTTATGTAGCGACAGTTGATGAAATCATAACTTTGCCGGATGATCAGCAAATAAAGAGAACCATTTGCTGCTTCCTCTCTAGAATCATGGACGCCAAAAACTTGGGTAATTTTAAATAATCTACAAACTCAAATCAAACAAATAGTTTAGCTTAAATTAGAATTATTATTTAATGAGGTGGTGAATTTATTTGTAGACATACATTATGACCTGGATAACAGGATAACGCCACTGATGTCCGCTCTGAGTGTGTGGGAATGCCTGAAGGACACAACGAGTGACGCTGTGCCACACGACAACATTACAAACCTGCTGTTTATCCAGGTAAAAATTCACAGGTCGTGTAACATTTGTGTTACTAGTTTTGAATGATGTGCTCAGCCTGTGTGTGTTGCAGTGTGTCGGTGTGTGTTTGGAAAAAGGAAATGCTCAGCTTGCAGCACACACACTACAGTGGCTTGAAAAGGAGGGCGGGATTCCAGAGGTAATAGTAAAACCTTTATTTGGTGAGAGACTTTTAAACGCATCTCTGAAATAGTTAGATTTATTGTATGTGACAGAAACGACATCATTTTTATAGTAAAAGTAGAATTAAATATATTGTTCAACTTAAAATGTTACATCTATTTTTTTCTATTTATAGAAGTTGCTGAGGAAACTGTCCACCATTGTGTCTAAGAAAGACATATATGATAAGCTCCTCACCAACTTCTCTTTTGATCGTCTGCTGGAGAGCATCAGTTCTTATCTGGATTCGTTTCTGGCAGAACATCCATCAGATTTCTTAATGAAGGTTTTAAATTAGTGAATTCTAAACACAGTGTTTAATTTCCTTTTGTTTTTGTAACTTGCTTTATATTTCTTCTCTTTTTTAATTATCATTAGTCTGCATCAAGAGTGGTACAGGCTCGTCAGGAGAAAACAGAACATGTTGATTCAGATCAGATCTGTAAAGAACCTGAAGAACAAAGTTCTGAAAAGTAAGATACTTAAAGTATTATACCCTGTTTTGGAAGTGATGTAATATTAGTGGAGGAACCCTGCAGAATTCAAATTCTGGTTTTCTGTGTTTATAAAAGTTTAAAATGAGTCTTTTCTTCCCGACTATGTTCTTTAAAGAAATGAAATCAAAGTTCTTTCATCAGAACTCCGACTCAGGTAAGTGTACTATACCTCATGCACCCTACACAACCAACATTTATTTAAAATAGTATAGTGATGTTTATGTCACTGCAATCATTAATTCGATTTCAGCTTTAAAAAGTTGCTGAATGACTGTAATATTGAGATGATAAAGAGAACATGATAAATTAGTGGAGTAAGAAAAAAAGTTCATGGTTTGTTTAGTTTGACATTAAAAGTCGTACTGTACATTAACAAGTGACTGATTTAAAGTGAGCAATCAGAGGATATGCAGGAGGTTCAGCTGTGTCTCGTGCTACACAGTTTTGACGTCATTTTGCCACACATCACACGAGACATTGAAATCACCTGATGAAGATGCCTAATTAAAAAGAGTTCTATCATAAAGTTATTTACACTATATGGACAAATGTATTTGGACACTTACTCATGCTTTAATGTGTGTTGAATTTTAAACTGATATATTACAGTGTACCATTTGATCAATGCTGGAACTGTGAAGAGCTTTCCCCAAATTGTTCTAACAAAGTTTAAAGCCTTCAGTTGCACACAATGCATGAATTTTGAGTTTGTATAATATTTTTTTAAACAAGACTTTCTTGTCTGCACGTTCAGGTTAACATATGAATGTTAATTATTACATAATCAATGTTAATTACATTACCGGCATATTGTTAGCAATGTAATAGAAATATTGCATGTGGTTCTAAACATTGTTACAAATTAAAATATTTTTTGTTACAGGCCCAAAAAGAAACTTTTAACCAAAAATGTTCAGCTTTGGAAACCAGAAACTGCCAAGAAATTAGGACGTGTTCACAGATCACCAAAATTCAGTAAGAATGTTTTGAGATAAGCTGTTTTTGGAGAAATTAATGATCTTTATGGTTTGTTTTTGCTTTTAATTCACTCTAATTTTTTTTATTTTCATTTTTTTTACAGCTGTGTCAAAAAGTATCTTTTCATACCCATCACCACAGCGCAAATCTGGCACCAAACATCAGAGAAAAGTGAGTTTTATTTCTTTTTCTTTTAGTAAGCAGGGGAAAAAACCCATCTGAAATATAATTATGTTTAATGTTATTGTAAGAAAAAAATCGGAAACCTGCAAAAGCATCAAATTAAAGAACCATAAGGTCTTCAGTAGGTCAGCAGAATGTGTTTTTGTTTGATCAGAGCACTAATGAGAATTTAACACCTCGAACGTGTAAAAAATTATTATTTTATGAATAATATGATAACTTGCACACATTTAAAAGGTTATAATTCTTTCTTAAAATACTGTGAATTTGAATAACACAACGTTTGTGGCATGAACATTGACCTCTATTTTCACTTACATTTGTGAAGCATCGTTGTATCGAAGTTTATTATTATGAACATGGTGGACTCAATGTCCATGAGTAATAAAACTAGCAAATTAATTTGTTAAAATAAAAATTCAGTGTAATATAATGCTAATCTGATAAATTGGATGTGTCTTGTGCAGAACTGGAAGTGGGAGGAGGACATGAACCTGAAGGCTGGAGTGAGGAAGTATGGAGAGGGGAAATGGGCACAAATCCTGGAGAAATTCGATTTTGAGGGTCGCACCGGGGTTATGTTAAAGGACCGCTGGAGAACACTGAAAAAAAAGGGGCTTGTCCAATAAGATCTAATCTCAGATTTTAATATGATTATAGAAATGATTGTGTTTTCCCAGCTTCCTTGTTTAATAATTCATCTTGTTAATATTATTATTTTATCACCTTTCTGGACCAGAAACAGCTTTTAACATAGTGGTTCTATAATGGTTCTGTGTTCCATTTTTTTGTATAATAATTGCAATAACATCTAAAACTGTTGTAAATTAAAAAAAGAAAATCTATATTTGTGTTTGATCATTTTTGTACTCCATACCATGCATTTATATTTGCTGTGCAAAAGTATTAGTACCTCCACACATTACATTTTTTATGACATTACTTTCCAAATTGGTCTCATTACCAACTTCCAAATTTTTTAAATAATTTTTATTAAAATACTTCATCACAAAGGCTGAGTCCTGTGTGGTATTTAGTCAGGTTTTGTACATCAAATTTAACCATTCCTTAATGGACTATGCACAGTCATGCTGGAGGAGAAATGGCCCTTCCCCCAAACAATTGGAGGCATGCATTTGTGCAAAGAGCATGGCTAAGTGTTTGATGTTATAAAACTATTAATGGGAATAAATAAAAGGAGCTGAATTCAGTGGTGCCAATACTTTTAATTCTTTTTTTACATTTGGCCTTTATGTGTATATATATATATATATATATAATATATATATATATATATATATATAGTGTGTGTGTGCATGATGTATAATATATATATAGTGTATATATAAACTGATTCTGTTTTATATTAAAGTAACTTACCCATCTGTTCCTCTGTGTAGCATATCTGTACCTCAATCCCCTTTTCTCCCTGATTTTTTCCCACACTGCCCTCCTCAGCGCCCCCCCAACATTGGAACAGGTGGAGTGGATGACCTCAGTAGTTTCTCAGGCCCACAGCTGCAACAGTGAACAAGCGAGGAATCATGGCATCAACACGGGCATTACCAATGTAAGCGTCTCCCAAAAATAACATACACCAAAACATTTAATCAAAAAAATTAATGAATTATATTGCTCCTCTACACCATCTCATCTCCGTCTTAGTTCACAGCTCAGAACTCTTTCAGAATTCCCACAGTACTACAGATATCTAAAGACTCCAAAATCTTTTCAATTAAGCAGCTGCATTTTAGAAATGGAACTACCAAGCAATGACCTGATCGGATATATCCAGATTATGATAGATGCTGATGTGAAAAAATAAAATTATAGAATCCTGGTTTGATTTTATTGACATTAACATTCATATTATGTCTCGATGTTAGTCAAATATTTATTTAATTGTATTGTCTCAAAGCAGGCGGCGCGGTGACTTAGTGGTTAGCATGTTCGTCTCTCAGCACTAGAGATTTCTGGTTCGAATCCCAATCTGGGTGGAGTTTCAATGTTCTCCCCGTGTCCTTGTGTGTTTCCTGCGGGTTCTCCGGTTTCCTCCCACAGTCCAAAAACATGGATTAAGATAGGTTGGGTGGCGGCACGGTGGCTTAGTGGTTAGCACGTTCGCCTCTCAGCGCTAGGGATTCCCGGTTCGAATCCCCATCTAGGTGGAGTTTCCATGTTCTCCCCGTGTCTGCGTGGGTTTCCTCCGGGTTCTCCGGTTTCCTCCCACAGTCCAAAAACATGGATCAAATTAATTGAGTTCTCAAAATTGCCCCATATAGAGTGTGTCTGTGTGAGTGAGTGAGTGTGTGCCCAGCGATGGATTGGCGCCCTGTCCTGGGTCTATCTGCCCAGCGCCCGAGATGTTCTCCCCTGGATGGGCATGGGGAACCCCACCGCGACCCTAATAGAGGATAAGCGGGAGATAATGAATGAAAGATAGGTTGGATGATCCAAATTGCCCCATATAGAGTGTGTTGTGTGTGTGCGTGTGTGCCCAGTGATAAATTGGTACCCTGTTCTGGGTGTGTCTGCCCAGCGCCCGAGACATTCTCCCCTGGATGGGCATGGGGACCCTCCC
>JAFMOD010000899.1:1291944-1327459 GCA_019802435.1 Corydoras maculifer | reverse complement strand
ATATATATATATATATATATATATATATATATATATATATATATATATATATATATATATATATATAAAAGAGAGTTGAGGTGGGGTTAAATGACACCTCAGATTTTCTATTTACATTAATAAAAATTATAAGACAATCCACTGAGAATTTTAATATTGTTACTATTTTAGGTTTAGTTGACAAAATGTATAAATGCATTGCATTCCTCAATGATAAATTTTAAACCAAATACCTTTATAGCAACAAAAGTATGGAGACACCCAACCATTTAAACATGCTGGTTTATATGAGGTTGATATTAAGTTGACCCTCAGCTATTTAGAAAATGGTATAAAAAAAAATTTGGGGATCACAAATAAGGAGGTGTTTACATACTTTTGTCTATGTATTGTATTTAGGGTGTATGTGCAGTGTACAAGAAGCCGTTTATCATACAGTGTGTGAAAGACGTTTAATATTACTGCATGCAAATCTCTTGCAGATGATGTCGGGTGAATAAAACAAAAACAAAACATTTTGTCTCCTGATTTTAATTACAAGTGGAACAATAGCAATTGTGATTTTGTTTACCTTGAGTGTTCCATTAATATTCATATAGTGTGTGCACCCCAAGTGACCCACCTCTCTGCAGTGCAATACACTTTGCAGTTAACCTTGAGCTCGTCACTGAATATGAACTCTTTTCTTAGTTTTTTTACATGTTTTACTCTCAGCACTTGGAAGTTTCCATGTTCTCCCTGTGTCCAACATGGATTCAAGGTAAATTGGCAGCTATAAATTGCCCCATAGAGTGTGTATTCCCAAGGATGAACTGGTGCCCGAAATACTATATTAATTAAGGTTTGAACGAACTGCAGATCAAAATAAAATGGAATGTTTAGTTTGGGGCGGCACGGTGGTTTAGTGGTTAGCACGTTCGCCTCTCAGCACTAGGGATTCCCGGTTCGAATCCCCATCTGAGTGGAGTTTCCATGTTCTCCCCGTGTCTGCGTGGGTTTCCTTCGGGTTCTCCGGTTTCCTTCCACAGTCCAAAAGCATGGATCAAGTCACTTGAGTTCTCCAAATTGCCACATAAAGAGTGTGTATGCGTACGTGTCTGTGCGAGTGAGTGTGTGCCCAGCGATAGATTGGCGCCCTGTCCTGGATGTATCTGCCCAGCGCCCGAAACGTTCTCCCCTGGATGGGCATGGGGACCCCCCCCACGACCCTAATAGAGGATAAAGCAGAAGATAATGGATGGATGGATGGATGGATGTTTAGTTTGGATTTCTGTCTGTGGCCACTAGAGGGAGGCAAAGTCGCTTCCAAACCGAACCGGTCTAAGATCAATGCGCTGCACCTGTTGCTCTTAATGAAATCGTAAAGGCTGGCTTGTTCCTTTCACTAAACTTCTGTGTCAGACCGACAGGTAAAACAATATTTTAATAGCTAATTCTTTATAGTGTTTCAATTTGCCAGCATTTTAGATCACATTGATTAAACCTGTAGGTCTTATGTTTTATGGTTTTGTTGTATTCTTTGTGATGCTGATTTGAGTTCAGAGTAAAATTTTGTCATAAGGATTTCAACTATTTTATTAGTGCTTTTGGTAAATATACCTGAATATTAGCCATTTTGAACAGCAACAGATGATGCTGCATTTCTGTTTTAAGCTTGTGTTCTACAGTACATACTGTGTATGTCCCCTTTACTCTGTTCTCTAATGGTCAGGGCCCCAATAATACCACCACAGAGCGGGGATTATTTGGTTGGTGCATTATTTCTATCCCGGCAGTGAGACTGAGGGGTTTAAATGAAACTACATCAGCACTGCTGCACTAAAACCCCCTCACCATAATAAACAATCCACCAACCAAATGCTACCTGTTCTGTGATGGTCTTCATCTGTAGTAGTAATAATAATAATAGCAATAGAAATATGTTAAGTGTTCAAAATATTCTTTATCTTAATGTTGGTCTGTGTTTCAACACAATATACTTTAATTCCAATATAATAAAGTTGTGTACTACTGTTTAAAGGTTTATTACACCCCTCACATAATAACATTTAACCACAAGCATATGAAAGCTGGATCATCGGGTTCAGGTGTACAGGAGTTCCTACTGTTGACGAAAAACTGATTTTAAGGTTTGAGATCAGATATTTTGAGGCCATGCATTAAAAAGAAAGCCTTACAGCCTTCACTTCATTGCAGATTTTATTACTTTTTTCTCTGAAGATTTTTGACGTTTGGACATTTAGGCTAAAATCACAAAAATACACAAGTGTGTTCAGCCTCCAGTTATGAAGAAGAAACCCTGGATATCATGATGTTCATTGAGGTTTATTTGCCCTAAAACTCACTGCATCTTGTCTTCATGAAGTTTGGTTAATTACCTAGTATCTCCAACCTTTCCACAACTTCATGAAGCAGATTATTGATCCAAATGGTTCTGTAGGTTTAGCATTTAGCTGTATTGCTTATTTTCAGTGGGCTACTCCAGGTCTCTAAGACAGGAGGGGGTTTCCAAATGATATTGGCAGTATAGTGTTGTTACTCTTTAATACTGTGGGTTCTGAGGAACGTGAAAAATGTGTCGTAATTTGTCCTTGCCAATGCGTTTCATCTCCTGTGATCCTGTCTCTTGGGATCGGTTCAGCTTTGTGGGAAAGTATCTGGTGAACAGCTGCGACACAGCTTAGATGTGATGAAAAGTTTAAGTCCCTCCTTAAACTGCAAAAACCTTTTAATTATCACAGCAGACCTTTCCCAAGCTTCCTAATAACATAAAAATACACAATATGGACAAAAGTGCTCGGACACCATACTGAATAATAAAGCATAAATCATGCAAAGATGATAATGTCATATTTTTGTAAATAAACAAATTATTAAGAACAAGGCTTATATTAGAACAGGTGGTTTTAGTGCAACATTCATTTTGTTTTTTGGGAAAATTGTTCACTATTTCTTTGTAAAACAAATAGCTTCATATTAAATGAAAAAAAAAATCATAAAAAATCTTTCTTTACTGCAGGAGACCACAAGTATAAACCGATTTATTCTACTGAAGGTAAGAACTCTATGGCTTGTTGAGTTTCTAACCAAAATTAAGAGAACTGAGGGTTCAAATCCTAAGTCTGCCAATGTGGGCCCCTGAGCAAGTCCCTTAACCTTTTTTTCTCTATGTGCTGTATCTTGATTGATACTGTGTTCTGACCCAAATAACACAGGGTTACTCTGGGATACTTAAGTATTTTCTCAAAAAAGTTAAATACAGGTAAAAAAAATTGAAAATGTCTAATTTATATCATATTTAAATACACTACATGGACAAAAGTAGGACACTTACACATTATACTGTCTTATTCTGGGATGGTCCTCCTTTTGGCAACTATTACAGCTTCCAGTTTTATCTAGATTTTAAAACCTGTTATTTAGGAATTTTAGCCCTTTCAGGAGGTCAGACATTGATGTTTGATGAGTGTCTGACTGAAATCTAGTTTATGAATAAAATGCTATTATGAACCTGGCACTGGTGTACAGGCATACTAGAACAGGAAAGGCCTTCCCCAAACTGTTCACCAAGCCAGGAAATTTGTGGGCTCAGTTTAATACACCTGTGGAAGCGGGAGTGAAAACACTTGAATTTCCTAAATGAAATGCATAACCCAATGCTATATGAATATGAATTTTACAATACAAATGTGGGCGGCACGATGGCTTAGTGGTTAGCATGTTCACCTCTCAGCGCTAGGGATTCCCGGTTCGAATCCCCATCTGGGAAAACATGGATCAAGGCAATTGAGTTCTTCAAATTGCCCCATGTAGAGTGTGTTTGTGTGAGTGTGTGCCCAGCGAAATGTTGGCGCCCTGTGCTGGGTGTATCTGCCCAGCGCCCGAGACGTTCTCCCTTGGATGGGCATGGGGAACCCCACCGCGACCATAATAGAGGATAAGCGGGAGATAATGAATGAATCTCATTATAAGATAATGAATGAATGAATAAAAATTTGAAGATTGAGTGTTCACATACATATTCATTTGGTAAAATATAGCAGTGATGTAATTCACACAACACTAAACTTACTACAGAATCATGCAGACTAATATTTATATGAATGAAATTTGTTTCCTTCTTATAAAACCTATGTTTTGTATACGTGTTTAAATGTCTGAACAAGAATTCCTTTTAAACATTTAGTTATCATGTACAGGTTTCAGAATATTTCTACAAAACAGGATACATTTACATAAATTAAGTTGCTGTTGTAAACTAACATGTTAATATATTAAAAGCTGAAGTTGAATGAAAAATATTTTGTAAAGTCATATTTCACTTCAACTGGAGATGCTGTTTAATTACCGCACACTTTTTCGAAAATTGAATTTGCAGCGCTCTCTAGTGGTTCGTTTTATTTACAGACCAATCTTTATTCAATTAAAAAAACAGAGACTAATAATATATATATATATATATATATATATATATATATATATATATATATATATATATATATATATATATATATATAGTATAAACATAATAACGCCAATCATAATGTTATTAAATAAACCTCATGACCTGTATAAGAAACATAAAACAATCTTTGTTTATGGTTCTCTGATACTGTATCCAAATTCCAAATTGGGTTTATATTTGTATAATTTTTTACTTCTTTAATAACTTGAACAACTTAAAGTTTTAAATGATAGAACATAGTGTGTGTAATAGTCTAATTTAATTGTGTTTTTTAAAATATGGAAAAGGTGGCATGTTCTCCTCTCAGCACTAGTGACTTCCAGTTCGAATCCTAATCTGGAGTTTCCATGTTCTCCCCATTTCCTCATGGGTTTCCTCCGGGTTCTCTGGTTTCCTCCCACAGTCCAAAAAAACATGGATCAAGGTCAATTGAATTCTCCAAATTGCCCCATATAGAGTGTGTCTGTGTGAGGGTGTGCCCAGTGATACTCTAATAGAGCATAAAGCAGAAAATTATGGATGGATAAAAAATAGGAACAAACTCTTGAATGTGATGCCCACAACAATTGAGGAGAACCCTGTAATCAAGCACATAATACTGTGTAGGTTACAGGAGGATGGCAGGTTACCATGGGGATGTGCCTTCCTGCTAGTCAGCTGATGCTTCAAGCTGTTTTAGTGGTTTGGAACAAATAACACTGTTGACGTGTGAAGTGCACTTGCTTTCCCAATAAAGTGTTTAATTATTCATTCATTTTCATTCATTCATTATCTTCCGCTTCATCCTCTATTAGGGTCGCGGTGGGGTTCCCCATGCCCATCCAGGGGAGAAGGGCAGATACATCCAGGACAGGGCGCCAATTCATCGCTGGGCACACACTCACTCACACAGACACGCATGCATACACACTATATATGGGGCAATTTGAAGAACTCAATTGACTTGATCCATGTTTTTGGACTGTGGAAGGAAACCGGAGAACCCGAAGGAAACCTACGCAGACACGGGGAGAACATGGAAACTCCACCCAGATGGGGATTCGAACCGGGAATCCCTAGTGCTGAGAGGAGAACATGCTAACCACTAAGCCAGCGTGCCGCCTCAGTTTAATTAGTTTATAAAAAAACCAGAAACTGAAATTAAGTGTTTTAATCATTTTCAGACACCAGGAGGCAGTAGTGTCCCACGATAATAACAGAAGACCATGGTCAAGCTGGGTGTCAGAGCTGCAAACGCTGACAAAAAACACTTACCAACAGATGTTACAAACAATGGATGGGGAGGCTTTTTCCCCCCTAATATACATTGTGGACAATAAGTGAAAAGTCAATGTTAATTATCATATAGTAACGTGATGATTGTCAAATCTGTACATAAAAGTTTACATCAGAATTAAATTTAGTACTTTTTCACAACATAAAATGTTTCACATCTTATAATTTACAGTCCAGTTTTATATTCCTTATTTATTTCCTTTTAACATTGTAATTTGAACTACAGCTTTAAACTTTAGATATTTTCAACTTACATATGGAAATGGACTGCTCATACACACACACACACACACACACACACACACACACACACACACACACACACACACACACACATATATATATATATATATATATATATATATATATATATATATATATATATATCCCCCCCCCCCCCCCCCCCCCCCCCCCCCCCCCCCCCCCCCCCCCCCCCCCCCCCCCCCCCCCCCCCCCCCCCCCCCCCCCCCCCCCCCCCCCCCCCCCCAGATTGAGCTGGAGGATTGCACTGACATGCTCAACACTTTGGGGAAGAACATTCCCTACGTAAGCATGTTTTTAAAGCAGAGTCCATGTTTTTGGACTGTGGGAGGAAACCGGAGAACTCGGAGGAAACTCACGCATACATGGGGAGAACATGGAAACTCCATCCAACTCGGGATTCGAACCTGGATCCCCAGCACTGAGAGGCTACAGAGCTAACCACTGTGCCACCCTACCTTTATGACAATTATTACATTATAAAAACAATATAAAACAAGCGAAAATCTTTCACTTAACCTTCAACTAGGCTTGGGGAGGGGGTAACTTTCCATGCCATCCACTGGAGAACTTTTCAGGTATTGGAAACATGAACACGTTGAACACAAGTGTGACCTGTATGAAAGCTTCTGCTATAAAAAAATAAGATTGTGTGTTATTACACATCATATAAATAAGAATAGTACTGACACTTCATCCTGAACAAACCCCATCTGGAGCCGATCTGGTACCAAGCAATCAAAGATAACAGTGATGGTGGAAGGGGCATCACCTCTCACTGACTTTATTTTCAAATAGTTCTGTAACAAGTAACATACACACAGAGATCCATGTTTCACAGACTTATAAAAACATGTTTCACAAAAATGAAATTGCCTTAAATTGCACAACACTTTTTACCTAAACTGTGTATAATGATGTAATTACACTGAATAAGTGTGACGAGGTGGAGACAAACCTGTCTCTTTTATACGCTAACACACACACACACACACACACACACACACACACACACACAATCAACCACGCAATTATAATTTACAGTTAAGAATATTATAAATATGCCACATTTTAATTATTAAATTAAAAACATTTTATAAACACATGTTATAAAATGTATTTATTGTTTTTATTTTTCCAAAATATATATACATATACATTATGGCGGCACGGTGGTTTAGTGGTTAGCATGTTCTCCTCTCAGTGTTAGGGATTCCCGGTTCAATCCCCATCTGAGTGGAGTTTCCATGTTTTCCCCGTGTCCGCGTGGGTTTCCTCCTTTAATTTTCTGACAAAAAGTAAAGTTCTGTTGTTCTACATTAATCCACAAATATTCATTATTTATTATCTCCCGCTATCCTCTATTAGGGTCGCGGTGGGGTTCCCCATGCTCATCCAGGGGAGAACGTTTCGGGCGCTGGGCAGATAGACCCAGGACAGGGCACCAATCCATCGCTGTCCACAAATATTTAAAAGGTTAAACATTTTTCATATGAATGCATTTATCCAATTCTCTTTTTATTTTCGTTTGCACAATTATAAAAATATGATTTGAACAATGAACAACTTGAAAATTAATATAATGTATAAACATACATACTTCAAATTTTCCATGTTTTAATTTGAATTATTTTAATGAACTTAGACTTTGCAAATGTAATACACCAACTTTCATTCAAACGTGGACAAGATCACAATTATTTTATTGTTGGTTGTATTATTACTTTCTTACTTCCATTTAGTTGTACCAATGTTACTTTACATGTTCTGAATCTTTATTTTCACATTCAATGCGCACAAGAGTAATAATAGTAGAATTGTTTAAATTCATTCTATCACGTATCTGAGGCATGATAAAGCATTGGGTAGTTAATGGAATTCCAGAGCAAATGTGTACAATGGAATATTTGTTGGTTGGATTTTGGGACTGGGTGTGAACCAGTAGAGCATGAACCTCTGATAAACCTTACTGAATCCAATCCTGTCCCATTTCTACTGATGCAGAACTACAATGCAGAAAGCATGATAACAAAAAAATCTGACATCAAATACAATTAGACCCTTTGACAAAAAAATAAAGAACAATAATAAGAGTAGTATTAGTAGTACAAACACATTATTATGATTCATTCATTCATTCATTCATTATCTCCCGCTTTATCCTCTAGTAGGGTCGCGGTGGGGCTCCCCATGCCCATCAGGGGGGGGGACCCTTTGGGCGCTGGGCAGATAGACCCAGGACAGGGTGCCAATCCATCACTGGGCACACACTCACTCACACACACACACTCTATATGGGGCAATGTTGAGAATTCAATTAACTTGATCCATGTTTTTGAACTGTGGGAGGAAACCGGAGAACCCGGAGGAAACCCACGCGGACATGGGGAGAACATAGAAACTCCACTCAGATGGGGATTCGAACCGGGAATCCCTAGCGCTGAGAGGCGAACGTGCTAACCACTAAGCCACCTTGCCGCCTATTATTATTATTATTATTATTATTATTATTATTATTATTCATTCACTCTTTAGAAACAAAGCTATGTGACAAAGCAAAGTGAACAGATCACCTAAATGTAAATGAATGGCCAGGTAATGGATCCACTCCACTTTGCAATCACTGTAGGCATGAGAATGTTCCAGAACTTGAAGACTCGTTTTTAAAGATGAATCGACCTACTTGACAGTCTTTAAGGCTCTTTTTGGGGAACACTGCTGAGTCCATCAAATTTCCCATAGTCAAAACAAGAGCTTTGTAAAAATTGCAGAAACTACGACTCGGAATAAAGAACAAAATGACCTCTATGTAACGTAACAGAGTCACTGCCTCTGTTGGTTTGTATGGGCATGCTTTTTTCTTGTTAATACATTTTAATATTGAATCCAGGTTTGTTATTTAGTCAAACTGGTGTGATGTTTTTATATTCTTATAATGTAATATGTTCCTGTATTATGGCTCCTTTGAGTTTACCATTTATTTAATCATATACAAATTATATTTGGTTTTAGTAATTGGTTTTTCATTGTTGTCTTTGGATTTTGAAAGGATTTTGGAGGAAAAAGCCATATTTTGGGATCGAGGAAACTTGTGATGGTGTCACAATAACTTCTGGTTTTTCAGTTTACAAACTCTTGTTTCTTTACAATTAAAAAATACAAATACAGCATGTATGAATCTATACATTCATATATGCAAATACAGTAAAAAAAAGCCAGTTGTATATATTCAGGATTAGCTTACTGTCAGTCATGACACAGGTTAAACCCTCCGCCACGTGTGATTGGCTGTTCTGTTGATCCTGATGGATGTTCAGGGTCAGAGGTTGAGCCGTAGGGTTCAGTCCCACGAGTCTTTAGCTTATGCATCAAAACCATGTGGAGGAACCTGAGAGAAGTCAGAACGTTCCCCTGTATTCACTCAGCATTAACACTTTCATTCTTCAGCCGGCCCTCAACAACTCTGCTTCTATGGGGCCATAAATCAGAGCAGTCTTAAAACTGCCCCACCTCTTCATTTACCTATGCTGTTATTAGAGCTGTCACTGTCTCAGGGCTAAATAATAATTACTGCACAGTGAGAGAGGTGGTGTGAAGGTCAGAAGGGGTCGTTTAACATTTTAGAATCTTGTCTCAATGTCTGTAATATTAAAAACAGTTCAAGTATTTAACATAAAATTGATTTATAGTAATTTGGCATGATGAGCAAGAGCGCAATAATATATTTGGGAGAACATGATGGATGTGCATGCAAAAAGAGCAGCGTATAGCTACAGTACATGTACAAGCTGCTTTGTAGCAGAACAATCAAATACAGAAGGAAACAATTACAGGATGCTGACTGCGGAAGAAGACTAGTGTCGATACAAAGCATCGATACAACTACATATTGTAACTGGAGGAGCTTTTGCAGGAACATCTCATTCAAAGTGTGTTTGTGAGGTCAGACATGTTGGTTATAAGAGCCTGGCTTCCAATCTCTAGTTCTAGTTCATTCAAAGGTGTTGGATTTGGTGGAGAATAGAGCTCTGTGCAGGTCAGTCAAGTTCTGTGGAAAATTTACCCAAATGCCCATGCCCGTCCAGGGGAGAGCAGTTCTGACGCTGGGCAGATACACCCAGGACAGGACACACACTCACACACAGACACACACACAGTCTAAAGCAGCCAATTCACCTTAAATCCATGGTTTTTGGGCTGTGGGAGAAAACTGGAGAGCTCATGAGAAACCCACATCAACATGGGAGAACAAGGAAACTCTACCCAGATTGGGATTGGAACCTGGAACCCCAGTGGTGAGCGTCAAATTTTTTCCCTCTATATAAATCAATAAAATAAATTCAATTAATAAATTAAACCACCTGCTTAGTGATAGATTGGCGCTCAGTCCTGGATGTATCTGCCCTGGATAGGCATGGGGAACCCCTCTGCGACCCTAGTAGAGGATTAAGTGGAAGATAATGGGTGGATAGATGGACTTAAACCACCATAGGAGGCATTACTGTATTATATAGCCTTATTAATTAAACCAGAAAGCGGCAGTAGTCCATGTTTTCTTCAAACCGCCAAACTCGGCCCTCATTCTGCTTCCATCTCGGACAGATGGAGGCACAGTGTCATGTGCCTACAGCGATGATGCCAAAACTGTGCGCGGATGGTTCACTAATTAAGATATCAATAGCGATCACTGGAGGTTACTGACAGCTGCTTCAATTGTTTGCACCTGCTGCTTTAGCAATGCACTAAATGCATCTGGAGCAAATTATTCTGGCTCGTGTTGGCTGCACTTCACCTTTCCTGCACATGATTTATCTCAGTGCCGTGTCCTTTGGCAGATGCGACTCCACAATGCATGTCAGTAATCATGCTGTCAGACAGTTCTCTTCCCGCTTCTGCTCTGTGTCCCTGACACTAAACAAGGCTATTTAAGCTCATGTCACCTTCTGTTCGAATGCTGTAAATCACTGCTGCATATTAATGCTTCATTAGTGAGACTGCCTGTCTGAAAGCTGAAATCAGAAACAAATTTACGACTTTTTGGTTTTTAATCAACGTTCATTTATTGAGCAGTTAATCACTGCTATTATTTCATAACCAGTTTATTTGTTTTGTGTTACACTTGTACTTCACATCAATCTTAGTTCTCAGTACTTGCTTCTGTATGCTTTAATACCACTTTTAATGTTAATCAATCATCCAAATATCTCTCTTTTTGTCTTTTGTCTTTACTGCAACTCATTAACACGTTTAATGGCTTTTCTGATGTGCGCTTATGAGCTGGACTTTACCTAATGTCTGTCTGTAGGTTAGAATTTCAATGTTATTTGCACATTATCTTATCAGCATATTAATTATGTAAATTGGTTTGGGACGGCACGGTGGCATAGCAGTTAGCATGAGAGGCTACTGGTTTAAATCCCAATCTGGGTGGAGTTTTCATGTTCTTCCCTGTCTGTGTGGTTTTCTCTGGGTTCTCTGGTTTCCTCCCACAGTCCAAAAACATAAATTCAAGGTGAATTGGCTGCTCTAACAGCATGTGCATGTCTGTGTGAGTGAGTGTGTGTCTAGTAATTGGCACCATGTCCTGGATGTATCTGCCAAGTGCCCGCAAATTTCTCATCTGGATGGGCATGGGGAACCCTCTGTGACCCTACCACACATACCTGAAGTGGTGGGCAAATTAATTTTGTATATTACGCCCCGGGGTTAGGTGCCTTGCTCAAGGGCATTTTCGCCAGAGTACTTGATGAGACTGGGAATCAAACCGGAGACCTTCAGGTTGTAAAGCTGGTTCCTTAACCTCAAGCCTATGACTGTCACATTAATATATGAATTCACCATAAACGATTTCAGACAAAGTGCAATGCAGAAATGAGATTAGATCAGATTTAATAGATGATACCTATTACAACATGCCTAAAAAAACACTTTTAGCTTTTTACTTTCTTTTAGATTTGGGTGTGGATCAATACAGTAGCATCTTAACATGATATAATGAGGAATGTCTCTGCACTTTGCTACAGATTCACACCCTCTAAGAGTTCCTGTGCAGAACTAAGATCCACTGGTTAAATTCCATCAGATTCATCCCACTGCATCCCATCAGAGCTGAAAGCCAGGAGAGAGAAGGTGGATGAATCCCAGGGGTCTTTTTTTACCTTTATGATTGACTTTTCAGCACACTCTGCCCAGGATCCTGATAAGCCTGTGAAAGCTGAACTCTGTCTGAGATAAAGAGCTTCATTGTCCTCCATCAGGCTGCGCCATCCCTCCAAGTTCTGCATGGAGGGAACAGGAACAAAGTTGCTCTAATAGAGTGATCCAGAACCCGGCTACAACAAACCTGTTATTCTCTCTCTCTTTCTTTCTCTCTGTCTCTCTCTCATACTCTCTCTCTAGCTCTTTCTCTCTCTCTCTCTCTCTCTCTGTCTCTCTTGCTTGCTCTCTCTCATATGCACACAGGAGTGAAAAAGTCAAGCCAGGTTTAACCGGTCACTGAATTCAGGAAACAACATAGTCATTCAATGCTCATGAAAAGAAAAAGGTGGATGTAAATGATTGATGTTGGTTGACAAAGTTCTCTTTTTTCTGCTTCCTAGGAAGCAAGTGTGTAGACAGGTGGTTAGCATCTCATCCCAATTTAGCTAAAAGCATTTGTCCATCCAGCTGGCGGATAGAAAAGAGCACCTGGACCACATATGAGATGCTGACCTCAGATCAGTCCTCATTTGTCTCTTATTCTCAGCCCGAGCAGCTGCATAGGAGACACAGCGGCATCTGGCTGCCTTCTGTCTTTATACACATGTGTTCCAAAAGTCCCACTTTTGAAAATGTCATAAATGTGCAGATGTTCCCAGACTGGCATGAACGAAATAAATGAGGTGGATAATAATGATGATGATGGTAAGTTCTATCTATCCATAGATTTTACTAGCTCTCCAACATTTTGCAAACAGGGTTGCTTTGTGTTAGTGAAGTGTTTTGGGACAGAGCCTAAAATTGTAAGTGCCCTCTTCGCTCCCGAGTAAATGCCAGGAGTCAGAAGTGCAGCTGCCTGACAGATCACTTCCTGTGGGAACTAATACCTGTGAACAGGTAACACCAGAGAGAGAGAGAGAGAGAAGCACAGATAAAGTAAAAAAAGACAAGTGTGTGTGTGTGTGTGTGTGAGAGAGAGAGAGAGAAAGAGAGATACAGCTAGAGTGAAGAAAAGCAATGAGAAATACAGAACGATGCTGATTGAAAGGTTTAGGGAGAGATGTAGAGAGAATGGTGAGGCTGTGTATGAGAGCGCTGTGTCACTCTCGGTAGCGATAATATGAAACCCAGCTTGTAAAACAGACTCAGTCTGGTCCAACAAAGTTCTTCCAACACCTGGTTTTAACATTCAGCATCTTCTGAAGGCTTTCATTAAACAGGATCAGGTGTTTTTATAAGACTTGAAATGTAATACTGCTGTGTTATTAAATAAACATCAGAGCAAGTTCAGATCTTATATCTAGAAAAAAATATTAGAAATTAGAAGGGAAACAGAAACAACAATTATATATAGGGAAAAGCACCTACTCAAGGTAATCTGGACTTGGTAATAAATGCATTCGTATATACATATAGTACCAGTCAAAAGTTTGGACACACCTCCTGTCTGCTCTACGTATTATCCATGTTATCTGTTACTTACCTTGGGATAATGCTAATCAACCTGTTGTCATCTGCAAATTAGTTTGATGTGTTGCTTTAGCTCTGTTCATTTGTGTTCATGAAACATACAGTATTAAATTTATATACTCAAAATGGGTTACTAAATTATATACTATTCAATTTCACTTGCTGATGACAAATAATGGATATAAATCCCACATATGAAAATATATATTTTTCATATTAAAATAATCACAAATTTGCACCATAGAGAGGAATTGGTCAGAATCTCATGTGAAGTTTAACTGAAGACAAGATGAGCTTTTATTGTGCCCCAATGGGGAAATTCATAGCAGCAAAGCGAGAGAAAGTGAAAAATTTCAAATGATACCTCAAATGTAAATAGGTCAAATGTGTATAGGCAATATACACATTTATAAAGCAAAGGCATCGTTTGGTAAATAATAAAAATAAAATTAGTATAATTTTATATATAAAAAATGCACAGTTACTGTATGCACATATAACAATATAATACAAAAAAGAAGACTATAAAAATATACATCATAATTGCAGAATTTGGCCATTCAATTGTACAATACAAGTTACCTTTGTGATTTAACTGCTGTTAAGTTTTGGGGTTTGTCCATCACCATCACTCATTATTAAAGCACTTACTTTAAGACATTAATGATTCCATATTTTACTTTGTGTTTAAAGCAAAAGCTCATTGTTACATAATAATGGCATAATGACTGAACAACCTGCTGGATTATTGATCACAATGAGAAAGTTTCAGCTTTCAGTTTGTTTACTAATAAAATGCTCTTTACTGACAAAATGAAATGGGGGTATTTAACATTTAATGAATTCGGTAACATTTTCTATGAATCTGGTTTTCATAAACTTTATTAAACATTCATAACACTTTAAACATGTCAGAAATGTTTATAATTACAGTCGAGTGTTACAATAAAAATATAAGGCTTTAAAACAAACTCTGGATTCTGAATGAATAATCTTTAATGAGTCATTGTGTACTTCTATTGATGCACTCTCCTTTATAGAGGTCTTGATTCTTAGTCTCATACCGCAGTCTGTGTTTATACTGAAATAATTCAGAAGGCATACGTTTTGCAGCAGGAGTGTGTTTAGAGGACTGTTTAGAGGACTGCAGTTCATGCGAACAGCAAAACTGCCATATTCCCCCCAGAGACGTCAAGTAAAGACCCTTTCCTCATCAATGGCGGACCTGACACCCCCCCCCCTCGACCCCTGCCCCCTCTCTGGCAACATTTAATTTATTGATCTTCATTTTATTTGAGTTTGCTCAGAGCCTCATGCGCTGCTTTAAATGAATCCTGCTTCATTTCCATCCCACCCGCGCATGCATGAATGAGGCCTGTGTTCATGTGGGCCACCCAGTTTTATGAGAATCTGCAGTGAATTAGAGAATCTGTCAGTGCAGCAGGGAGGATATGCGCCGTCATTCCACCTGTAAATGGGAAAGAAAAGAAAATGCGCTTTTGTCTATTATCTCACTGGCTTACCTGACATGAGTTAACCTGCAGGTCAATACCATCTGTGGACCGTTGCAGAGTCGCTGGGCTGGAGAGAGACGTGCTGAGAGCATGCTTTGTTTAAGACCTGACCACCAGATCAGCTCAGGCAACCAACAACTGTGAGAAATAGCATACTCTTACATTGAAGTTATGTTTTTAAATAATTAAAAATAAATGAAAATACATTAAAAAATGTTTTATTACCAAAAATAATAATTCTAATAATAGAAACTATAATTAATCACTGAAAACATGCAATATTTTAAAGTCTATTTAAACAAAAAGCTTATTATTTCTAGCATTTTTTGCATTTAATTGTTTATTTGCATTTTTTGAATATTTCACTGCACATATTTAATGCACTGATGTCCCTCCTTACCATATCAGATACATATAAGCTTATGCACTTAGCGGATTACAATCTAGGGCGGCACGGTGGCTTAGTGTTTAGCACGTTCTCCTCTCAGCACTAGGGATTCCCGGTTCAAATTCCCATCTGGGTTTCCATGTTCTCCCCGTGTCCGTGTGGGTTTCCTCCGGGTTCTCTGGTTTCCTCCCACAGTCCAAATCCAAAATTGCCCCATATACAGTGTGTTTGTGTGCGTGTCTGTGTGAGTGAGTGTGTGCCCAGTGATAGATTGGTGCCCTGTCCTGGGTGTATCTGCCCCGCGCCCAAAACTTTCTCCCCTGGATGGGCATGTGGACCCCCCCCGCAACCCTAGTAGAGGATAAAGCGGAAGATAATGGATGAATGAATGGATTACAATCTAGATGTCCTTTATGTCTTTTCAATCCGTTTTTGTATATTTCACCTCCCTTTGATCTTTCTATCACTTTTGTAGTAAAGATTTTTAACTTGAATCTTCCTGTGTCTGCGTGGGATTCCTCTGGGTTCCCCAGTTTCCTCCCTCATGACATTTGTAAATGATGAAATGAGACATTTATTTGGTGAAAAAAGATTTATTTAGCAAAAATGGTAAAAAACAATTATTTAATATTATTTAATAATATTTGATCATGAAGAACAAACCGAAGCCATGTATGGTAAAACAATTATGTTTGATAAATTTAAAAAGAACTTTAAAAATGGTAAATTTCTAAAAAAGTTTTAATAAAGATAATAAATCACTCAATATTTTCTTTAGTAATATCACTGGTTTCCTTCCATTTCCTCATTTTCCTTAAATGAACATAACCAAATGAAGCTCTGAGCGGGCGTGGGTATGTGGGTGTGGGCACCCCCCCAACTTCCAGCTGTTTTCTTAATGCTTGCGTAAATTTGAATAGTAATAGAGAGGGCATGTAAATGTTGAACAAATCCATCCGCCACACAGGTGTTCTGTACATCCTGCACTTATTTTTCCTACTTGCAAGTAGGAAAAGAAAATCAACCATATTTTTAATCATTCCTTCTTTTTAATCGATAAAATCAAGCTTGCTGCTTAATGTGTAGCTGCATTTCCATTAGTGCTGAAACAGCTGGAGGCTGTGGGACAATTTGCCTAATTTAAAGACATGATTTACAAGTGTTGCACGCATGGTACAACAGTGTCACCCATCCGAGACAAACAGCTCTGCGTTCACTCAGCTGTGTCCCACCGATTTGATCCCAAACAGTAATCCTGCACCTAGTCTGAAATACTCACATTACTATAGTAAGAGCAAACATAAATAACAACCTACACTAAACAACATGTAAATGTAAGCATGACCTCAAAGCAATGTTCCATCTTGTGTTCTGCTGATTTGCTTGTTCCAGTTTTCCTAATCGGAGGAAATATTCCCCTGTCTGACAAGTTTCTTTAAAAGGGAAGGCTATTATTAATATATGCAATAAATAAAGCATAGATTCAAGGTAAAATGGCTGCCGCTATATAGTGTGTGTCTGTGTGATGGAGAGATTCACACCCTGTACTGGGTGTATCTGTCCAGCACCATGGATGGGTATGAGGACTTCACCCATTAAAGATAATGAGCTGAGATATAACTTTACACAGATCACAAATACAAAGATTGTTATTAAGGCCATACCTACACAAATTTAATTGTATTAAATAATATATCATAATTTCTACATTTACACCTGGTATCCAGACTACACCATTTTTCAGGCTTTTAAAACTTACTTTCAAATGAAATTTAAAAGCAGGCTATATTTTCTGGTTGTTTGGTGTGTGACTACCCTGACATCATCTCAACTGTGTATTTGCCTGTACCCAACATTCCTGTAAACCTGAAATACTTATTAGATCAAGAAATGTTCCAAACTCTTCCGAGGTGTCACTATAGATCTTATCTTGCTGTAGCAGATGTTCTGTACACTATGTAGAGATATTAAATTGAAGAAACCTCAAAAACAAACTCTCGTCACATCGCCTGAGGCTTTGTTCTGCTTCTAATGACTCTTCATATGAGACCTCATTGTATTTAAGGGTCAGATCTTCCATCGCTATTCAGCGCCACCTTCTGCCTGCAGCACTGTGACACTGATAGCACACAGAATGATATTTCTGCACTCTCTGGTGTCACACCTGCTTTGTTTCTTTGCTTTTTTCCCACCTTTTTCCCTGTGGGGAGTTTCTCAGAAAGTCCCAATAACTATTCACACAGCTAAAATGCAGCATCCCAGTTTCCACCAGAGAAATTTTACACCCTCACACTCCACCTCTCCTATAATCTCTGAATTATCTGAATGTAACCTGAGGGTTTCTGGAATATGGAATAGAAAATATTGAGGTATTGCGGTTTGACATTAACAGGATTACATCATCAGAACCAATTAAGTTCCTTGGTCTAAAAATGGAATCTCTGTGCTTTTTTTTCACTTTAAAACAAGTGTTGCTATGTGGAGATATTTAATATGGCACTGTTATACTGTACGATCCCACATGCAGCTGTATAGGATCTTGGATCGAAACACGTCAGAAGCAACTAAAACCATGTATTCATAAAGAAAAACAACAAAAAGGAATGAAACATAACCCAAGTATCCCATGCACAAAATATTCATTGAAAATGTTAGTCAACATAAATTAATGTATTAGTCTTATTCTTTGTGATCTATGAACTGCTTATATTTTTTAATTTTGTTCTTGGTTTTATTAATTAGCACTGATAATTGCTTCTATCAAGATTTACACTTGTTCATCACTTTATTCAACTTTAAATTCTACTTGAGCTTAATCCTTTAAAATCCATCTATTATCTTTCACTTTATCCTCTACTAGGGTCACGGGGGGGTTCCCCATGCACATCCAGGGAAGAACGTTTCAGGCGCTGGAAAGATACACCAGGGACAGGGACAATCTATTGCTGGGCACACACTCACTCACACATTTGCACACACAAACGCACTCTATATGGGGCAATTTGGAGAATTTAATTAACCTTGATCCATGTTTTTGGAGCACCCAGAGGAAACCCACGCAGACACAGGGAGTAAATGAATCCCACCCAGATTGGGATTCAGACAGGGAATCCCTAGCGCTGAGAGGCAAACATGCTAACCACTAAGCCACCGTGCCGCACATCCTTTAAAATATTTATTATTATTTATATGTTTTAATAAGTATTCACACACTGGTATATATGCTCATTAATTCTTCTTTAGATTTTTGATAACTTGTACTGCTGCCCATTTAGCATAACAACATTAGCAGAAACATTAATTTACAAATGTGAAACTGAAGAAAATATGAGCAATACAATACATAATGTAGAGATGATGAACACAAACATTTGCACTTCTTTGTTAGCATAGCAACATAAGTCTATGAACCGTTGCGTGCCAGGTCTGATTATTCAGAGATTTTGTATTTTACATTAATTGCGTACGGATCATACATGCTGATTGTATTAGAAAATGTCATTACTGGTCACATGATTCACAAAGAATCATGCGCTTCATCTCTGCTGATGTTTTAGATCAATAATGTCATTCCACTTTTGATCTGATTCACCATTTTGATTAAAAGATCTGCGGCTGGACTTGAGTGAGGAGCTCAGTCTTACTCAATTGGTCACATGCCATTTTGTTTTGTATGCTGTATAACTCATGATACTATATTATTTTATTTGTGGTATAATCCAGGATCTTTGTTCTAGTCTTCAAATTATGTATAAAGCACAAATTTGGCCATGTTTTGGTTTTATTATGATTGTATGAATGATTATTTAAAAAAAAGTATATATATGAAGCCAAATTTTTTAGACAACTCACAATCGTGTACCATTCCAGATGTCATTCAAAACTATGAGCCATAATATGGATTTCAAAATCCCTCTGCTTTTAATTTGTGCCCATTTATTACATGAGGTCAGTCCTCAATTTTAAATAAAGAAGGTTTGGCTTATTAAATGTTCCGATTAATTCCAAAGGCTTTTAATGAATTTGAGGTCAGGTCCACTAAATTTGTTTTTACCATTTATACATTTTTACAATTCAGTCTTTATGGAACTCACAGAAAGGTAGAAGATATGTAACCCTATCTTAGACACATTATACTCTGATCTGTTGCTCCTCTTTAGCTTGTATTTACATGAAAATGTCCAATGTTTTTACTACCTGTATATTATTATTTTAATATTATTAGTATTAATTTGTATATTAATAGTATTGTTAATAAAAAAAAAACAATATCAACATACTTAAAGGTTGAGAAAGGAATAAAATAAGAGAGAAAAGTCATGAAATATTTAAATGACACCTTTGAAGAATTCTGCAGTATTTGATACAAGTGAAGGAATCATGCATATATATAAAAGGAGCATCCAATTAAGGTTTAAGCAACTATGGTTTTTAACATTTTAAGCAAAATAAAAAAAAAAGAATTGTTCTCAGTGCATATTGAAAGATATGCTGTCTGAATGTTTCTGTACATAAGTGTGGAATCTTCTTTAAAAAAGAGAACATTTTGACTGTCATGAGTAAGTTTTCCACGCCACCATTAGTCATGGTATGGGGTACAGCAGTGCTCAGAGTATAAATGACTTCCATATACATATCTCAAAGTACCTTCGATGTGGAGGTATGTCCTTGGGCCTTTAAAATGCATGCTGCCATGTAGCCTATATATATATATATATACTATATTGGCATGGGTTTTTTGACCAATCTGCTGTCCCAATATATCTTCCTGTAAATACAAAAGACCTGTCGAGATATCACTATGATGAAAATCAGACAATAATGACCACGGACTGTTAAATACCTGACTATTTGTATAAAGCTTTAATGTGTAAAAACTGCCAACATTTTGGAGCATGTTGCGGAGTCAAATTTTAATCCGTTCACATTTACAAAATGTATTTGTAATTAAAAACAGTTTCCAATTAGTATATTACAGATTTATTTCAACTTTAAATGTAAAACTGTGAATATTTCAGCATTAATAGCACGTTTTGTAAATTATCACAAATCATCATTTCTCAAAAAAAAAAATATATACAGTATTTACATAACATTATTGTGAAGTTCATATAAATAATTTGTATTTTTTTTTTATTTTGTAAATGTAACTTATGGTATAACCTGTTAAAAAGACTGTTAAAAAACTGACATACAGTATTAAATGTGTGTCACATTTTATTTTTAATATGCAAAATGATTAACTAAATAATAATTTATAAGATTATTTCTTGTAATTGTGTTAACATATTGTCAGTTGAAAAATAAATTACACATCGAAGCAGTGGGTTCAAATATTTGCATTAGATTATAATTACACCTGGATCAGTCCTTTTTACAGTAAGCATTTTCTTCACATAAGATTTTTTTGTTGTGTTATAGTTATATTGTTGAATTAGTGTGTTGAGACAGGATTCATGTCATTAGAATTTTTCTGTAAATAAATGAAATTGTGTATTTGCTAAATTATATCCAGATTACACTGATGACCACCAGTAAACCCTGAAAGTTGTGAGATTAACTGGATCTTTTCAATTCATCAATGACTAGAATGTACATAGCAAATTAGCAATTTATCTGTCACATCAGATGAGTGTGTGTGTGTTTGAATGTCTGCTCTTTTATTATTAAATCGATAGAAAATTGATTAATTTTAAATTGATTTAATAGTGACAATTTATATTTATAACATTTATAACTATGTTTTTTATTTATATTAAATACTTGTCTCAATCTCTTTGTCCTGCACTCATCTTTTTAAGAGCAAGGAGATTATTTGTGTATTTGTAAATCAGTTTCATCTATGCAAATGAAAACATGGCATGAAGGCACGAGCAGGAAAATCTACTAAACAAACTGGAGCAAGTTGTTGTTTTAGGGAATTTAAATGACAAACAAAATGCACATGTGGACAATTAGGGGGTTAGGGATGGTCGGCATCCACCCTCTTTTTCTGTCTCTTTCTTTCTTGCTTCTATGACTCCTAGACAGTTACAGTCATCAATGACAGGAAGCCCATGTTTCTGTGTTCATGTCTGTGTGTGTGTGTGTGTGCTCTTACATGTATGTGTGTGAGAGTTTCACATTAATCTTTGTGAATGCACAGCAGCAGGTGGGATTCGCCATCGCTTCTTAATCACATGACAACAGAGTCACTACACCTGCCCCCACCCCAAAACACACACACACACACACACACACACACACACTCAAAGAAAGAGAGAGAGAGAGAGAACACCTGGCACTTTTCTTCTCTTGTCTCCAAAATAATAAGCAGAGTTAAAATAAGGGTTGAATAAAGACCTTCACTCTCCCACTGCCGCTTAAACTGGTTGACTAGAGGTGCTGAATAACCTCTTGAGGTGTCAGAACACCAGGTTACCATTGTTATAATAAAATCGACTACTGTACTCGAGTGAAGTTTTGAGGTATTTAATTTTAGTATTTAATTTGATGCCTTTACACCAACTTTGTTAGTTCAAGGGCGTAAAAATTCTATAACTGGAAATGGACTTTATAACATAGTGGAGCAGGGCGACACAGTGGCTTAGTGATTAACAAGTTCTCCTCTCAATGCTGGGGATTCCCGGTTTGAATTCCAGTCTGGGAGGAGTTTCCATTTTCTCCCGTGTTCGTGTGGGTTTCCTTCGGGTTCTCCAGTTTCCTCCCACAGTTCAAAAACATGGATTCAAGGGATTGAAGTCTTTGTGAGTGTGTGCCCAGTGATAGATTGGTGCCTTGTCTTGTGTGTATCTGCCCAGCGCCCGAAACGCTTTCTCCTGGATGGGCGTGAGGAACCCCCACGACCCTAGTAGAAGATAAAGCAGAACTTAATGGATGAATGAATGAACATAGTGAAGTGGTTGTTTTTTTCTGGCCAAACTGAAATTTAATCATGGCAATTGCCCAGCATCAGTTTTAGCTGTTTATTATCATTGGGTGCCACGGTTGCTTAGTAGTTAACATGTTCGCCCCTTAGCAATGGGGATTCAGGTTCGAATCCCAATTCATTGGTGTTTTTATGTTCTCTCCTTGTCATTTCTTTATGTTTGGTTTTCTTACACTATCCAAAATCATGGATTCAAGGTGATTTGCCCACTCTAAATTGCTCTATTTAAATTGCCCCTATGTAGTGTGTCTTACTGTGGATGGATTAGCGCCCTGTCCTGGGTGTATTGTTATTATTTTATGAATAAGTGCAGATAAGCAGTAAGTGAGTTTGTGGCAGTGAGCAATGTGAGGGAAGTAAAGCAAGTCCTGGAGCATACATTCGTCCGAGTTTTGAGTGAGAAGAGAGAAAATATAAGTGAGCACATATAGATTTTGTACGCAAGCACGGAAATGAATGCCACATGAATCCTGCGCGCGCACTGAAATATATACATTCTCTTCCCTTTTTGCAGTAATATAGCGCCAACAAAAAAAAAAAATCACCTTTCTACCTCTCTATGAGGACTTTGCTTCAGTTCATTGTAAACTCGTGTAAAATCCATTGAATTTATATTCTTTGAGATAATAGGTTCATTAAACTGAACCAATTTTAACATAGCTTCACTACTTCTCTATACCTTGTTACATGTGATCATGCTCAGATTGAACCCAAGATGATTTTATTGAGAATGAGAGTGTCTGTGTGCTGTAATGCACATTAATGAGTCTCACTCTTTCTTTCTCTCAGTGGTAGTTCAGTGTCTCTCACTCATCCCTGTAATTATTTCTTTATTTTTGCACGAAAGCTGAATGGTTGGGGGAACGGGGAACGGGGGCGTTTCCGCCGCAGACCCGTCGCCCAGCCGTCTGCCCCTCCACCTTCAGGGATCTTGGCTCTCCTTTCATCCCTCCACTCTTTCATCCTCCATGCCATCAATATCACTGCTGCTACACCCCCCAAATCTCCTCAGCCTACCCCTCCACACCCCCAGAGACCCTGCTTACTGAAAAAAACAAACCACACGGCGTTTCTGTCTGACCTGTACATGAAACACGCCAAATTTATTATGATTTCCAGCCACAGGAGATATGAACTTCTACCATTGTGCTTATCGGGTGTCCGTCTCTAAGTGTGTGTGTGTGTGTGTGTGTGTGTGTCTGTGTATGTGTGAGTGTGTGGTATAAGCATGCAAATACAGCATTGTGACTGTTTTTAAGAGTGTAGTTTGGTACATGTGCCACTATATCATAAACTATACAGTACATTGCTGTGCTAAATAGTATGCTGTTTTTAGTGTTTTACTTGTGTACTGTCCAAGTATATGTGTGTTTTGTTCTTGCATATTTATTAAAGTTTTAATAACATTTCCTTCTTGTCTTGCTTCCACCTCTGACATACTGATGGCTGCAGTAACCCAAATATTACCATGTGTGCTGCTGTTACCTCTATAATTTGTCCTGTTAACTAACCTGATCTGCCTGTACACTATTTCAATCAAGTTTGGTTCACACCCCTTGTCCTCACTCCAAAATCCAAATGACATGGTTCTTGAAGCAATGTCCTTATTGGTTAAAGAAACTAAAGGGTTACAAAGCACTGCTTCATTGTATAGGATCTTCTTTAATTATTAAAATTAAAGAAAATAAATATTAAAATTTCTTTTTCAAAAATTGGTTTATTGATTTACACTGTATGACCAAATAGCCAATACATGCTAAAAGGATAACAGATGGATTGGTTTTGGATCAGTTACAATGCTGTTACCAATAGTTTCGAATGAATGCTTCTATGACGGTCTATTCATACTAACCATCATATCCCATTTCAAACCATTAGGGGAAAAACAGGATTCCCATTCTCTTCATCTATGTCAAATGTGTGCCAACACTTAATGCTGGATGAGAACATATGTACTGCAGTTAACATGCTGAAATATTCTTAAAAACTGATATGGTGGATTTTTATCAGTTTCTTCTTTAAACTCGACAAGACATTTTATATAGAACATATATATATATATATATATATATATATATATATATATATATATATATATATATATATATATATATATATATATATATATATATAAATATAAAGAGCCCATTCTCATCTTAAAGTGTACCGTCTACACTAATGTTCCTCCCAGGGTTAATTATAAGACATTACCACAATTATTTGTACCATTTTTAAGGGCCTTACAATATAGACGTTATATAAATACTATAGAAGTCACAGCCCCTGCAACAAATGTTGTTCTCTGAAGTTCTGCTGTAACTAAAATTGTCCTGAACTGGTATTATTTTAGGGTGTCCACATAGTTCGAGATATTTTAAATGACAGTAGTAGGTGCCAGATAGGTAACCAATCACTTTAATGCTCTAGAAAAATGATTTCTTTATGACTGTGGCAGTATTTATGTTTATGTTCATAATTTCCATCTGGAGCAATCACAGAGAGAGAGAGAAAGAACGAGCGAGCAGATGTAGGTCGAGCTGAACTCCTGTTTGATGGTTGGAAGCTGTTTCTGATTAGGCTTGAGGAAAAAAACAGGTTTGCTTTTCTCCGTGGCCTTGTTGCTGCACTACCCGGCAAAATTCCCCTGTTTTCCACTGTCATTTCATCACACACACTCACTCAAACACACCAGCTGAGACTCTTCACACATGCCCTGCAGCAGCGTTTGCCTAAATCTAATATTCCTCCATGCTGGAATGCACTAAACAGCAGAAAACCTAATCTCGTACTGCATCTGCCTATTACAGGCCTCAGAGACGAAAACCTGCATGGTTTTCTACAATTTTGACCTGCAGTGTCACTCTGAAGCCAAAATCCCTTCAGGAATTCCAGATGTGATAAATTGCTGCTGCTTTTTAGTACCATGATGCCACTTTTGATAAAATAAAGAAGTGTTACTGCTTTACTGTTGGACTGTGTTCTGAAGTCCTCTTAATTTTATAGACCCATGTCTGTATGTTCCTGGTTAACACAGGCCTTTTTTACACAGCACAATAACAGACTAGAAGTCATCTTCTCATGCTGTTCTTTTCACATTGAAACAAAGTGGCAGAAAGGTGCCCCCGTTTGAGATTTTTGGGTGGCAACCTAGCTCACCAGCGCTGCCAAAAAATAGGGTTACAATAAGGGAAAAAGATGAGTCAACTTTTATCTCCCAAGGTACAATTTCTATTAAAATACCCCATGGGGTATTTTGGACACTGACAACATCAAATGTTACCATGTGTGTTTTTAAGACACAAAACGTTACATCGGTTGTGGCCACTGCATTTCACATCTAGGCCTTCAGTAATGCTCCATCTGAATCAATCCACCTGTCAATAACTATTTTATCACTATAAAATCATCTTATCATGCAGAAACGCAGTATAAAGACCTGTTGCATCACAGATAGATAACACGTGTAACTACACATAAAATATCACCATCAATAACCTTAGAAAATTGCAAGGAAAACAACACTCACCAAACATCCTGATTATTTGTGTAAAATCCATCCATCCATCCATCCATCTATTATCTTCCGCTTTATCCTCTATTTGGGTCGCGGTGAGGTTCCCCATGCCCATCCAGAGGAGAACGTTTCGGGCGCTGGGCAGATACACCCAGGACAGGGCGCCAATCCATCGTGGGGCACACACTCACTCACACAAACAGACACTATATGGGGCAATTTGGAGAATTCAATTGATTTGATCCATGTTTTAATTTGATGAAAATGTCCACCTGACAGAAGCGGTACACTGTCCTGACGGTGACCTAACATACTAGAGTTTACTAGAGGCCTTACTTTTGCCAAATCTAACTCTGATTGGTCAGTTGACAATCTTTAAATGCTACCGGGAAACAAAATGAATTCTGAAAGCATTAGGCGTATGATTCAACTCTGGCAACAATGATGCTGAAATATGATTGGTTAAATGCTTTAATAAGAAAATACAGGTCTGGAAGCGGCGCAAACAGGAAACGCAATGAAAGGAAGTAGACAGACCATTTGGAATTTGTAATAAGTATTCAAAGATGAAGTATTATTAACATCAGTGAGATATTTTTAGGCCAGCAGAGAAGGCTTCGAAGGCCCTGACAGTGAATAAAAACGCTTTAGCGGATGTACTGTGCATTTTTGAATACATTTTGAATACATTGCGCATGTATTGTGCATATATGGGGCTTTTGTTTTTTGAAAACATGAATGACAATACTTTTTTGATGTGTGACAACCTCATCTGTTTTAGTGTGCTGGAGCACCCTTTTACACAGACACTGTATTATTCTGTAACTATGTCTATCACCTGCTTACAGATTCTGTACAGAGTAGGGGGCCTAAATTCTTTGACCCCCTACTGTATATTTCAACAACCCCTACATTTTCTGGACTGCTACATTCCTTCGATACACAGATTCTATTAAACTCCTAACCTCTTTACATTCCTAGATTCTCTAGACAAAGATTCCATAGACCCTCCGTTCATTTGATCAAGGATTCTTCATAATGAGTATACTTTCGTATTTTGGTTGCTTAGATTGCTGCCTACTCGTTTAGTTTTTAGACACTTGTTTCCCCAGATCATCTGATTTTTCCTGATTTGGTGCCGTAAGCAAATCTAAATAAAACAGAGGAAACATTTAGCGGACAGTGATTGAAGAAATAACTTTGGAAGTGACCCTTGACCTCAGGCCTTTCTGAATAAACAATAATCTGGCTGGTGGCATGTGATTGGTTCAGCAGTCCTGTTTTTGTTGATTGTACATCGTTGCTAGAGGCTGAGGAGTTTTGGAGTTCTGGCTAAAGTCATCCGGAATTCTTTGCTCGATCCTGACATGGCAAAGCTTTTCCTGCGTCTGATTGCTGCAACATGACACAAACCATTGGTGTAATCACCGTAAATCTCAACAAACCTACTACAGACAAAACGAACTGCATGCACAGAGCGTGCTCAAAGCGTGCTCAGAGCGTTTGCCTGCCACGGGGTTGTTCATGGCTGCAAGCGTTGTTTCAACATGAAAAGCTGGCTTCACATCTCAAAGAAATGTCCCCCTCCCTTTTTCTTTTAAAGAGTACAGCAGCATAAAATAATCACTAATCACAGGTCAAAATCCCAACATGCAACATCTGTGTGCTTTCACATTTTTTGACCTGCTTTGTAATCCTATGCCGTTATTTTCAATTATGTAAGTACAAAAGTACGTACAATTAAATGTTTTACTCAGAATAAATTAAAGCCATTTAAGAATGTGTTTAAAAGAAAAATGTGCTTTTTTTATGATTTAGAAAATGAAAAAAAATACATTCAGTGTTTTAATCTAGCTTGATTGGTAGTATTTTAGCTGTTTATATAATTTTTATATAGTAGCAGGTGGGGCACATTTAGCATAGTTTAATATAATAATATATCCATCCATCCATTATCTTCCGCTTTATCCTATATTAGGGTTGTGGGGGGGTTCCCCATGCCCATCCAGGGGAGAACGTTTTGGGCGCTGGACAGCTACACCAAGGACAGGGCGCCAATCTATCACTGGGCACACATTCACTCACACACACACATACACACAAATACACTCTGTATGGGGCAATTTGGAAAATTCAATTGAATCCATGTTTTTGTACTGTGGGAGGAAACCGGAGAACCTGGAGGAACCCACATGGACACGGGGAGAACATGGAAACTCCACCTAGATATGGATTCGAAACGGGAATCCCTAGTGCTGAGAGGAGAACGTGCTAAACACTAAACCACCGTGCCGCCCAAATTCATTCATTCATTCTCTTCCGCTTTATCCTATATTAGGGTCGCGGGGGGGTTCCCCATGCCCATCCAGGGGAGAACTTTTCCGGCACTGGGCAGATACACCCAGAAGAGGGTGCCAATCAATTGCTGGGCACACACTCACTCACACAGACACACACACATACTCTATATGGAGGAATTTTTGAACTGTGGAGGAAACCGGAGAACCTGGAGGAAACCCACGCAGACACGGGGAGAACATGGAAACTCCACCCAGATTGGGATTCGAACCGGGAATTCCTAGCGCTGAGAGGAGAACATGCTAACCACTAAGCCGATGCCCTATAATCATATAATATAATATTTAAAAATAATTTTAAAAACCTTTTTAGTAATAGGCAACAACCCACAAACAACCTACTTTTAATTGGCTCATTTGCTCTACTGACAGTAGCCTGGTCTAATCACGTCTCTTATTTGATTTACTCCGCCCCTTTGTTTGTTCTGCTCGTTATTAAAGGCTGTGACGTCACTCGAGCTGGGAATAAATCAGTGCGTCAAAGTAAATAAAACAACAATCGTGAAGATGTTGTTGGCCACAAACATAAAGATACAATAAATACGTTTGGCTGCCAGATGTGCAAAAATAAGGCGATTGCTGCAGGATCGGCTGTAATTCAGAGTATGCGACGCTGTGCAGCAGCAGGTGGCAGATGGAGGAGAGGTGGCTGAGCATGGCTTCCTTCATTCAGAAGATCAGAAAAGATGAAGAGGACAAGAGAGTCTCTGCAGAGCTGAGAGTGAGCAGGTTACAGTTCTGAAGCACATATCATCGAGTAGCTCTGCTTCCATTCATACAAATGAAAACAAACGCTGTATAATTTATACCTGCAGCTTGATGTATGACGTCATCTGGACAACGTCATGTTGTGTATGTTTTCAAACATGTTGTTGTGTTAAATATACAAATATCTGTGATGTGGAATAGTTTGTTTTTATCTGTAACTTGGAGTATAAACAGTATATGGGTTGCCAAATGAGACACAGTTACCCCTTTCTGTCCCTTAGTATGAAATAAAAGGCAATATTTCCTAAGTATGTAATAATCAGCATTTAAATAGTGGATTGAGGTATTTTAATATACCAGAGACGTATTTTATACATTCATTTCAATATCTATTCAATCTATTAAGTACAGATAACCACATTACAGAACACCACAAGCTTTCATACACATATGATAAACTGTTTAAATTAATACAATTAAAATTTAATATGTAAAAGAATGCTTCAGTCACATGAGTTAATTTAGTAAGCAGCTATTTACTTAGTAAGTATTGTATTGTGTAACTCAACTTAACATCATTATCAAAGAACTACAACACTGAATGTTTAAAGGAATAAAAGTGAACATTTAATGGTCTTTAAAATGTAAACTAATTCAATACTCTGTTTTAAATTCTTTTTAGACATTTACATTTATCATTTACCATCAAATTACATTTACATTTATCCTTTTGTTGTGAAATGTATTTGTTTTTACATTTGTATTGTTTTACATTAGACATTAAAATGATAAAATAATTTGAGGTAGTTTGTGAATATATAAACATCTGAACAAAGCGTAGCGTCCATTCATTTCAGCAAAATTGAACAAATGATCTGAAATCAATACACTGAAAGTTACTAATAGCAACTTTCATACTGATTATTTATCCCCTTTCTCTCTTTGTCTTTTTCTCGTAGTCGTCTGTTTGTTGAGTTAGCAGTGGAGGAGAATCAGGAAGAGACAGGCTGTAGCAATCTTTGCTCATCTGAATACCGGATTTTAAATCAGCCCTGAAACAAGATGCTGAAAACCCTGTGGTGGAGAAACAAGTAAGTAAACAGGTGCACTTATCCATGAGACTGTGTAATCTTTGTATTTGGGGAATAGCACATCATATTCAAAGGCCACAGTGATGCTGGTTTGGTGGTCCAGGCAACTATATTTGGTATTTCTGGTCCAAATGCAACATTTGTCTCATTTCAGCTCAGTTGAGGTTTGTGTCCCAGTTTAACACAATGGATACTCGCAGCAATTAAAAGTCTAAGGTGACGCAGACATTTCTGCTTTTAATTATGACGTTTATCAGGCTATGTTTTTGTCAAACCTTTAAAAATGAACCATTGTAAACATTACATTATTTGTAAAACTGACAGTCATTTCTGCAACAAATGATACAGCATGAGTAAGCATGTTTAAGCACAGCCTTAAACTATGTGAAATATGGACCGACTTAAATTAAAAATGAAGTTTGACACATAACCTTCCTGATTCCTTATAACTGCATGAGGATCTGTGAATCATACGTTATGATTCCATTCTGAAGCAGTTTAAACGAATAATTATTGGTGTCAATTCTGTTCCCATGTCCCCCCCTAATGTGTGAAATGCACAGTCACTAACAATGTGTTTAAGAGCCCTTGTTTTTCCTTAGCAACTGTATTGCAACAGTAGCAAACAAATAATGCTAATAATACAAAGGGTGACACAGTAAACTGAATTCTTAAAAACAGTCACAATGCTGTATTTGCATGCCTATACTATACACACACACACACATACAAACGCCATCTGGCACTGTACTGTGGTCTGACAGAATGTGACAGAGCACTGGCAGATGAGGGACTGGGGGAATCCCGCAACAATAACACACTCAGCGCAAATTAAATAAAACCCAGATTTAATCAGAATGGCGCCACCTGCTTACACAATATTATATTACAGCTATATATTTAACTCCAGCCAGGTGTGTAGTAGTATGATACTTGCACTATACATCCTGGGGTGATGGTAATATTTTTTGCTGTATATGACGTCCACTGTCATATTGCAGGTGTGTTTAACAAGGGAAACATTTTTGATTCATACTAATTATCTATAAAATTAATTTCTATCAAAATACATTTTTGAGTAATCCATTCCGTTGTCAGTGACGTTTAGTTTGAAATAGGGAGGATCAGAGGTGTGTATTAGTGATCTTCAAGTAGGTAAAACCTGATTGTTATCATTAAATTCTACTTATAGTGGAATTAAGATGAATGTATAATTAATAAAGAATTATATTGAATTCTTATTTAGCTTTGTTTGTAAAAGTCTCTAACTTCACCACCACTCAATCTCAGATAATTGTTAATATCACATGTCAATAGATATCCTCTTCTCACTTTTTCTGCATGAGTGTGTGTGTGTGTGTGTGTGTGTGTATATGTGTGTGTGTGTGTGTGTGTGTGTGTATTTAACATTGTGCAGACTTAAACCCGCTCATGAAATTGTAAATCATAAAGTTTTAAGTTAGGGAAGGTTTAGTAAATTAATATTAGCGAAGTAGATACAGTTTACAGATACAGTTCATCATTACCAATTGAGGTATTTGAGGATAATAAAGGTATATCATATTAATGTATGATACCATTTTGAAGCACTCAGTCTCTTCATTTGTAAATTGCTTTTCAACTGGACGGTGATATTTATGTAATATTTACGTGACCAGACGCCATGTCGATGGTGTGGGATTAGTCTGTAACTGCAATTATAAATCAAATGTAAACATGTTGCTGAGTGTCTGTATGTAACACACCGAGCCAATCAGTGCTGATGAGTATTTATTTATCTACAAAAACCACTGAAGCCATGAGTCTAAAAAATGTCTTTCATAAAACGTAGAACTGGCAGAAAAAAGTATAAACCTCTCAGACACACACACACACACCATCGCAGAGGAACGAAATATATGTGTAATAACTCCTTTTGCAAGCCAGTGGAGGTTAAAATGTGAGATAGTTGTGTATTAGTAAGAATTAATGGTTATTTGTTCAGTGGTGTTTGAGCTTCTCAGACAGAGAACATGAGGACGTGGAGCTGATTTGGCACTGATTTGGTGCTTGGGGCTTTCTGAAGTGACGCCAGTGCGTTTTGGAAACAGAGAGAGAGAATGATGAATGTGTTGAGGGAATTCCTGCGTCTGGCCAGGTTGGCTCATGTCCCACTGAACCGCATCATTTCTCCTGCTCTCGTTACTGAGAGAGTGAGAGAGAGTGAGAGAGAGATGTTGTAGAAACAGTTTCCCTACTGTGAATAATTTTCCCTCTCAAATAAACTTATGTTAAAAAATGTAAATGATTATATATTTATATGAACTTACGTAATCATGTCATAATTTATATAAAATCTGTATTTATTTCCAAAAATATAAACAATTCCAATTATTACTTGCTATTGTTGTTGAAATTATAGATGTAAAATATTAAATATTAAAGTAGCATCTTAGTTCTTCTTATTAAATCGAGTGGGGAATAGATTAAATTCATCTTTGTGTAATTCTGACTCCTATGACTCTTTGAATGGCTGGATGGTGCTTTATTATTAATCTGGAGACAGTCCCTAAAATCTGTACAGGGATCATTATTTTAAATTTTTCATAATATATTATTTAAAAAGTTGTAGGTTGATCATACTGCTTACTCTTTTCATGACATTCTACCACCATTAAAAAGCATATTAATGGTTGTCCCTGTATCTGTATTTTAAGTTGAGGAAGTAATTTATGTATTTGTACAGTTTTACGACCAGACCAAAATATTAAATTTAATCCTTATTTTTTCCCCTGCCCTCTCAAATGACGTCTTGTGGTCTGTATTGTTTGTGCTCGTGATCATTTTTGCCACTTTTCTTACAAATCTAATAAACTTAGATGGCCTGAGTGACTGTATGTAGAATTATATGCACCACAACAGGGTGAAAATATGGATGAGACAAAAAGAAGCAAGTAGGTATAAAGCATTTTCCATGCCTTAGAGCGTGTGGGGAGTTTGGGGCTGATAATGGCCCGTGCTGCACTGAAACAACACTTATTCCGACCCACGCATGCCAAAACACACACCCGAGCGCTGAACGTGCACATGGGAGCGCTGTTAAAACTCAACAGAGCCGCCAATCACCAAACATCAGCACCATCTGCCTGGAATATCAGCATGCTACAGAAAATACAACATATTTCACCAGCGTAGTGTGTGATTTACCGTCCAACTTGTCTTTAACGGGGCTAAAGTTATGAATCTGTACAATAATTTTCCCTGCTAGCTAGTTATCAAACTAGTATGTCTATTCAAAAACAAAACGACACTTTAAATAACATGTTTTATGTGAATGACTACTTATTTCATAATTTGTAGCTAATAGTTGAGTTGAGAAGTGAAGTAACTAGCTAAAATGGGGTGTGGTAGCTCAGTTGTTAGGGTGTTGGGCTATCAATCTAAAGGTTGTGGTTTCAATTCCCAAGCCCACTGAGGTTAGCAATGTTGGTCCCTGAACAAGGCCCTTAACCCTCATTGTTTTTTTAACCCTGTGCTGTGCTGTGATGGGCTGTACAGCGTGTTTACCTGCTCATTACACGGTGAGTGCTGGGACAGGCACTAGCCCCTCCCACAACCTGGATCAGAATAATAAAATGAATGAATGAAGGAATGAATCCGATTCCACATGGTTGAATTGTAGACATTGAGGTTGTTATTATTGCAGAAATTGGGTAAACAGCTCATATATTACGTGTTCAGCGTTTCATATAATTTTGGTCACATAGTGTTTGCATTTTTACAATTATTTTAGATTTTCCTGACAGAAGGGATGATTCCTGCTGACAAAAATATCTGAATGAAACACATTTTGTTTGAGTTCATTGCTTTTGTTCCTCTTTCTGTGCTGCTAGACTCATCATTTAGACTCCTCCATCAAGTGTCTCTCAGACCCACATTGTTTTGCCAACCCAGAAGATCTATCGTCTTCCTCCTAGGTTCCACATTGGTTTCTCTTGGGTTCCACATAGGTTCTTTTGCTCAAGAGTTAGTGCGAGTAACACATGAAAATATGCCTTTCATCTCCAAATAAATCTGACAGAAAATGCCACATGAGCCACCACGGTGCTCTTCACTGGGAGCGAAACGGCAATAAGACTTAATCCAATTGTGGGAGAAGCTTCTTTGCAGATGTATGATGTAATAAGAACGTGATCCGCCCACTCACCATGGCTCAGTACCTCATTCTCCCGCCTCCTGCCGCTCTTTATGGCTTCAACAGGTATTAAAGAAGAAGAGAAGCTATTTTCTTTTCATTACTTATTTCCCTTGAGGAGACGAGCGACTTCTGTCCAATGATTGCTCCGGCCAAGATTCTTTTCAGTTTAAGATCCATGCAAGCAGCTGGATCTGGCATTAACGCCGTGAGCTTGGCCTGCTTAAACAATACAGCATTGTGTATCAGTTTCCACCTGACATAGATGTACTACAGAATTCTCTCATAAAACGTATATTTTACATAACAGAATGCTGGCTTTGTAATGTTCAAATACACATATTTCTTATACTATTTTACATTATTCCTTCACCATACATGTGAAATCCTGTATCTTGCAGAGATATTTGTAAAGTGAATTATGATTTTTGCTTTATTTTAATTGCTTTTTGTTTTTGTCACTTTATCTGCCATTTCTTAGATCTTTTGAGTATTGTTTTAACTTAACTATATGTAATGCAAGTACTAGAAATGGTCATGGTTATTAATATACATTTTCCGTTCATGCTTTTATTAGAACTCGGAGAACATGAGGGTCATTTGTAAGGTCACTTATGTTGGATCAGAGGTCCTCGTTTATAATCCATATTCCAGGTTCTCCCAAAAGAGAAAGTCCTGGGTTACAAAAACGATACCTTGGCAGGGTGGACAAGGGTTCATTTATTTCTTACAAGAACTCTGCTTTTCTCCCACAATTTTAAACCATACTGCTAAGTAAATTTGCACTAGTAAATTCGTTTGAACCTTTGTTTTTACTGAACTAGTTTTTTGTGTTGTGTACATATTAAGCAAAGTTTGAACTTGATGCATGGAACACACTCCAAACAGCTGGGAAAGGAGGAAAAGCATCAGTAAAAAAGCAGGGCATTATGATTGGGTATAAGTCAAGCACCCAGCAATTGACCAGCCTTTGTATTAAATGATGGGTCATAGTATTCTGTCAAAAATCTGTCAAAATTGTTTAATAAGATAACATTTCTGATTGTATAATTGCTTAGAATTAAGGCATTTCAAATTTCGAATAGGCTGAATGTTCCTGTAGGTGTAATGTATAGTGTTTCAGTACTTTTGTCCATATAGTGTATATTAAGACAATTATTCTATTCTGTTGC
>JAFMOD010000899.1:1084444-1289444 GCA_019802435.1 Corydoras maculifer | reverse complement strand
TCTCTCTCTCTCTCTCTCTCTTACTCTCTCTCTCTCTCTCTTTTTTGCTCTACTTTCTGAACTTAACTGCCAGTGTGCTCTGCTCCCATGGGAAGGTGTCATTTCAGTCTACTAGAACATTCTAGAGTTGTTTACAAGCTGTATGTGATGTTTCGGTGTTTATTTCATTTTCATATTTCAGTATTGTGCTCTTTAAAAAGAACACTGTGAACACTCTTTCAAATGTTGTTGTAATTTGGTAACCTAAACAGGGTTGAGTTTTTGAGTCCATAAAGTTATTTGAATTCATATAAAGTGGACCCGGCGGCACGGTGGCTTAGTGGTTAGCACGTTCGCCTCTCAGCACTAGGGATTCCCGGTTCAAATCCCCATCTGGGTGGAGATTCCATGTTCTCCCCGTGTCTGCGTGGGTTTCCTCCGGGTTCTCCAGTTTCCTCCCACTGTCCAACAAAACATGGATCAAGTCAATTGAGTTCTCCAAATTGCCCCATATAGAGTGTATATGTGTGAGTGATTGGCGCCCTGTCCTGGGTGTATCTGCCCAGCGCCCGAAACGTTCTCCCCTGGATGGGCATGGGGAACCCCACCACGACCCTAATAGAGGATAAAGCAGAAGATAATGAATGAATGAATGAATAAAAAGTACCCTTTGTTTTCGTTGCTAATCCGTCTGTAAAATACAAAATCGATGAAACCTAAGGCATTTATTTGCATTTGAATCAATGTAAATCCAATTAATCCATTTAGAGACTCCAAAATACACAAAACAATATTTTATAGAGACTAAATATTATAAGCTTAATCCTATACCCCTAGTACTGAGAGGCTAACATGCTAACCACTAAGCCACCATTATATATTATTATTATATTACATATTCATTCATTCATTCATTTATTATCTTTCGCTTATCCTCTATTAGGGTCGCGGTGGGGTTCCCCATGCCCATCCAGGGGAGAACATTTCGGGCGCTGGGCAGATAGACCCAGGACAGGGCGCCAATCCATCGCTGGGCACACACTCACTCACTCAGACACACTCTAAACGGGGCAATTTTTGAGAACTCAATTAACTTGATCCATGTTTTTGGATTTTGGGAGAAAACCGGAGAACCCGGAGGAAACCCACGCAGACACGGGGAGAACATGGAAACTCCACCCAGATGGGGATTCGAACCGGGAATCCCTAGCGCTGAGAGGCGAACGTGCTAACCACTAAGCCACCGTGCGCCTTTTACATATTATATTATTATATTATATTATATTATTATCATAGTCCATTATATATTCTTATGTAAAATAACCATGAAATACTAATGTAAATAGTGAAAGAACATTTAATGTTTAACAGAACAGCATTCAAATTTCTTTCTTTAAGTTAATTGGTTTCATGATGGAGCTAAAGGTAAAGCGTTAAATTTACTTTTACTTAGCAATGGAAACACTTAATAAGGACAATTAGAGTTGTGCATGTCATGTGAGCACGCTGATTAAACCCCAAAAATAGAGACGTCATTTTTGGCTAAGAAAATCAGAACACATCAAATCCAGTGATATACAAAATCATTGAAAACAGAGTTTTTTTTTTTTTTTTTAAATATCACAGCATTAAGATTTCTCTAAACTGGTACTAATGGGTGTTATCCGAGCAAAACCAGACTTTTATTCTGTTATTTCTTCTCCCATTAAACTGCATACTGCAAATATAGTATATAGATTTTTCTGCCTTTATGGGAAAATGTAATTCATCTTATTATGTTCTGATTGTTCAGTGACAGACGTTTAAACCACTTAGTCCTTACAAGAATTGCCTGAACCTTTACTAGCCCCTTGTTCTGAACACAACAGTTAAATTATTTGAGTAACCTTTACTTAGTGCTTCAAATATTGTGCACTGGCCGTTAAAAAGTTAATGACTAGAGAAATGCCAGGCTGCGTTTTGAATGGTGCCACCTTCAACCGTTGCACAACCAGGAGACGGTTGGCTTGGTTCTGTAGCAAAGAGTCAGTCAGCCATTGTCCTGTGTTTCTTTTTGAAACCTGAGAAGAATGGAAGAAAATCAAAGTGTTTGGAGCTGAGAGGGAAAAAGAGCGATACAGAGAGTGAGAGCAAAAGCTCGATCAGGAAGAAAGCATTTTAGTCCGCATCATGTTGACCCTCAGTCTTTCTCCGGTTACGAGTTTAGACTTGCATCTTTTCCTGCAGGTTGTGTGAAAGCTGTGCTCTTACACACAAACTGAAAAAAAGAAAACAACGGGAGTCACAACTTGACATGAAGTTTGACAAGTGAGCTTCCACTTACACATCAGGAAATGAACCAAACTACGCAAGGCCGACTTGCTGGCAAGCTGGAGCTCCATTCATCTGAAATCATTTTTTTTCTTCTCTCACTTTTTTCTTAGCTGCTGTCACTTTACATTCGTCCCACTAACAAATCACATTTAGACTATTTGCTATTTAATTATGTATCTAGAGTGTGCATGTATGTATGTATATCTGTATGTCTGTCTACAGTATATAGACAAAAGTACAGGGACATAGCCATTAATCATGAAATTTTAGTGTTACATTCAGTCTACTTACCAGAGTTGTATAAAATCACGTACCTAGCCATGTGTTTTGGACAATTGTATGCTTACATTGTTGTGGCAACTGTTTTGGGAAGGTCCTTTTCTGTTATTATGACCATCTACATGGCAGAAGCCTAAATAATGGCACATTTACATTACCGTCCTTAACCCACTAGGTTATCATGGCAGTGTTGTCGTCCTGGTAGGCGAACCACCTGCACATCTTTAACGAAAGGCAAGGCTTTTACTTTAACAAGTATTTAAATAAGGCAATAAAAACATGTATTTGTTAATGGATTTAAATTGTGTTCCTAAATAGTACCAGGTTGTACAACCTCCTTTCTGTTCTATTTATTAACCATCTCCTTAGTTCCACTTGCCGTAAAAATGGACCTTGAATTTCTACAATTCCAAACTGTGATCTGTTTGTGGACTATAGTAAATATTTTGTATGTCCACTTTACTCTTTTCTCTAATGGTCAGGACCCCAATAGTACCATATAATGCAGATATTATTTGGCTGGTGCATTATTCCTATCCCAGCAGTGTCACCGAGGTGTTTAAATGAAAGTACACAAGCACTGCTGCACTAAAACCCCCTTGGTGCATTAGTGCGATTGCAGAACTGACAATAAACAATCCACCACCCAAATGATACCTGTTCTGTGATGCTCCTGACCAATAAAGAACAGAGAACCAACCATTAGACTAACAACAACAAGGAAAACAATAGACTACAGTCTGTAATTGTAAAACTTCAAAGGTTATCTATATGGTAAGTAAAGAAAATAGATGATGGAGCAAGAAGGGGGTGTGTCCAAAGGTTTGACTTTTACATGTCATAGAGCATTTTTACCATGTGCTTTTGGCTACTTTTACTGAAGCAAAGAATCTAAATGTCTTCCACCACTGTCAACAAAATGAGAAATGAATGAAAATGTTGTTGCATTCATTTGTTTATTATTGCTGGCATGTTGAGCAAGATTTGCATGATGTGTAGAATTTTCATAATAACAGCATCTCCACACTGCCTTTGAATCGGCCTCGACTTAAGGTTAAAATAAGACGTTCAGTCTCTGTATTTGATGTCACTATGAAAGAAGTTGCAACTGACAATCAATAACTCAAAAAAGAGGAACACTATGTGGATGGATTGGTTGAGAATTTGAAAAAAAGGTTTAACATATTTAAAGGAAGAAGTATTTTACCTATTATCTAGTGTATAGTTCTGATGGTGGTGGTGATGGTAAGTAGGGGGGATGCACAGAGTATTTTCCTACTTTTCGGGGACATGGCACCCCCCCATGGATAATCTATTTACTTTGCTTTTCTTGCACACTTTCCTATAAAGTATAAAAATATCAATCTGCTTATATTCAGCAGCAATGTTCTGTGCTGTTGCCTACATAACATAAATACTCATTTTAATACCTTTGAACTCAGAAGTAACACAATGAAACTAAACATAGTTAAGACTTTTGGGTCTTAAAAGGGTAAAAAAAATAAATCCTAAACACCGTTTGCCTCCTTCTCCCCTTTCCTTTTTTTCTTGAGCATATCCCCCTTATTTACTTTAATTACAACCTTCCCTTTGACAAAAGCACTTGGATGGATGACATGGCAGACCAGAAATCCAGTCCTGCATTGTGAACTATATATTCAAAAATATGTGGACGTTACATTCTATTTAAAAACACCAGAATTAGTTTTAATGTTTTTTGTTGCTTTATTATTAATATTTTTTAATGTGACCATAATAAAGAGCTTTTTTTTTACATGATACAAATCACTTAAACACATTGAGAGGCTCTATTTTGAGAACAATGTCTAGTGAGATGCATGAAAAAACAGGTGAAAATAATTCAGTGTCTTCTGACCACTTGTATACTGATCACTAGAAACACATTAATACCACATGGGAACCAGGCCTGAGTGTGTGGTGTAAAAGTGTGTGGTGTAAAAAATGTAATCCGAATGAGTTAATTATCATTTTAATCCTCCATAAAGATTAAAGTTCTTTGCTGAAGGGGAAAAAAAAAAAAAAAAAAAAAAAAAAATATATATATATACCCCCCCCCCCCCCCCCCCCCCCCCCCCCCCCCCCCCCCCCCCCCCCCCCCCCCCCCCCCCCCCCCCCCCCCCCCCCCCCCCCCCCCCCCCCCCCCCCCCTGCTGTATAAAAGAAATTGAATTTAATATTACTTTGATTAATGACGCTATGAAAACAGTAATGATGTAGACTGTGTGCTGGAGTCTCGTTGGCGTCGATGCCCGTTTACTTTAAGCACTTTTTACTGTTCTCTGTCACTAAGGGATATTAGCACTAAACCTCTTCTTTCTCTAAAGGCTGCAGCAGCTGTTTCAGTCCTGAATAATTAGATTTTGTGCTTTATGCCGAAAGAGAGAAGCTTTCCTTTTCTGGGCGAGCTGAGCTGCAAAGAGACTTTACATGACATTAACACATTTTCAGAGAGCATTTCCCATTCTCGCTGATATTCGTCTAGACAAAGACCTGGTTTATTTAGAGTAAAGACATCACCCCCCCAACATGTCTCGCTCTCACCCTCACGCTTTCTCTCAATTAGTTCACACACCTAGCAAAAGCCTTGATAAATGAGTGTGATTAGTCTCTGTCATGTCTTATTTCTGCGTTCAGTAAATCATCAGCAGGCTGTCTTCTCTTCAGTGGATGATGTCACTCCAGCTTCACCAGTCTTTATGAGATTGAAGCAGATCTAAAAGCCTTGATTGAAAACTCAATTGAAGACTCTGGAACCCCCTCTGTTATCTGGTGAAATGTGTTAAAAATGCACAAACATGTCTCTTTTGTGAAACATGAGCCAGCGCTATAGGGAACAATGATAAATTCACATATATAAACCGCACCTGTATGTAGCAGTATGTAATCGCTATTTAGAGATGGATGGCGTAACTGTGACATTATTATTTGTAACTATTTGTTGAGATCAGTATTAAGAATTATATGGGTGCTAACAGAAAACGATAATTTTATTTATTTATTTAAATCACTTAAGTGGCTTAGTGGTTAGCACGGTCGCCTCTCAGCGCTAGGGATTCCCGGTTCGAATCCCCATCTGGGTGGAGTTTCCATGTTCTCCCCGTGTCCGCGTGGGTTTCCTCCGGGTTCTCCGGTTTCCTCCCACAGTCCAAAAACATGGATCAAGTCAATTGAATTCTCCAAATTGCCCTATATAGAGTGTGTGTGTGTGAGTGAGTGTATGCCCAGCGATGGATTGGCGCCCTGTCCTGGGTCTATCTGCCCAGCGCCCGAAACGTTCTCCCCTGGATGGGCATGGGGAACCTCACCGCGACCCTACTAGAGGATAAAGCGGGAGATAATGAATGAATAAATCACTTAATTCTATACTTGGCTTGGGGGGGGGGTTCCCCCATGCCCACCCAGGGGAGACCGTTTCAGGCACTGAGTAAATTCACCCAGGACAGGTCACCAAACCATCACAAGGCACGCACTGAAACAGACCCACACACATACTATATGGGGCAATTTAAAGCAGCCACTTTATTTTTTAATCCATGTTTTTGGACTGTGGGAGGAAACCGGAGATCTGGAGAAAACCCACATGTGCATCTTCATGATATGTAGAACTGATCTAATGGACAATGAGCATAGAAATAAGTGGACACCATGAAAGTGGCCAGTCAATGTATATGATACTGTATTAAAGTGTCAGCCTCCCTCATGGTTTTCCACTCCTTCACTATGTTTCACCACATATGCAGTTTGTGCAAAAACAATTAAATGCAATACAATTTGGTTCAATTTCGATTGATTTACTGCATTGTCTCGAGTAGCTTAATGGAACCCTAGAGTCAGAGCCTCAAAGCACAAGCCAAATCAACAGTGGCAAGAAAAATAGTCATTAACAATTAAGCAGAAACCTTAAAAGGACCAAGTAGTGGCCCCATCCTGGTTATCCTGGCGTCAAAAGGTTTAGGGTGGGGGTTGGGGTGGGTGGTTAGGTTATTCACAGTCTGTAAAAGCTCGGAAGAAAGGAAACATATTAAAAATGTTATGGTTCAATGGGTTTGGTGCAGTGGAACTCCACAGGGCCTTGACCTCAACCCCACTGAATGCTCTTTAGATTATAATAATGCCTTTTTTTTATTTATAGGCACCTTTCAAAGCACTCAAGCCTTTTCTCTCACAATCTTTCAATTAAAGCACCTTTCACTTCCTCTCTTGTTCTTTCTCTCTTTATATATATATATATATATATATATATATATATAAAGATTGATTTGATAGACTTAAATGTTGGCTCTTTAACATCAGTATCCCACTTTAGAAACACGCAGTTTTACTTAAAAGATTTAAATAATGAATATATTTGCCTCTTCCGAATGTTGCCACTCTGCCGTTTGTTATGATGTATGGTTTTTGAGTGGGCTTGAGTGATTTCTGACAGATACTTATTGAGAAACCACATGAGTCCTTTAATAAGCAGGATCAACCTACCAGTGTTGTGAACTGTTCCAAAAACAAAACTCACCTTTGTTTTTAAACTGCTGACTGATTATAGAGGATTATCTTTTTTAAGTTAATTTATTTGTTTTGTTCTTTTGATACACTTAAACTTATTAGGGTCATGGTGGTTGCTCAAGTTTATTCCAGAACTTATTGAGCAAATAGCAAAGAAACACCATTATGGTTTTCATTATGCTGTGTTAGAGTGGCTTGTGGGATAAATCATGGAAATAATGAAAAAATAGATTTAATTATGGTGTAGTTTATAATGAAAGCATTAGCTCAATTATTATCCCAATGTTGGTCCACCTCTATCTTTATCCAGTCATTATAATTTTAGAAAAAATATCAATAGGCCTTTGATAGGAAAAATGATCACATACTAAACCAGTAATTGATCTTGAAATAAATCTTCATCCTAATAGCTTTTCAAAATGTTTTGCTTTTTTCTTTATGTAGTAGTACAATGTTTTAAGTGTCAGGGTGGCTTAGTGGTTTGCACATTCACCTTACATCATTAGGGATCCAGGTTCCAATCCTGTTCCAATTCGTCCCACAGTCTTCAGTGATCTATTGGCGCCCTATCCTTGGTGTATCTGCCCAGCGCCTGAAACATCCTATGGATGGGCCTGGGGAACCCACTCTGCAATCATGGTATAGGATTAAGATAGGATGGATGGACGGGTGGATGACGTGTTCTTATTGCAAGGTGTGCTGCAGATGACAAACCACTTTTTACAGTCTCGAGACTTGACTTTGGACTCGAAACTGTCAAACCTTGAGTTTGAGCAAAGAAAGGACCTACCAGTACTAGTACTAATGAAGGGTTTTGTAAATGTATGTATGTCATTCATTTGGATTATGTTGCATGTCAAAAAATCATACATAAATACCTGTAATTGTTGATGGTATTTTAAAATTTTAGGTTTGGGGTTTAGATAAAAATGACTGATTCTGCAGTGGCTAGTGTAACACACAGTAGATAGTCACACAGTTAATTTAAAGTAAAGTTCCTAACAGTCTATTTAATAAAGTGATAGTGATATATTCTGCCTACAGTACTTACACACAGAGGGATTTGTCCTCCACATTTAACCCATCCTTGCAGTGAAACACACACATATACACACACTGAGTGAAGTAAGCACATGAGGCTAGAGTGGTGGGCAGCCCAGTACACGGCGCCTGGGGAGCAATTGGGGTAAGGTGCCTTCAGCCATAGTACTTGGTGGGGCTAGGAATTGAACCAGGGACCTTCAGGTTGCAAGGCTGGTTTTTAAACCACAAGCCTTTAACTGCTCCTGATGGGTGTGTTGACGAACTTTAGTATAATTTGTTAAAGTTGTAATTTTGCAAAAAAATTACTTTAATTTATTGTGAATACATGTATCGCCATCTAATAGAGTCAACTGAGATGTTCCTACAATAAGATCTAATATTAATTACAATAAATACCAGAAATTAATAATTAATAAGTGATCAATTACTTTTTTAGAACAGTATAATGCGTAATGTCAGTAATGTAAGTGAATTTTAGTTGTCAAATGACTGTTTGTGCAACTAAACTTGTCTTATTAAAGCAATCTGCAGAACATAATGTTGATTCTGAGCAAAAGCAACACATTTGTCCCAGTCATAGTGATTTGATCGTAATGATTGACTGAGTGTGAGTGAGAAAGAGAGAGAGAGAGAGAGAGTTTAAAATAGACGTGTTTGATTCGGTGCCAGGATGTGAAACACTGTGTTTGTTATTATGCTTTTAAAACTGCGGAAAGCCGCGGAACGTGCCGTAATTATCCACTCCCTCCTCCTCATGTGCACAAACTGCATAGTTGTATATGTTCCTTCCCGAGGTTCTGAACTGACTTGAGATTTATAGGGACATTATTCAAATTGCTATTATACAGAACTTGTGCTGCAAAGCATTCCAACATGATTTTGTGGAAACAAATAAGATTTGGACTTTAAGACATCCTGAACTGGAAGATTCTGTCTGTCTACAAAGAAGCCAATACATACATCATCGATCTCTACAACAATATACATTCGGCTCCAGAGTTACTGACTTTTAAAATTGTTATAAACAAAATATAACGGAATTTTGTTTATTCGTTTCTCTTTGTTAGTGATTGGGAACTAAGTGATCATTCAGGAATTTTTCCGTGATTTTATTAAACATACAAATTTCCTTAAAAAATGGCAAATTAATTCATGGTGCATGATCGACCTTTTAAAGGGAAGGTATGTGATTTGTAGTCCAATACAATTTTTATCAAGTCTTCTAATGATCCACTAGCTGTTGCTTTTGTGTGTGAGCTGAACATAAATCTAGTATTCCTATACAGGGCCTGGTGCTGTAAATTGGACAGAGCCAGTGCCTTTGATTTCTGTCGAGCTAATAGGTCTGCAGCGCCTCCGTTGCCAAGATAGCAATATGCAAGTAATTTACCAGAACTTATTTTGAGACCACCGTGCCCATTGCTGTAGAAATAGCACAGTGGCAAAGGGGTGTAAGATGGCAATGAGCATCGGGACTTGCCTTGCGCAAGGTGTAAGATAGGAGCCAATGTCTGTGACTAAGATGGAATAGGACTTTACCTGCAGTTCACCTTTATCTGCATGAATTTTAAAGATGTGACGAACTGCTAGGCTTTGTCTTTGCTTTGATGAGCGTCTACACTCTCCGGTTATTCATGTGGTTAGAGTCACATAGTGAATATACAGTAATACACACATCTTTTTTCTTCTCATCTTGTCTTATCTCATTATCTTTTGCTAAATTCTATACTAGGTATTAAGGTTGCTCCCCATGTCCACCCAGGGGAGAACGTTTCAGGCACAGGGACAGGACAGGGCGCAAATCCATAGTTGGGCACACACTCACACTGACACAAACATACACTATAGGGGGGATTTTATAGGCAATTTAGAGAAGCCAATATACATTGAATCCATTTTTTGGACTGTGGGAGAAAACCAAAGAAACCAAGTGGACTCGGGGAGAACATGAAAACACAACCTAGATAGGGATTTGAACCTCTATCACCAGTGCTGTGAGGTGAACATGTTAATCACAAAGCCACCGTGCTGCTCTCATCTTTTTTCCTTTCTTACAAACATATATGAAAGATACATTTAGTAACAGGTATTAAAGTTCACACAATTATTTCACATGCACTATATCAAGAAATTAGCTGAAACACGCCTCTTAATTATTATATTCAGTTATTTCATTTAGTTCCATTGCCACAGTAGATATAAGTGCCTAGAAATGCATTTTGGAAATTTGTATGCTTCTAATTTTATTGGAACAGTAAGAAAAGACCATTTTCTTGTTTTGTATAACTGTATCCCAGATCACAATGCAAGGTGCCTGAAGCCACGGAGGAATGGAAGTACTTGACTGGCCCTCGCAGAGCCCTGACTTCAACCCCATCAATCACCTTTGGAATAAACTAGAAGTCTGATTGCAAGCCAGTCCTTCTCATTCGACTTCAGTGTCTGACTTCACAAATGCTCTTCTAAATAAATGGTCCAAATTTTCCACAAACTCCAAAACCTTGTCTAAAGCCTTTCCCACAAAAAAAGAAGATGTTATAACTACAAAGGGTGAAGGAGCTTAGAATGGCATGTCAGAAAGCTCCTGCAGGTTGTAATGTGTAGGTGTCCCAATATTTTTGTCCGTATACTGTATGTTCTGACTTGAAAACATTTAAACTACTTGCTCTTAAAGGTGATAAAATGTGAAAAGTCTTATTGATGATACAAATCACAGCTTTAAAACTCTGTTCCTGATTGCCAGGGGTGAGGTGAGATGAGGTGAGAGACAGTGCATAGTTTAATGTGATCCTATTTCTTCATTTCCTGCACCCCCACCCCCGCTTCTGTCGGATGTTGGATGGCAGCCCTATGTGAAAATAGGATGAGGAGGTAATTTTTTGGCACCACGCTTTCACATTGTACAGCACAGTGAGTGACAGATACAGCATTCCTGAGTGTGAGTGAATTGTTCCTGCACCAGCTGGTTCTGGATGGTCAAGTTTCAGGCAATGAGTCATAACATGACTTATTACACTTAGTATTTTCCACTGATTGGTCACTTAGTTTATACTGGCCGAGCATTTGTATGAAATAATCAGGATAGAATGATTCAAAATGTAAGTGGTATTTATTTAGATGGGAACAGTATTGGTTTTATCTCGACAACATCATTTTTGGGATTTTTTAAACAGATTCTTGGTAGTTCTTAATGTGAGGCCTCAATGTAGAGATGGTATTGGTCATCCAAGTCTTCTTTCTTGTTTAACTTTCTTGTATATATGTTGGATCCAGAGTTCTTGACCGGTTGACCAGTCAGTTGGCTAAAATGATTGTTGCAGTTCAGTTCTCCAGCATCGATGAGGAACCTCCAAGGTCCAAGCCACTTGGAGGTGGCTGCTGGTACGAATGAGGCGATAACAGATTACGATTGTCTATTTTATTATTGTGCTGGATGAGCATGAGGAACCCCAAGCGACCCCTGTAGAGAATTAAGTGGAAGGTAATAAATGAATGAATATCTTAAAATACTATTTTTTATCTCACTTTTCTTTGCAAAATGTCTGTTATTCAAATATGTTTTGGAGTCCACACATTTTCTATAATATTTAGATTGCAAGTTATTCTGGTGGCTATGAGCCTTGAGTAGTGATTATATAGAGCAAATATATCTGCAAACTCTCCAAATTCTCCAAAATCATGTAGAAAGCTGTTATACATGCAAAGGCTGGATGTCACGAGAGATCCTGTAGTATGTGTTTGTCCTCGTTCTGTTCATTAGGGCTTCGTAGTTATATACAGTTAAATCCTAGTGCAAAACTATTAAACATTAGAAGGTGAAAATATCAAATGCAGGTTAGGGTTTCTCGTGAGTGACTATTGGAATCCAAGTTTATTTAAAGAAACTGGATAGTTTTAGTGTTTATACACTTTTTGTAATTAATTAATTATTTATTTATTTATATATAACCTCAGTGGTGAATAAGTCCTCATGCAGCTGTAAAGTGTTTTGGGTACGCAATAGCATTTTTACCTAATGACTGTAATAAATTGTCGACTCGTAACGGGGCACTTTGTACCTCTGTGTTCCCTGAAGTGATTAAATATGCATGCCGCTTCCCCTTGTTCCCTCATCCCCTGTGCCCTACGACCTGGCATTGACTCCTACCAACTTCCTGTGTTCTGTTTAACCAACCTAAGGGCAGAATGCCACACTGTACACACTCTGTGTGTGCAGGGCCTTGGGGATGGGCAGAGAGATGGAGTGATGTATAGATGGAGGGAGGAGAGCGAGCGAGGGGAGGGGAGGGCCTCGGCTTGTGGTTTCCGGAGCCGTTCCATTCCCAGCTCTATCCTCGCTCCCGACGCTCAGGTACACAAAGCGTCCGTTCAGTTGGCCTGGGCAGCGAGGCCAGATGAAACCATGCCGCTGATGGCTAACAGATCTACCCCTCTTCCCCCACCTCATTTCACTCGTTCCTCACCTGCCCCCCTTGTCACAATCACAACACGGTATTTGTTTACACTCTTCCAGGGTCTTTTAGCATTTCTGGCTGGCTTCCACTGTGCTGAATGCCATATTCCCAGACCAGAAATGTCACTTACCACCTTTCTTTTCTTCATCCGCTACTTTAAAGCCCTTGTAATCCCTCAGAGGGGGAGAATTGGGGTGAAGGGGGGGGCAGCTTGGGGGTTTTTGTACTTTTTTGCCGCATTACTTTCTCTTTGTCCTTCTTCAGAAAAGCGACCATTTGCATTTCCATCCAACCGGAACTGGACATTAACATTCCAGCGTGAGAGAGACAGACAGGGAGAGAAAATTCTTATAAAAATAAACTCGTAGCTGTGTGACAGCATGGCTGATTTTAAAGATAATAATGTGCCGATATGGGGCAGGTGTGCGCTGCCTGTTAAAGGGCATGGGAAACACATCATCCTCACTCTGAAGTGTGGACTGTGAAAAAGCTGAATTCAGGAGGCAATGATTCTGCCTGAACCAGAGTGATGCATTTACCAGTTAAAAAAAAGAATAATAAATGACTGAAAACACAAATATAAATTAAAACATTTTGCAAAACCAAGTTGCATTTTAGTAAACTTACATTTATTTAAATGTATTTATTTCATATATGATTACACTTATTTACATCTATGCTCTGTTCATTTAAATGTATACATAGACACATACACACACACACACACACACACACACACACACACACAGAAATATATGTCTTATATATTGGCGGTGTGTCCAAACTTTTTACTGGTACATGGTGAATTTTAATTGTGAAACTAATAAAGTCCTAACATAGACTTTAACATAATAATACCTGTAAAATCACCAGGTAATAACTGATATAATCAAAGATGATGACTCATATCATTATGGTGAAGGTTTATTGACTTTATATGTCTGTTGAATTAGTTCTAATATTTTTAGAATGCTTGTTGCTATGACAGAGGAATCATACAAGGACGTTTTTTTTTTTAATCTTAGCCACGGAACATTATTCATAAATCTGTTAGTATAAATAATGTTTAATGAGCTGCAAGTCCTCACTTTTGTTTGTTACTTCTAGATTGTTATCATGTAATGACTCACAGCTCGGTTATCATCATATCGTTGACAATAAAAATAACATCAGGCCATTTAGAAACTAAATCACAGCAGTGGTTTATCTTAGCAGCATTTACTATTAAGATGTATTAGTAGTAGATTAGTAGATTAATAAGAAGAAATAATCTTGCTTCCCAATGTAGTCTTTTAGAACTGAGGCTAAAGGTGCATAAGAAAATGTAGTGCAGCGAAATCACAGTAAGGGATGGAATTCTCGAGTCGAGTAGATATAACTCTGTATATATAAATCGTATAGATTGTGTAATATGTGTAATAAGCTTTTGATGAGCAGCATTGTTAGGTTTCCTGCCAATGTGGCTGGTTAATTACCAGAGTTGCCCGCCAGTCGCAACTATGTTTATGGGGTGGGTGGGTGTTATTTTTAAACACTGTGTGGGTTTGAGAAATATGATGTTGTTCCAGTTGACTTTCAAACAGTTATGTAATGGTTTGAAATGACAATAATACTGGGAGAGAATTTTAGGTTACATTTAGATATTTAAGGTTCAGAACGAGATGGCACTGTGCCACAGGTCATCTGTTCCTAGCTCTACAAGTTCCAAACCTGAATCACTTCCTAACTCTGTATCCTGTCTCTTTATTTTGGGTCATGGTGCTTGTACCTTGTCTCTTTTTCTCTTTGCATGGCATTTTGAAAAACAGACAATGCACTATTTCTTTGTGTAATATGTTTGTTGTTATATGACCAGGTTTCTTAAATGACTGAAATAATTATTCATTACAAAACAGGTGATCACTATGACGTGAAGGTGAAAATCCATGAGATTACAGGATTCTGTATATTCCGTTTAAAACAGAGCTTATTTTTGTCATTGCATGTCCCAATCTATTATTATTACACATTATCACATTGTAGGGCGACACGGTGGTCTAGTGGTTAGCACGTTCGCCTCTTGGCGCTAGGGATTCCTGGTTCGAATCCCCATCTGGGTGGAGTTTCCATGTTCTTCCCGTGTCCGTGTGGGTTTCCTCCGGGTTCTCTGGTTTCCTCCCACAGTCCAAAAACATGGATCAAGTCAATTGAGTTCTCCAAATTTCCCCATGTAGAGTGTGTTTGTGTGAGTGAGTGTGTGCCCAGCGATAGGTTGGCACCCTGTCCTGGGTGTGTCTGCCCTGCGCCAGATACGTTCTCTGGATGGGCATACCTGGATACCTGGATGGGCATGGGGAACCCCACCGCGACCCTAATATAGGATAAAGCGGAAGATAATGAATGAATGAATGATCACATTGTTCACATTGCAATAAATCCTGGCCAGGTCTCCAGTCAATTACAGGCCAGACACATAAACACATTCACAACTAGAGGAGTAATATTAAGGATGGTGTATTCACATTTTCACAACTTACACGTCTTTGAACTGTGAGAGGAAATCCATGCAGAACAAGAAGAACATGCTAACGCTGCACAAAAAGGGACCTAGATCATACTCCTTGAGAACGGAATACTGAATCTCTTTGTTGTAAGATGACCCCATTAACCGCAAAGCCGCGGTACTGCCTGTTATCTCATTTTATCTCAAAGAATAGTGCTGATGACTGTAGAATATGTCATTAGTCCTTAAGAACACCCTGACCCTCTTCTAAGTGGTCTCAAAGACCTGGGCAGGTATCAACAGTCACAAATATCATTAATGAATGGCAATAAAAATAAGCATGTAATGTATGTCCACTATCACCAGATCTGAGATTCATATGTTCATATAAAGCATGTCCCTCTCCCTGTGGCATTGTAATGTTCCAGCTTATTATGTTCATTGGAGCCGCAGCAGGTGCATTATTTACCTGTAATAGGGATAAATAATTAATCCTTTTTAAAACATTACAAATAATTAATTGTAAGACAGCCTCAACATCGTCATGACTACATTCATAAGACTGACTACGTTTTATGTTTAAAACTATGTTTTTTCAAGTTCCAGACTTTAGACTTAGTTGGACTTAGTTTAGTCCAAGTGGTGGAACTGACAAAAAATGACAAAGCAGCATTTAGCTCTTATGCTTCCCAAATAAAACCATATTTAAAAACTATTTTATGAAGATAAATTAATAAATTAATAGATTTTCAGTATTTATTAATTATATCGTTTAGTAAAATGTAAAAAGATACGTAAATGAAAGTCTTGTGTGTTTTAATAAGACTCCAGAAAGTTACCAGAATTAGGCTCCAGTGCGTTTTATAATCCTTGTCACCTTGGAGTTAGGTGAGTGCAAAAGCAAAAAGTTCTCATGGACTGGAGAACTGTGAGGTCGAACTCCTAAGAAGAACGAGAGCGAGGGAAAGGAAGAGAGAAAAGAGTTGACTTATTGAACAAAAACAAGCCGAGCTGGGCTGCGGTGCTGTTTTATTAACCAGCCGGAGTGAAGTTTATTAAAGTAGAGCAGAGACTGAACCAGAGCCAGCTGAACGCGACCTTAACGAGTCATAACGGGAGAAATTTCGACCAATTAACACCAGGCAGGGAGGTCCGAACTCGAATGAAGTCCCGCGGGGAGCAGAAAATCACGTCTCTCAAGCTCAGTCCTGCCAAGAAACGAGCCCTGTACAGCAGTATAACAACTGTATAGCGACTACACAATGTAAAACTCACTGCTGGGCTCTCACACTCCCAGTTGTGCGACCGCAAACACAGGTGGAGTTTTTGCGGGAATTGAAAAAAAAAAAAGTGAAGTGAATGGAAAGGCGATCCAGTTTGCCTTCACCCTCTCCCACTTCTGAGTAATAACTGCCATCATTAACGACGTTGACGGGTGAGCTCCTGTTGTAAAATTCACATTCGTGTTTACACAGCAGAAGGGTTTGGACCATAACAGTACTCAAACAGGAGGCTACTCAGGCTCGGTGTACCATGGACCATTTTAAAGCACACAAACCGAGCGGCACAGTGAGACATGAACTATGGCAGAATATCAGAATCATCTGAGTGAGCTCTGCATTATTTATCTTGTTTCCTACCAAAACCTTTTCTTATTGAGAGTCAAGCTAAAAATTATAACCGGACATAAAAAGCCTACAAGAGCAGTAATCAGAGCAGAAGTGATGAGACGATAACAGATTTTGAGGGTATGATTATTTATTAACTTATTCACTATCTTCAGCATAATCCTCTACTAGGGTTGTGTGGGGAGGGGAGTTCCTTATGCCCATCCAGGGGAGAACGTTTCAGGTGCTGGGCAGATACACCCAGGACAGGACACCAATCTATCACTGGGCACACACTCACACACACAAAAACACACTATATTTGGGCAATTTAGAGCATTCAATTTACCCATTGAATCCATGTTTGTGGTGAACGTGCTAACGACTAAGCCACCATTTTGCCCTGGGTATGATTTTTGTCTTAATAATTATACAATTATTATGCAATATTTAACTTTACCAAAACAATAGCAGAAATCACAGGAACAATTTACGGTTTCTTATTTGTTATTTATTTAATGTAAATAAATGTCCACGTGGGTTTTCTCTGGGTTCGCTGGTTTCCTCCCATAGTCCAAAAACATGGATTCAAGGTAAACTGGCTGCTATAAATTTCCACTATATAGTGTGTGTGTGTGTGTGCACAGTGATGGATCGGCGCCCTGTCCTAAGTGTATCTCCCTAGCCCCAAAACATTCTCCCCTGGACTCCCCCGCTAGTATAGCATTAAGTACAGTGTATACCGGATAGACCTTCCTGCTCATGCTATGATGCAATGATACTCGCCGCTTCACATTGTTACTATATCATTAATGTTTCATCATAATTAGTAATCTTTAAAACTGCCATGCTACAATGTGACAATAAAGCAATAGAACGTGGTTAAAATGATTTTGGAGAGTGACCTTGATTTGGTTATGTGGTGTATGTTGCCTACAGACAAAGAATAAAAATAGTTTGGGTGAAAAATATAAAGAACCCTGAACAATATTATTTCAGATCTTATGGCACACACCGCCTCAGCTCTGCTCCTGTCCATTTACAGTTCGAGAGTAAGTTAGAAAGTTAGGCAGATAAATCATCCATGCTTTAACAGGTTTAACCCAGGCATCATAAATCCAAATCATAAATTTAGTGCAGCGCTGTAGATCCCTGTACTGTAAGGTGATGGATTAATGCACCGCAGCCATGATCATCACAGCCTGTAAACGGAGAAGTGTGGCTGCAGGCTTTCTCTCAGTGTGAGTGTTAAACTCTTATAACCTCCTCATTACCGGCTTCATTGAACTTTTTGTTATAAGCATGTGGAAACTAAAGCAAAACTGAAACTGGCTTTTACCACAGAAGACTTTCTGCGTTGGTATGTTCACCAACAATATTACTCACTACATAACTAAGATTATTTTTCAATTTAAAATAGAAATTAATGGGTAAATGCAGTTAACAACTGTAAAATAAAGGTTGTAATTAAGTAGAATTTTTTATGGTATTGTAGTAAAGTTGTGCAGAGGTATTTAGTCTGACTCCCTGTAATAACCATATTAATTAGTAATCATTTGTATATATACTCTTAAGACCACAAAATAAATAAAAGTTCTAGTTAAGAACATTAAAATAAACTACACTTTAAATTAGTCTCACTTATCCATATCCAAATATTGATATTTGGTAATGTAATAAATCCATTTCAATAAAATATATAGAATATCAAATAAATTAGGACTAAATTATGGCTGTGTGATTCTGAGAATAGACATGGATGTAGAGACGCACATCTGTGTTCTGTCATCTGATGTCTCTATCGTATGCTTTCTAATAAATATTATTAGCTATAACCTCTGTAGGAGAGATGTGGTATTAACAGGCGCTGTGGTTATTAGGAGCTGGGGAAGGTTTTGGGCTTTATGTGATTCATGTGTAATGTAATATTCACTGCTGCACAGATCTGCGTGAAATCTCTGTCTGGACTCCAACACTAAATCATCACGCTTTGCTTTTATTCTTGTTCTTTGTTACAAAGACCAAGAGAGATGGAGATGGAGGCAAGAAGAGACAGAGTGCTGTGTCTAGGGCAGGTCTAGCGCAGACAGGCAAGTAAGTCCAGCATTAGACGAGCAGAGAGCAAAGACCATGTTTATATACATGCACAGTCAATAACGATCACGTCTAAATATATCTATATATTTATTTTTTTGTTTCTTCGTGTTATTATGTGTCTAAGACCAATGATAAAAATCAGAAAGGTTTTCATCATCACTCTCAAATACATTGTTTCCAGTTCAAGTTATAAGTTTCATTTATTTATGTAGTGCTTTTTGCAACACATCATTCTTTCAAAGCAGCTTTACAGTGTTTAAAGCCTGAACCCCCAGAGAACCTCTGCTCTTCCCGTTTCTCTATCTACTTTGTTTGTTTCACCCCAATTCTTATAGGTAGCGTACCTTCCATTAGCGGAGCCGGGTAATTAACTTTAATTGCTGCCTAATACTCTTCGTTTCACCCTCCACCCTTTCAATCACGATTATACCACACCTTGGTTTAAACCAAATATTATTCAAAATAATAAAAAATTAAAATAATACTAATTAGTTCAGCATTTTACCAAGTGGAAATACAAAAATAAACATAAAGTGATCTATTTTGCCTACTGTGAACACACACAAAGGAAGTACTTCTCCACATTAAACCATCAGTGGCTGTGACACACATTTAAACACACTTAGTGAAGTGACCACATGTGCCCGGAGCAGTGGGCAGCCCTGTATACAGCACCCAGGGAGCAACTGAGATTAGGTGCTTGCCCAAGAGCCACAAGCCTACAACGTCCAAATAATTATGATTTTTTATGTATATTGCCAGAGGCCATTTTTTCACGGAGACTAAATATGCACCTTTACCATTAATTTGGTCTTTCTGATCCATCTGTGGGTTTATAGCATCACTATATAGTGTATAGGACCCACAGAGACTCTATACATATATATGTATATATGTATATGTATATATGTATATGTATATATATATATATATATATATATATATATATAGAGAGAGAGAGAGAGAGAGAGAGAGAGAGAGAGAGAGAGAGAGAGAGAGAGAGAGAGAGAGAGAGAGAGAGAGAGAGAGCCCCCCCCCCCCCCCCCCCCCCCCCCCCCCCCCCCCCCCCCCCCCCCCCCCCCCCCCCCCCCCCCCCCCCCCCCCCCCCCCCCCCCCCCCCCCCCCCCCCGTTGTTACAGTGATTTATCTTAAAAGAAAAATAGTTTCAAATGTCTTTACAATTGGCTGGATGAAGACCAGCCATTTGATTTCTGACAGCCAAGCAGGACCACCCCCACCCCTTCCCTTTTTTCACTACCCTCACTAAGGGCCTCACAACACTGCATTCTGTGATATTAGAATTACTAACTGAATCGTGCAATTGGTATGTGTTCAAATTTAAACCTTTAAAATGAATTTATATTTGCAAAACTCTTAAATCATTTACCTGATTCTTCTATTGTGAACCGAACCTGGAGGAAGCTGTAGGCTTGTGGTTATGGAACCAGTCTTGTGACCTGAAGGTTCCGGGTTCGATTCCCGTTCCCAACAATTACTATGGTTGATGTGCACTTGGGCAAGGGACCTAACCCTGATTGCTCCCCAGGTGCCTTGCACTTTTTTAAACGGGACTGTTCAGTATTTTTATTTGGATATCTTTTTTTAAAATTAACATTTTTTAACATCAGAATTTGTTTAAATGATATAAAAGATCTAAAGAACTCTATGCTGACACAGCTATGGGGAAGATATGAGGAGGGTTCATTACAATTGGCATTTGTCATTCAGCTCCTCGGAAGTGTAGAAGGTCATTATAACGTCTTTGTTCTGTTTTATTTCTGTAATAACAGTTTGAATTGCAGACTAAATCTGCAAATATAATTGATGTTATTAAAGAGTGAAAAAGGTCAAAACAAAATTCCATGTGTGGCGTAAAAGCCTTTGATCCTCATCCAGTCTGCACCATGACCGCCTCATAAAATAAATACAATCAGCCTCATAAATATTTCTCATGTCTTATTTAAACCAAACTCAGCAACACAGGGTTTTTAGTGTTTTTAGGAATGCACAGAGGCTCAGGAAGACAGACTTGGCATTACTGTAAAAAGAACTTTCAATTAGCAGAACTGCTTGCCTTCAAAAGTTATGAAATATAACACAGTGTTTTAGCGGCGAGTGTGTGGCGCCTGTGATAGAAGCACTATTTTATCCAAGGTGACATTTTTCCACATTAAAACACAGGAAATCTACGTAAGTATTTATTTAAATAATACTAATTAATGTGAGCCTTGTGTCCTCACTATTCCTTACCCAGGTTTCAGCTTCAGTGTTTTTGTTGATTAAACAGAGAATAGTTGCTTTATGTGAAAGCGGTTTAAGGTGAAAAATCAAATCCAGTGATCAACAAAAATATATGAAACCCTATACCACATAAGCACAGAAATGTTTCGCCTGTTTTAATATGGGCAAAACTGTTCCCCATATTAAATTTTTCTTTGGGTGTAAAAATAAAACTGGAAAAATAGAAAAGGAACCTGAGGGAAAAAAAGGGAAAAATCAAATAATGAAAGCAGGAAAAGTGAACTGGGGAACAGAAATGACAGTCCATTTAAGAAGCAACAAAAAAGAAAATATATAAAATGAAGAGTAAGGACGTAAATATTAAGAGAAATTATTAAACTGGAAATCGAACTTTTTTTTTCCTAATTCATGTAATATTATATTAAATCTCATTATTATGTGCATTGCTGACTCGGTGCGTTTTGATCAGTTTAAATACACTGCAAGCAAATGAAAACATAAAAAAAATAATCCATTAATTTAATAATTTTAGAAAACAATGAAGAAATAACTTTAATTTTGGAATAAATGAGTAAGCGCTGGTAGGATGGCAGGAGTTACAGTTCACAAATCAGTGTTTTATTATTTAAAGATAATAATAATAATAATAATAATAATAATAATAATAATAATAATATGTTCAAATATCTGTACATAAATCTTGGTGCATAAATCACAACTGCTCACGATGAATCTCACCATTAACCAGTTCCAGTTTTCCTTTATTCTTATAAAAGCTCACTGTATAAAACTCCATCCAGTATCAACCAGCTAGCAGCAACATGTGGTACATGAGGGGGAAGTGGGCAGATGTGAGGGATTTCATCTTGATGTAAACAGATTATTAAAGATGATAAAGGGACACAATTTTAATGGGTTAAAAACATACGGATTAAACATTTTGGAGGGAAATGACACCCGATGAGAAGTAAATTTAAAGGATTTTAAAAATTGTGGTAGGATATAGGGACAATAAAGGGGGATATTTTTAAAAGGTTGATTATTATGCATTTGGTCAAATTTCTGATACGTTAAAGGGATCCTTCTCAGGCAGTTTAGGAGTTTATATGGTAAATAAGTTGAGGTAAAAGAAGGTAAAAGGATTTTACAGGGTGTAGCTCAGTTAATTTCATATATGGGACACGTTTTTATACATGGTTTTAAACAGGATATTTAAATAGCTGTATTTAATGCTGTATTCTTGTTTTTCATATTTAAGAGAAAGGGGTCATGGCATATTTAACATTGTAAAGTGATTAAATGGTCAGAGATGAGCTGGGATGTAGTGTACAGATTTATTTTTAGTGGTTTACAGGGCATATTTTGTTGTGAAAGAATAATGCACTGTATATTATTTTTTATACAATTAAAGGACCTTTTATGTTAGTGGGTTAGTCAGGAGATAGATGGGGTAGATTTAATGGGCGGGTGGGTGTTAAAGGCAATAGAACACTTGACTTGAGCTGCAGGAATAAAGCAACACTGACAGCAAAGAGTAAACTGATCAGAAACGAGCACTGATTAAATTCCACCTAGAAATTCACAGTTGGTATTGCATGTGTTCATCACCCCTGTGTGTGTGTGTGTGTGTGTATGTGTGTGTGTGTGTGTGTGTGTGTGTGTGCGTGCATGTATTGGCTTTGTTACAATTATCTACAATTTTAAAATCCACAGTATTTTTTCTTTATGTAAAGCACTCTAAAGATGATTCTTTTTCCCCAACTAACCTACAGCATTCTCAAAAAAAAACAAAAAATGTCAATTCAAAACATTACTTCATACAAAAATTACATGTAATGTACACATTTCCGCTTTTAGTGCCAGTACAAAAGTTAACAAAACTGCCAAATATTGTATCATTTGAGGTGTTGAAATGTTTACACTCACATTAAAGCTGACATTCATTGTGATTAGTAATTCTACCCGGACTTTAATGTTCACTATCAATTTTAATTCTGCAAATACAGTTTTTTTGTTTTTCTTTGCTACCAAGGTTCAGTAAATAAATACAGAAAGTAAGAAAAAGCAAATCATCAAACAGCGTAAACAAAACCAAGTAGCTGTAGCGCCCATGCGTTTGGTCATGACAAAAGCAGAAATTTTATCTACATTGAAAGCTTTAAACACATCCATGTGTCTTTCAACTTTGCTAAAAGAAAGCGCCAAATAATTAGACGTGTTGCAACAGGGAGAAAGTCCAGTGATTAAAAATTTACACACGCAACAAAAACAATTCTGTACATGAGTGATTGTCTGAGCCGATAGAGTTTTAAATTAGTAGAAAAGCTCCTCTTGGAGTCCAAGTACTTTGCAGGGCATGAAAAGAGGAGAGGCATCTTGCCGCAGTGCTTGACTGAGTCTCCCGTCATAAATAAGAAGCGTTCATCATCCGGCGCAGTGGTTTGAACCAAGACAGAGGCAGAACCGCGCCACGTCGGTAGCAGCTCCAGTTTCCTCACAGGTGTGAACTCTGGCAGTTTTATTTCCTCCAGCACCATAAAATATCCAGACGCCTTTTGCAGAAGAAACTGAGTTGGGTCGTGGTATCCAGCAGCTGCTGTGTCATAAAAATTCTCTCAGCTTTACTGGTTCCACTGCTCAGTCCATTTTTCTTTCGTAACCTGTCCCAGTTAGACGTCTGTCTTTAAAATGGTAACAGTGTCAAAAAGCTGGACGCAGTGCTACAAGTACTCCAGATCCAATGCATGATGAAGAGCCATGAGGTCTGAGTGACTGGATATCCTCCAGAACGGCATGTTGTGCTAAAATAGAGAAAAGAATAAATTAATAAATAATTTTTTTACATACACACACATCTATATATATATATATATATATATATATATATGCAAATGGACAACCCTTTCTAATTGGATGGTTTGTGCTATAATGCATAGGTCCAGTGGATGTTAAACTTAATATTAAATTTCTATTTACGTTACATCATGTATAGACTTATAAAATTTTATAGACATATAGAATTTTTTTTTTATCATTAAGTCATGCTATTTTGCACCCATTCATTACTATAACTGCTGGTGAAAAATGTTCAGTTGAACAGTAAATAAGCATTTACACAGTAACAAAACACGAGTGTAGTGTAAGAAACTTTGTGCCATTAAAAAGCTTTAGCACAGTGGAGGAGCATTAGTTAAGTTAGTTTGCTTTAGTACCCTAAGAGTGCTTAATTACTGTGAGAGAGCATTAACACGCTCACTGAGAGAGCAATAGCTCAATAAGAGTGCTCAAGTTTATTAAGAAAGTGCTTTAGCTCAGTATGGATGTGTTTGCTCGGTGATGAAGCATTACCTCCATATGAAAAAGCATTAGCCCAGTGTGAGGGCTTAAGCACAGCGAGAAAGAGCATTAACAAAGCCGGAGAGCTTTCGCTCAGTAAAAAAAAAAAAAACGATTAACTCATTGAGAGTTAATTAGCACAGTGTGAGGGTTTTAATTCAGTCAAAGGCTCGTTAGCAATGTGAAAGAAAGTCAAAGAACAGTAAGATGGAGTTAGCACAGTGGGAGAGCAGTAACATGGTGAGGAAGCAAAAGCACAGTGAATCAACATAGATGGTGTGTGTTGGTTTAGCTTAATGCTAAAGTGTTAGCACAGTATGTTCATGTTTAGCAACATGAGAGTTTTAATTCATTCCAAGAACCTCAAAGTTACTTTCAGAAAATACTTTTGCTGTAGCTCAGTATGAGAGTGTGATGAAGCATTTCCACTGTAAGGAAGCATTACAACAGTATGACAATATTAAAGGTGTGAGTGTTAGCTTAATGAGCAAGCTTTTATTCTGAGGGTGTGTTTATCACACTGTGAGAAAATCAACCCAGTAAGTGAGACCAGCATTAGCTGTGAGAATATGAGCAATGTGAGAAATCTACATCTGTAACAATGGAAGAAGCGCATAAAGCTTGTTGAGTCCATCATGGACTTGCTTCATCGCACTGCTTAGCACTGAGAGGATTTGCACTGACCCATGTCCACTCTTTTTTGTTTTGTAAATTGCCCTCCGCTTTTAAGTTCCAAAGGCAGAGATGTTATCTGCTCTTCACCTCTTCTTGGGTATCAGTGTAGGGGATCTATTGTGGGGTCATCAGAGTGATTTTAGACTCAGTGTCAGTTTTTTGGTTTGCAATTAATTCATCACATTTTGCATTTTTTTGTAAACTCAGCTTTTGACTTGCATCTAAATAATTTAGCACTCAAAGGATGCAAGTTTTCAGAAGCACCCTGCCAATATTTTACAAAGAAGGCATATGCATTAAGCCTGAGGAAACCCACTCAGACATGGGGAAAACATGCAAATTCTTTGAAAGGAAATTAAACCCAGTGCTTTCTTTTTGTGAGAGTGTTCTAAAATTAATATTTTAAATGATACTATAAATAATAAAAATAACAAAAATAATAATTATATTAATATATAAAATAATCTTGGTGTTAGTTCTATTTCAAAGTTTTATGCTACATTTTCTCAGTTTATTTATTTCGTCTTTTTTTTTGCCAATGCAGGAGAAAAAAATTGTAAGAAATTGTCAGCTTGCAGTTTTAGTTACATCTCATTCTATCTGTCAGAAAAACATGTTTCTTTTGGTAATTAGTTAGCAATTTTCAGTTTTTGGCGGTATGTGTTGTCAGGTAACATAAATCCTCCAAATTCTGCTTTGAAGGAGTAAAGCGTGCTGTACGACACTCCAAAAGGCGTCTCTTCGTCCCTCAGAGCTTGTCGAAGCAGAAACCAAGCTTTAAGCTCCTCAACCTCGTGCTCTGTTCGTGGGCCGACCCTCTCCATCAAGCTTGAAAGGACTTGTCTAGTGTTACACACATTCAAGCTGCTCTGCTGGTGTGTAATTATGCCACCACACCCCCTTTTTACACTCAGTGATGATTCAATTGTGGATGCTATTTTTTGCTATATGGAATACAAGTGAATCCATGTGGGGTGAGAGGTGTACATCCGCTTTACCTTCTTGGAGCTTTGCTCCTCTTCCACTCCGTCTCCCACCACCACATAAACGACCTTCCTGCCGAATCTCTGAATTACCCTTTCGAAGCAGCTCTCTTTGCCTGCGGGGAGAAATAAGGTTTTAGTGCTTTTCCAGGCGCGTCCTCCTGTCTTTAGCTAGAGCTTTGTAAATACACAATAAGTTACACAAAATTACCCAGTGTAAACACTTAGCCGTAGCTCGGAGCTATTCGATAAGATCAATGGCCGCATAAAAGCTGGCTGAAAAGCATTAAGTGTGTCGTTCTCCTCCCTAAATCTGGGACAAATGGAGTTTAACAAGCTAAATCAGCCTCACATGGTAACAACGGGGTTTAGGCAGACATCAGGCATCAAACAGAACCATCCAGTCCTACTTTGCTGAGCTCCACACAGGGATGGAACCAGAAAATATGGACTGCTAGCTTAGAGTTTGTTTTGCATCAGAAGGGCTGGGGCTGGGGGAGTCCAAATGTCCGTGTGGAATGACATAAATTTGCCGAAGTGGTTTCATATGCACGTGTGTCTGAAAAATGAGCGACTGAGCGTAGGCCTCAGAGAAAATAATCCCAGCCTGATTATAGACCTTTACTTCGAAACCAGCTTCAAACCTCTCATATAGCTGAGCAGACCGAACCGATCACGGCGTGCCGGCTTCCCCACGTTCACACATAGTAAATATCGCAGGTGAACGGCTGTCACTCACCAATTTTCGTAGCGCTGTAAATGTTTTCGATCGGAAACACAATTCCCAGGCCGTACAGCAACACTTTTGCGAGGGCGGGGATCAGCTGCGTCGTGGTCACCAGGACGTTTACGCAGTTCGACCTGAAACCAAGAATAAAAAATACTACAGTGTAACACAACTGGATTTTATTTGAACCAACATGGTGAAAAATCTCGTTTTAACATTTTTACCTTCTTTAGGTGGGACAATGAAGTCTGAACCATTTAATCTATCAATTAAATTAATCAATAAATATATTGCTTTAATATTGAGTACCAGCCAATTTGAAATCTGATCCAGCACATTGCACATTTATGCAAAGAATTCATTAACATAATTAATTTGGCTGCAGTGGTTGGCATTTATATTGCACAGATCCAGCGTTCCTGGTTTGATTCTCAGCTCTGACCACTGTCTGTGTAGAGTTGTGTGCATATTTTCCCACTTTGTATGTAGTTTTCCTGTCTGTGTTCTCCAGCCTCTTTCAACTCTCAACTCTCAGACATATGCAAGTAGGTAAATTAGACATGACTATTTCCCTGATGTTGCATTGTATATGCAAGCAAGTAAGCAAGTGAGAGAGTGATGTGAATGAATGAAAAAAAACATGTATATTAATGACTTTTTTACTTTATATATATATAATATAAAAATTTTGCTTTTTATTAGAATATAATTTGTAATGTTATGTGCAAACATTTGCTGTAAATTTAATTTAAAAGATGTATCCTTTAAATTCAATTATGTGCCAAAAGTAAATTGTGAGTAAAGTGTGAATTTGATCATACAGCGATAAGAATATAGTGGGACAAAATATATAATTTGGCCTAGTAGCCAATACTTTAAAATATGATTGTATAAAAATTAGGTTTCCATAAGAAACTATGTTTAATAATGCCTAATTTATTCGAGATTGAATTAAAAGACTTTAAATACATGGTTAGTGCAGTTTAGGTGGTTCATTGATGAGAACACAGCTTTTTTGGATTGGGTGCAAGGCCAATACGAGAATAAATTCTTCAGGGCTGAAATGTAATGTGACATCCAGCACTGTTCTGTAATTTGATCTGATTTATGTATGTGGCACGTTAATGCTCTCTGTATGTAATTTTCCTCAGTGAGAGCCTACCTTGAGTGGATTAATGTGAGTGCTTTCAGTGCCAGCGTTAACCAGGAATCTGTCAAAGCTTCAATTTCTGCACGCAGTTGTAGCCAGGCCTCTCTCTTGGCCGGACCCAGAAGCCCTGAAACGAGCAGAAAACCTTATTTGACTTGGCTCTTTGCAAAGTAGAAATTTTTCTGAATTTGCCAGGTTGGTGGCGCGGGTGGAAAAAAAAAATCTATATTTTATTGTTGACACACATTTCCATTTCGGTAGAAGCGCTGCAATCTGCGCAGACCAGTGTACTGTGGAATTACCTCCAACGTTGTTTTTATAGGTGGTGTAAATTTCTTTTACTCGTCTGTACCGGAAGGCCAGTTTTCTCATCCAGTCCACACCTCCTCTGACGCCAGTCGCCAAACACAAGTTTGCACTGGTGGCTGCTGCGTGGAATCCGTCTGTACTGAAGTTATATGTGCTAAACAGAAAGATTTTCATTAGATACTAAAGCACAATAAATACAGTACATATAACACAATTCAATAAAAAAGACACTTATATGTCTTTTAATATATAATATATATATTATTTTGCTTCAATATACTTTACAAGCCAACCTGCTCATTTATACGATAAGATAAAATAATAAGATTCACTTGAAGTCATTGAACCTTTTATTCATATTTAAAAATGTATATATTTTAGAAAACATTTAATCAAAATGAACTGAAATCCTTAATCATTCAACAGTTAATTTAGTTTATAATAACACTGCATTTGTGTTGTTTGGAGTTATTAAACTATGTATTAATTACACTGAATCTTGTGCCGTTACTGTTGGTGGACTGCAGTTCAGTAGAAATTTGATGTTAAATTCTTAAAGTCGTTTTAATAGGAATAACATAATGATCAATGTAAGGTTTTTAAGTAAATCTTAAATCTTGGGAAGTAATGAAATTGCTTTTGGGGGTTTGTTAGGATTTATAAATTTGAAATCTCCAAACATTTCTGGTTCTACCTGAGATCTTGTCCATTGTCGTCAGAGGACACGTCATCGATGTGGACCTGGTCACACTCCTGCAGGAGAAGAAGAGAAACAGAGGCGGCTCTGAATTAAAATGGGCCTTTAGATGTGATTAATGGTTTTCACATGTGAAATTGGGTGCAATTCGGCAGGTCGAATCCATGTGGAGTGAGTAATGTCAACAACTGTGGAATTCCAGTTTTGAAGAGTTAAGCCGTGGACGGAAAGCCTGAATCACGTCCTTAAAACCACTTCCAGGCTCGCCCCCCCATCTGCACCAAGCTAATAAAAATAAACACAGTCATCAGGGGAGCAAGGGTGGAGCCGCTTGGGTGAGACTACCACTACTGCAGAGTATCTGACGGCTTTTCATCAACTGCTAGATAAACATCAGCTGGGGTGGGACTGGATTTAAAAACAAGGGCGTATTAACAAAAGTGTACAGCCTCTATCTCCTCAAAAAAACACCTACTAATCTCTTTATAGGTACTCTGTAAACTCTAAACAGCCTGTGGCCCTCTGGACACAGCGAAGTATAATGCTAATATAACAACATTTTAAAATTTTAGACTGTAATGTTGAGCATTTTCGGGAAGGCAATTTCCTGTAGCTGCATCCTCCTGGGCAATTTCATCAACACATGGTTTGACAGAAGCAGCCACTCGTACATAGCCGTGAGCTGCAGCATCACAGAACACCTTTAGAATAAATTGGAATATACATTTGGACCTCTGGCCTCCTCATTTAACATCTATGTCGGTGCTGAACCACATGAATGACTTTTCTTCCCGAATTTTAACTCGCACTCAAAAAGCATCGAATGGTTTTGCAAAACTGTTTGATTTTAAGCTTTCCATATACTGTCAGGCATAAAAAGCTTAGATCTTTTCTGTTATATAAGAAGTAAGAGCATTTACTATTTTAGTAAATTGGCATAGATTTTACTATGAATTAAGTATAGTAATATATCTCATAATTAGTTTTTTTTATAAAGTTTTTAATCATGAACAAATCCTATGACATTATAATTAAATAGATCTGCATTAATTTGAAATATATAAAATAAGTTCAAAAGTATTTTATATACAATTTTATTGTGAATGTGAATGCACCAACAAATATAATATATAAATATACATATCATCGAAAGTGTGTGTGTGCGGGTGATACTACACAAATTCACACATTGATTTTATTACTACGACTTTTAACGTGCTCTTCAGAACCCTGAAGAGATTTATATTCTCTTAACAAAGCAGCTTAGGGGGCTTTATTTTAGCGATCTTAAACAAGGCGTCAACCCCACACCACGGAGCTAGTGCTAGTAGTAATAGTGCTATTGTGACAGTAGGATACATGGATGTGTTTAAAAATAAACAATGTTGGTTTTTTTTTCGAAAATCGACCAATTAACATTGCAAAGTTATTAATTTTTACAAACTTCATCACAAACCCAAACCAAGCGGCTAGTTCTTTGTGAAATACAAATAAGTACGTTTGCAATGTAACTGCTTTATCTTACAGCTGACTGATCAGTTAATAAAGAAAGCATTTATTTTTTCTTGTTATTTTATGACAATATATTCTTGTAATTTATATTTTTTTCTTTCATGTGTTTGAATCAAAATATGGCAAACTACATTTTTTTTTTTTAATTCTGTTTCGCTGTTAATATGATTAAAATTATACAACAATCATGACTAAGCAAAATGATGAACCGTCATAAAAATAAATACAAATAAAACTGCAGAAGCTTCAATCTGAGTTTAAATGAGAAACCAGGTTTATTACATTGAGATCAACTTATTTGTTGAAATTTAGTTCTGCTTATTTTTATTATTGAATCATACATTTTGTATGTGATTATGATTAAAATGTCTTGTATCAAAAGATAAAAAGGGACTTTATAATAACTATTGAATCTATTGCCATCAAACTTTTTTGGAGAGAATGACACGTTCCTCAGCTCCGAGCTGAAGCTAACGCAAACCAGACCTCCTGCTAAACGCAACATACTAGAAGAATTGAACCTGATGCTAACCGCCAATGAAATTATGACCTCTGATTGCTGCCGAGCCACACACCAGCACGGCCTGGGGCCTTCTCTTCTACACAGAGCAGACTAAAAATCTGTTATTAGTTTGCCATTTATAGGAGCCCTCACAAATTCCCCTATGCCCCCCCCACCCCAACAAACAATCCCTCTGCCCGCCCACCCGGCCTGTATTTGGAAGCTCTTGGATGTTTGGAAGTCCCATTGAATATCCAGAAAAATCAGGATTGCAGTGTAAATTTTAAATAATTTTATGTATCTAATACAGTATGCATTTCTGTCAGTACGCACCGTTTATGTACAAATAAAAGTCATTTCAAATATGCAAGGTGAAATCCACTAAAGTTCTTTGGAGGCCATTTTCCAGTCTTAAATAAGTCAATTAAAGGAAGCTCGTCCGTTTTAAACTAAACCTGCTGATGTTATTGCATTCCTGACTAATGCTTGAGCAGGCGAAGGGTAAAAGGGGGCTCCAGACTGTAAACCTTTTATATTTTACTGGTTCCCCTACGAACAAATTTTTCATCTCCCTGGATTTGGGATGGGGTTAAGGTGAAGAAACTCAAACCAGCTGTTCTTTAACAGAATTAAAATCTTGACCTCTGGAACCTTTGCTCTGACGTGAGCGTCTCTCCCAGCAAGCTCCCAGTTCCAAAGAGGAAAAGACTTTGACCTGGTGCCCTTCTGGTTCTCTCCAGGGCTACACATGCTCTCTGATAAGGGCAGGAGGGAGCAAGAGAGGGCAGAGGATAGATGGATAGAGTAAGAGGGTGAGGGGTCGGTAGCGCGAGAGAGTAAAATGACTTCACAGAAATTTGTAAGCATTATGGGTACGGAACTGGAGGTGTTTTTAAGTTCCAAAAAACAATAAAGGCTTTACATGATAAAAAATGTAGACAAAAAAAATTGTTGCCTGTACCACAGTAATCACGTTTTATATATATATTATATAATTTATTTTGGCAATATGCAAAGCTAGCTAAAGGTTGTTAATTAATTACCTTATTAAAATCTATGCATCATAGAGGATGCATCAGTTAAAAAGCAAGAGTTTTGTGCAAATTACAAACGATTAGGATTTAACACATGAGCTGTTATTAGAGTAATATTTAATGATGTATTGCACATTTGTGGCTTAGCAATTAATTGTATTAGGCAAATAGGAAAATACACTTGTTTTCTTTCAGTTCATTCAAAGGGAAATTTAAATGCATATGAAAGCATTAATCAATCCTGTGCTTCCAAATTAGTAACGGCCCTTTTAGGAAAGGACTTTTTCATTTTCGAGCTTGACGGTATCACTGTGCGCTTGGGGCTAGTTCCAGTGAGGGTTAATAGAAATACCACAGCAAACAACGACATTTTACACCATTATATGCTTTTCACTTTGGGGCAGCAGTGGGGGACAGCTTTATGTTATGCTCTTGAATTGGAAAAGCGATGTTCAACAAGCTCCTATATGTGCATACTTTTGGCAATAAAGTGCATGTGGATGTGGTTGCTGGAGCGACTTTATTTATGACATCACACAATTCTCTACAAGAAAACAAGAAAGAAAGCCGTAAAAGAAAATCTAGGAGGAATGTAGGCGTCTGTGACGATCCCCCTGCACAGCAGGATTTCCCATAAACCACTTCACTGCCGAGCGTCTTAAAGAAACTCACGAGACTCGTTACCCATCCTTCTGAAGCTCTCGTAAACACCGTTAAGCTCAAATGAGCAGCGATGGATGAGCACTAAGTGCTTTAACAGGCCGTGCCGAAGCACAGGCGTGGGAATTCTACATACACACTCTATTTAAATGCTTTCATCACACTAACGAAAACCATGAAGGACACGAGAATCTATAATCAGCATTATTTAAAATATTATCTCATAATTAATCCACAAACCCACTGTTGGATATCAAATCCTTCACAAACCAGATGAATTGTTTTCATGTTTGGTTTACTTCTTCAGTGTCTTGTCACTGCTGTAAATGAGAATGTGTTCTGAATGATTTGCATATTTAATTAAAGGTGTACATGTACAATGTTTATGGCTGAAGTCTACATAACTCTATTGTTTGCAAACCCACACAACAGACTTCTAAAAACATTGCAGAACCCATATGAGTTCCAAATCACAGAGTCTCTATTTTAGTATGAATAGGATGAGGATAGATTTTCAAAAATAGTGAAGCATACACTCACTTCCGCGTGCTGATCACTCATAGTACTGCTAACTGCACCACTTTCTTTGTAAATTCTCATTAAAACTCATTTTAAAATAAATGCATGTCCAGTATTAGAAAACGGCATGGCCATTTTTGGACCTTGGATAATGGATTCTACATTTTTACATCTAATTGAAATTAAATTGCAAATATAAAGACCAGGTGTCTGCATACTTTTGGCTGTACAATGTCTTAGTTATTACTTAAAAGTGAAAATGTGCCATATGATGGAAAAGGCAATAAAGAAGCAAATTGATGCACAGCTCTCGTTCTCAGCTCTTCCCTCAGTGATCTTCAGGTTCACCGTTAACTTGCTCCAGATGTTCCTACTGTAGACACCACAGTGATCCTCCTCTGTAATCCGTACCTAATTTCTCCCTAGGCAAACAATTTGTCTTTCCCTTTAATTTGTCACATTTTCCCTCATCCCGTTCATCTGGAACATCCAGACAGGGCCTCTACTGGCTGTTTTGTGCAAGCACCTAAATAAACCTAAAATTATACAAATTCTCTGTTGCTCTGCTCTTAGAGGCTCTCACTTTTTCCTGACTGAAAAAAGCCTTATTTACTTTCAGCACTGTTATCAGAGGCCCCTTTGTTCCTTTTTCGTCTGTCATTAAGCAATCAGGCCGATTCTTCCTGTTGGCCAGAGCAAGAAGTTTGGCTACTGACAGCTCAGAGGAGGGCTGCAGTACATAATACAAAAAAAAGAAGAAAATGATTATTTCAAACTACAAAAACCTGGCTCTTGCCTGCCTGTCGTCCTAGAAACATCCGTATTGCATTACTCTCTCTGGCAGTCTGCGTTACCCCTTCCACCCCACCATCAAAATGCAGACGCCGAGAGTTACTGCTTATATAAACACCATGCTGGCTGCACCCATCCTATAACCGATCACTTCTTATCTAAATGCTATACAGGGATAAAGAAATGCAGATGTACATTCAGACTAACATGACTTGTGTTCGTCTGTTTTGTTAATCTAAAGAACACGGTGTATGTTGTTGACTGGGAATGGCACACTGCCACCCTGAACGATTCAAGTCATACATTCTGATTCAGGTGGTTTAACAAACACTACTTTAGTAATGCACATGTTTAAATTGTGCATAGATTGAATGATCTACCTGCATGCCGTAGTACTCGTACACAACCAGCAGTTTTAATTTTAATCCTTATGGCAAAGCTAATCTCAGCTCTGCAACGCTGATTGACATGAATTGACAAAATCTGATTCATGTTGTGTTTAAGATACATTTAATGCAGATTAAAGTAAAGTCACATTTTTATGGTTTGAAATGAATGGTGTGAATCAAAAACATTTTTATTCTATTTATTATCCTAATGGCTGTATTATAAGTAAATAATATCACAGCAATGAGTTAAATGTGAGTTAAATCACAGCAATGTGGAGAAAAACAAACTGAACTGAAATAAAAAAAAAAATCTGAAACAAACCGATGATCTAAAAAGTAAGATGGTTATGTTGTGAGAGGTGAGTAGTGATTGTCAGGTGAGTGAGCTTGTGAACAATAGAGCAGTGTGAGCAATTACAGCCATCATCGTTGCATTCCTCCCTCTCTACACACTCACTCCATGTGAAAACGCCAAAGCCATGGTTCGCAGCTTCTCAATGCTGCTACTCTATTCGCAAAGTCTGTCATCTCTAAAGGGGGGTCGTGACCCCGAAATTTAGCTTCACCCCATCCTCACTGCAGTGAGGGTGATTAGAGAGAGAGAGAGAGAGAGAGAGAGAGAGAGAGATGAGCACGAGAGCGTGAGATGAGAGAGAGAGGAAGGGAGAGAGTACCTGTGGGTCAGATACAGGATATAGAGAACAAAGCAAGTTCTTCAGACCCACTTCATTCCAATCCACTGTTTGTGCTTGAACAGACGTGGAATTCAAACACACATTTAAAGGCAGCTGTTCAGTTCAAATACACGCATACATTTAGTTAAACAATTAAACTACTAGATAACAATACAACAACAATGTGCTTTGGTAAAGTAAAGACTAGTAAATACATGGATTTTTTTCCCGATTATTTAAACTCACCCATCCCATCCTATCGTATTTTTGTTCAGGTCACCTTTTATGTTAGGATTTCTTTTCTTACCATGTTAAATTCAGTAACAGTACAGGAACAGTATAGTAAAATGTTCTCTGCAGAGAATGTACTATTTTCACTTAGAAAATCAATTACATGTGAAATTTGACTAGAGGATGTTCAAGTTCAAGCCGTGTCCGATCCACTCATCACATCACACGGTCATGTCACGTCACTGCAGTGTTGTGAATGATTCACCACCAAAATAGTAGCTGATCTGTACTGGTTCTGTGTGCAGTATGTGAAGAAACAAACACATTACATTCTGTAACAGTAGAAATACAATGTGCATTTCTATGAAAACTTAAACTAATAAAAACAGACAGAAATGCTAGACAGGCTGTAGCTTTTGAAATTGAACTTTCTTTTCACTCTCTCCAACACAACCATAAGAGCGGTGAGTCTAGACGCTCGAAAACACACACAGTAAAATGCAAATCCAGAGCCTACACACATTCACACACACACAAATACAATGCACATAGTGCAGGGAAAGTTATGATAATGTCTTATTTCACTTTCAAACGAGTTGCTCCTCTATTTTGATAAGCTTGGTGTAGTTTGGGGAATGATGGGGGAATTTTAGCATGCAGCACTGGTCACGGTGAGCTTTCATACAACCTGAAATATCTAAAGGTACTCAAATATTGTGGACACACTACTCACTTCATTTAAACAAATCAGTATACATCCAGATCAGCTTCTCTGGCACTGGTACTGCAGACATTTTAGGATTTGGCTTGGCTTAGTGGTTCAACAACAGAGGATGGGACTTGAACTCATGTTTTGTCGATTTTCAGAACACATAGCACTATATATATATATATATATATATATATATATATATATATATAGATAGATAGATAGATAGATAGATAGATAGATAGATAGATAGATAGATAGATAGATAGATAGATAGATAGATAGATAGATAGATAGATAGATAGATAGATAGATAGATTATTAATACTATATATTATAAGCTTAAACAGTAACGCAAATAGGATGGTTTAGCATTACGCTAAAACACAGGAACCATTTTTTTTTATGAAGTTAATTAATTCAATTTGAGATTAAAAACTACATTAACCATATAACAGGCACTGTGTGTTTGCACCCTAGATATCACACATAATAAAGTTAATTATGATACTTATTTACTTTGGATGATAGAAATGATGTGGACGCTCGTCCTGTTTGTGATGTTCTGATGTAATATTAAATGTTTACAAAGAAAAGGGTTTTAGTGAAATTATCTGATGTTTTCAAAAACAGCTAGGGGCGCTAAGAAAGGCATGGATTTGCCATGTCATCACTGTGTGTGTGTGTGAGAGAGAGAGAGAGTGTGTGTATAATTTAAACCGTGCCCAGTTCACACAGAGAGCTCTATCCTACAACCAACTTATTTTTACCCCTGAACCAATCTCCCTCTCTTTACACACAGTTGGAATACTTCTAGCCGTATGACTTAGATTTTAATCTCAGGTTCAAATTCAGTTATGAAAAGAGTAGCATGTGTATAGAACATTGTTATTAACCAAAAAAAATTTATTCTAATATTTCTATGCATGCCATTTTATAAATGTATACAAATCTATAGAACATTAAACAACATTGTATTTATACAATAATAGAATTTGGAATCAAATTAACTTTACAAATAACATTTAAGTAATACATTTTATTTATGTATTAACACTTTTGTACAAGCATGAGTCAATATTCCGTTCCCAGTGTCATCCAATCATTTAAAATTTCAAACCGGCGGGGAATATCACACACTGGATCAATAGTTGGGTCAGATTGCTGATGAGCGGTTTATAGATTTGTCCTGTCTTTGTAAAATATTAATAATTCAGTGACTGAAAGAATAGAGTATCGATGTCTCTGAGTTTTATTATCTTTATTGAAAAGTGACATTAATGCTGATTGTGCTGATCAATATGGCACGAGGTTGTACTGCTACAGAGTGTGTGTAACTGATCCTCACTGAGCAGCTTGGCATGCCCAGTGTTATTCCTAGCTTCTGCATCATCACTCATCAGCAGTATAACATGGTGTACACATACAGTGTATATGCAGTCTTAAATGACATGCTTTGTTTTCGAAGTGTCAGTAAGTTAACACATCCGCTACAAAAGCATCATTGAAATATGACAGGTTTCTGCAAATAGAGGTGGCATTACATTTGTTTGCGCCACAATATCTTTTTAGAATTGAGATTTATTTAAGGCATATCTGATAAATAAGTTTTTTAAATTTTGGGAAAATTCAATTCTGTCTGCTTACTATCTCCCTTTTTAGTGCCCCAAAAGGCTTGGTTTAAGTAGAATTAAAGATGAATTTGATAATCAAAAGCACGCCAGGCCTTCTTGTTTAGCATCCCACAAACAGATTACAATCCTGTTAAAAGACTGAATGTAGCTGCACACCCATCCTAATCCTGAGCAGATTCTGAGTGCTGTTTTGGCATGTTAAGATCACAAGTTCCATTTTTACATGCTTCTAGATACCAATGCAGCACTTCTGCACTCCCATAGTGTAAACAGAACCATACCAACTATATATTTATGGCCCTGAGATGCATATGCTCTATCTAATTTAGTCTGACCCATAAAGGGAAACCTTCCTGTCACCACACGCTCAATGTGGGAAGGTACAGAAATATAAATTTCCTTCATTAGTCCACTTTTGCCCACTACATTGTTTGCTTCAAAGAGCAATATGATTACTTGATAACTGGATTATAAGGATTCTGAGATACATTATATATATAACTTTTTACAACAGCACATTGTCTTAAAGCAGCTTCATATTGTTCCGAGACTAATCCCCTCAAAGAGCCAGCCAAATGGACAGTGGCAAGGAAAAAACTTCTTGGTGGTGTTGGAAAAATTGTGATGACCAAGGCTCAGTGGTGGACTTATTGTTGAGATGTGTGAGTTTATTGCTGTAGTATTAACATTATTCTTTACTACATATGAAATGAACTAGGTTTAGTAATGAGAAGAGATGTCTACATATTTTAGCCATGTATTTGTATTATTTGGAAATCTCGGATGTGTGCAATATTAAAATAAAATAAAAATAATCAGTGTTATCTTTAAATTGTCCAAAATCTGGCTCACATGGATGTGTGCTGTGAAACGCTCCTTGTGTCAATGCCCATTCATCTTTAGCTCAACTTTGCCTTCAGACACTTTAGAACTAGGTGTAATGGCTCCCTCATTGAGATAAAGCAGAAGAGTGAAAGCATGCACACTCTGAACAATTTTACACCAGACTCGTCCTAGCACTTCCTCTAATAGCACATGAAACAGAGCTCAAAATACAGGACAGATGTGGCACAAAACTCACAGTAAAGCACTTTTTCCCCCCCTTTCAGTTACAACGCTGCTTTTTCTCCTCCACAAACCCCAGGCCATGTCTATTAAATACGTATATCCGACGTGCCCAAACATACGGGAATATTTAACAGCCGATTGCCGCTTATTAACTTTGATCGCAGAGCTGCGAATCGGCGGTCCAGAGCTGAGCAAACATTTTCTTTCTATGTGTTTTTTTTCTCCCTCTCGTCCTGAACGATGGAAGACTAATGAAACTTGGCAGCTCTCTTCACACTTGAGTATCAAACAAAACATTTCCTCTGCTGCAGGGTCAGACGCGAGTAGGGCGCCGAGGAAAAGCAAGCTCGCGGGTCAGTGGTGTTGGGTTAGAGAGAGTGAGAGAGAGCGAGCAAGAGAAAGAGAGAGAGGCAGTTCAGGAAAAAGACATAGAGAAAGGCAGATTGAGGGAAGGTCTGTGCATAATAATGCATTTCTATTTAATCACCAGAATTAACACTTAAAATGTGTTCAGTACAAACTGAATGACATTTTACAAACTTTTAATGTTACCATTTTCAGAAGAGTCTTTACATTTTTCATTCTATTTCCCTATAATTCTGATGAATTTTTTATTGATAAGTCCAAAAAATCGATGCACTCTCATGCTGTGAGCCCACAATTGTTATTAAAAATCTGAAAAAAGTCAATCCGACAGCACATTCCAGCACCCACCTGAAAAAAAGACACCAGCACTCATGGGTCCCGATGTAAAGTCCATAAGGAAATAATTTGACAAGTTGGCAGACGAGCTGCAGTGATTTCCACAAAACCTTGACCTCAACTTATAGAACTTAAAGGGGATTTAATCGATGTGTCAATTGCTAGCTGAGATTTTGGTATCTGATCCTATGTTTCTTCAGACTTGATTTCCAGACACTCCGTGCTGTGAGATCAAACGACTTAAATACTAAAAATGCTTTACTCACCAAGACGGAAAACTCTGTATAGAGGCCCATACGAACTAAATATTAGGGTGAAGGGCATGTACATTTGGTAATATTGGGTGTATTAATAGATCAGATTGTGGTTCATCCGCTACACTTTAAATTTCTTTTATTTACTAAATGTACCTTCAACCAAAACATACAGAATAATTATAAATATTTTAAAAGCTTGCAATCTGAATTCTGTTGATAATCAGATCAACAGAACACCGTACCTCAGGACTGTTACTGATTATAACCCTGATGATACTCTGTAAAGTATATCGGCACTACACCGTGTGAACAGGAGCTAACTTTCAGTTGGGGGTAAGTTTGAACCAGCCAGTCTCAGTGTTACCCCTCACTGGGCAAAGCAGACAGACACACGTCTGTAATTGCCCCTGGGGGCAGATTTTACACCAATCGGCATGAATCAGAAGGATGGGGGTCTACTCAAACCGTGACCGAGCTGGGTGGATAGCATCGCGGCATGACACACAGACACTCCAAAACCATGGAGAAACACTAGACGCTGACAAATTGCCCTGGCTGAGGGGGAAGGGGGGCAAAATAGGGGGGTGAGACTGACAGAACTTGTAAAATTCATGGTGTCCCTCAGGTTCTGAGGTCATGAATCATGTGTGGGGAACTGTTCTAGTGCTTTATACTTTTTGATGTGAGGATAAACGCAGCCTACGGAGTGTTACGTTATGACTAAGGTATGCTGCGATGTTCACAGCACTGATATGAACAACTTGTCACATGTTACAATCACAGTGCCAATTAATGTGGAAGCTTTTTGACTAAATGCAGCCACAAGCATACATCTTACTACATAACACAAGCTTATTCACACTAATAGTATATTAGTTAGGATCATCACAATATAGGGATATTCTTTTTTTCACTGAAAAACCAGTACAAGGAGGTAAAGAATATATTTTTTTGCCTCTTTTTAAACACATCAAACCAACAGTGTTCCAGAAACCTAGAAGCATCAACTTCTAAATTGTGTCCTTTTTCCTCACATTGTGGGTGTACCACACAACTTTGGCAACTACATATTTAACACTTTTTAATGCTGCTGGTTCTGAAATGATGTCCAGAGACACACTAGAGATTGGCAAGACAACTTGAGAACAACTAGAGATTATACATAACATGAATTGTGCTAGTGTGTAAACATTACGTGCTTAAATTCCATTTGCTTTCCCTAGTTCTTGTTTACATTTGAATCAGTGATCAGTATAATCAACTAAAAAAAAAAAATCATGGAAAACATGATTGATATTTGCTCCGACTGGTTGTAACCTCTACATGACTGCAAAAAATTTAGGTCTGTGCCCCTTTGCACATCATACAGTTTTCCTTTAACCATCAGTTAACTCTGAACATTTTCAGATTAGAGCCAACAAGCACAGACTCAACTGAAACACAGGGCTAAAATAGAAACGTCCGGCTCTAACTCCACAGCTGGTGTAAACAGCAGTGAACCCTCATTCTGTCTTCATAAATTTTATTCAGAACAGAGATGCAGGGAGAGGATGCAGTATTCCAACACTGAGTAGGCTGTATTTATGAATCTGAGATTGTGTGCAAGAGACAAATAAGATCTATACATACAATCTCATATTACATGTAGAAGCAAATTCTTATATTGTGAATGTAGCTAACATGGAGGAGATCAGAGCAAAACTGAGTTTTAAATTCAAGAGATCTTCTAAAGCATGATGTACGTCAGTGATGTTAGTGCCACATGCTGAGGCAAGCTCACATTAAACTGTACAGTACAGTCAACCAAACAGTTATATGCACATATCAAACAACACTGAAGTCACCAGCTTTACAATAGTATAGTGCACATACCTCTAAGTCATTGAAAAATAAATGTGTATCTGCCAGGTTGAAGATCATTTCCTCCATTCGTAGTCCCAATGACACTGATGTTGGTGGATCCTAAAAATAAAAAGAGCAATAAAAATGCACTTATAATCTCCACTAAATTTCAGAGGATTTTTATATATTAGAGAAGAGCTGAGCAAAGTGACGAAACACAGAACCATCAAAAGACATCTTTAAACTCCTCTTTCAATGTGTTATTGCATAATGTATGTGCAATATCAAATAATGATTCATATGTGCAATATTATATTAGGTGCATTACTCGTTAATTTATATTACTCACAAGTTCAATATATATAACTTTGTCTATGTTACTTTACTTATTATTTTGTATTAAATAGTAATACTAGTAAATACAAAATAGTATAGCTAGTAATACTTAAACTTAAATTTGATCATATTGCATATTATAGTATTTGATTATTTTATTTATCTGCTTTTTCTATTTTTTGATGCAATTATTATTATTATTATTATTCATTCATTCGTTCATTATCTCCCGCTTATCCTCTATTGGGGTCGCGGTGGGGTTCCCCATGCCCATCCAGAGGAGAGCGTCTCGGGTGCTGGGCAGATAGACCCAGGACAGGGCGCCAATCCATTGCTAGGCACACACTCACTCACACAGACACACTCTATAGGGGGCAATTTTGAGAATTCAATTAACTTGATCCATGTTTTTGGACTGTGGGAGGAAACCGGAGAACCCGGAGGAAACCCACGCAGACACGGGGAGAACATGGAAACTCCACCCAGATGGGGATTCGAACCGGGAATCCCTAGCGCTGAGAGGCGAACGTGCTAACCACTAAGCCACCGTGCCGCCATTATTATTATTATTATTATTATTATTATTATTATTATTATTATTATTATTATTATTATTATTATATTATTATTATTAATAATAATAATAATAATAATAATAATAATAATAATAATAATAATAATAATAATAATATTGGTAGTAGTAGTATATTTACCCTTTATTAATTTTTTGTATATCATAACACTAACAAATAGAGCATATGTGACTACTGCAATTTCTCCCTGGGGATTAATAAGGTAATTTTGATTCTGACTCCAGTTCTGATGAACTCACCTGTTAGTTGCTATTTGTGTAACATAAAAGAGTGTAACTATAACATTTAAAGTTTTATTCGTGCCTCTATCACAGTGTTTTTAAACATTTTGCAGGCACTAATTTCTGAATTTGAACTGATATTTAAATTTGATGTATTATTCAAAACAATATCCTTTTTTTCTTTTTCTATTTATCTGCTAATTACAGGTTTATTTTACAAATTAAACTTTTTGTAGTATTTTTAGTTTTTAGTGCTTTTGCAGCAAGTGTCGTATAGTTGCACATTTATGTATTTCTCATTGTGGTTATTCTTAAAAATTCTTACTTTTTTATTATAAAGGCTGAGATCTGAGGTTTTTTAAAAATTTTTGTATTAATTTACACACAAACCATTGACTACCACATAATTAACAACACAAAAAGATGACAACTGGTTCAAACAAAGTTAATCCTTGAATTGTGTGCTACAACCTGATTAAAATGGCTGATTGGGGGATCTGAAACTAAACAAACCCCACATTTATTAGGAACGGACTGAGAACTGGATTTATTTGCCTGTGGCTTCGTGTTTCTAATCTGAGTTCATTATTAGGAGGGAGGGTTAGGGCAGGAGTTGCGGTAGGTGAGGGGCTTGGGCAGTGGGTGGTAGATGAAGGATGGGGATTTGCTTCTATATGTGTGTGGATTAAAGGTAAAGCTACGCGAGGAATCAGCACAGCTTTTCTCCTGATTGCATCTCACACTCACAATGAAAACGTTTTTATTACAGAACCTCACAAAGCCTCTCTGTCCATTTTACACACACACGCGCACACACACACACACACACACAAAATGCACTATGGGGACATTCTATTGTATGTCCCATGACCTCTATGTATGTCATGGAGACTTAAAAAAACCCAAACTGTAACTACTATCCAATTCAATCCTTGAGGTTTTGGGTCATTTTATAAGCCAGTAAAGGTAAGAATTGCCTTGTACTGGAACTGGACATTTTACAATGACTATAAGGTAGATTGATGCTCCTGTTAACATAGAGTGATCTGTTAGCACAGAGTGATCTGTTTCCTACAAATTTGTCACATTGTGATAGCTGATACATTTATTCATAGTCCAAAAGCTCATAAAAAGTCCCTATTTACTGTGTAATATTCACATAGTGAAATTCGGCAAACATAATTTAGAAATCTCTCCTTATTTCATCTTATTAACTTGCCAATATATGCTTTCTTATTTGGAACAGCAGCGTGGGGACCTTATAATTTCTTATTTAAGGTTATACCTCGTTCATAAACAGATTGCCTGAATCCGGAGATCTATGCAGATATTTTATTGTAGTTTGGATCATTAGTTGCATGGCTGATTTTCTAGTCTGGTGTCATTGTTGACCCTTTACACATGTGCTTTTGCTTTTTCAAAACGAGGACAAAATCACACCAAACCTCCAAACACTTATGAATAGATTTCCTAGAAGAGTGGAAGACCTTATAGCTGCAAAGGAGCAATAACAGCTGCCAACTCCAGTTTGGTGCCATTCCATGGACTTGGAATGGGGTGCTCAGCATTCTCAGATAGGGTGTGATGGTCAGGTGCCTACATACTTTTGTCCATGTAGTAGATTTAAAGCAAGCAGTGCAGAATTTGCATAGATGAAATGGTTCATACCAAAGCGTTTTAAATCACACTAAAATTTATGAGATGGCAGTCTGTGCGCCTTACAGATGACATGTGCTCTTATTAGAAAGTGGAAACATCTTGGAGAAACAACATCCCTGCCACATAGTTACACAAGTGGTTTATCCACAAGTGGTAGCATTACCATAAAGTTCCAAGCTACAGTCTGGGACTCGCCAGCAAATCACATTCAGTGCCATGCAGTACACTGTATGTATTTTTTCCCATGCAAATAGTCTGGTCCATTTGCTAATATGATTGGCTGTACTCTAATGTTTCTAACCTCAGCTCTCTGAAACCCTATTTGTGTAAATTGGTCTGGACTCCGTGTTTTCTTTCAGGGTTGTCCGTAATATTTTGGCCTACGTATTAAAGTAGATTAACTATTTATTCTTGCTTACTGTACTGTTATTACAAACACGTTCACATGTGAGGGTTAATAACAGCAGGTTTCAGTGCGGATAGGAATGTAAAGTGCATTTCTGCGGTGAGCCGAATCCCCCTTCCAATTACAGCTAGACAATCATTCAGCAGTACCAGTTAAGAATACAAGCAGGCCAAAAGGTCAGAGGATCTTCTCCGTCACCACCAGCACCTGTTTCTACCCATCAGCCATCAGCAGCAGGGCGCCAACTCAACCACCCCCAACCCCCTTTAACACACACGCTAAAAACCCGGGCACTCTCGCAGCTGGTCCAAGCCATCAGCTTTATGGAAGTGAGCTGCTTTTCTGACAATTAGGAACCTGATAAGCGCAGAGGCGCTGCTGCAACATTGCAACTATTTATAGTGCTCTGGATGTTTCCTGCCTCACTTCCACACAAGTCATGTTTGCTGAGGATCGCTGTTCTGCGTATGTTCTTAGTTTATACTTATAATCATATGATTTTCAATTAGTCAGATAAGATTTAATGGGTTTGAACCATCTGAACTATCTGTTTGCAACAGATCATATCATATAGCCTGTCATCATAGTGAGGAACAATTGACTATTTTAGGGCAACATTGATTATAATGTGGCTTTTGAAGTTTTTCCACTGGAACAATCTCTGTTTAGCCAAATATTTGTGGACACTTGTGGGCAGGTTAATATGAACCCCATGTGTAAAGTTTATTGACTTCCTATATTACTTAACCTTAATGTGAATTTGTACCCATTTTCCTGTTTATAGCCACAATGGTTTTCCATCACAACTGGATTTGTCATGCCACTTTGCTCATTTGAGTTACAGAATATTTTTTATAGAGAGAACCTTTTTAATTTGTATAAAAAGAGTACAGTGGACTCGCGCATAAGGCAAAATCGTGGAACTAGGGAAGGACCTCACATAAGCTGCCATTATATTGGAAGTGTATAATTGGCTGAAACTTTGCCAACTTTTTACGTAAAAACATTAAATGGAAAAATAAGAAATGTGCCAGTCACAGAACCTGTGAATGTTTTGTGTGGTGTTATGTTTTTATTAGCTGATGTGTAATATGTGTTTAAAAAATGTAAAACTGAGGTACATTTATGTGTGTGTGTGTGTGTGTGTGTGTGTGTGTGTGTGTGTGTGTGTGTGTGTGTGTGTGTGTGTGTGTGTGTGTGTGTCTGTGTGTATATGTATAAATGAGTGCGAGTGTAAGGCCCTTAGGCTAAGTCTATTTTTTTCCCCAGCATGCTTAGCGAAGACAGAGTAAATAAACAGACTAAGGGTCGAGGGGCAAAGCGCTCTCAGTCCTTAAACAAAAACACCATTGCCATCAAACAGCCGACTGAGGAACAAAGAGTGTAGAACCACTCCATCAACATAGACACACACACACTCAAACACACACTGAACACACATATACACACACACACTGTATTTTAAAATGTATTGGAAAATTTGGAAAATTTCATCTGATAAATTTCCCAGTAAAAGCATCTATGTGTCTAACTTTTTAATAATTAGTTCAAAACAAATAAGCAAAAGGAAACATCTGTCTGTTGTGATTTGTTGGATACAGATTACTCCACAAACTAAAAAACTTTTAAAGAAAAAGATTTTATTTAAATGATCTCTGATACTGGACTAATTAAGTATTTTGACTGTATTTTTGGCTTATGTTTTAAGAAAAAGGGAATTTTATGCTTCAATTATGCTTTGTGGTGATTTTATGGTATTAAAAGGACTTTTTGTTTTTTAAATATATCTTTTTCTAAATTGGCTTCTAGAATGTAAATTGTAATGATGTATGTTTAATTTATGTCTGAACGCAATTGGTATTAATTTAAATGGTTAATTCCCTGATGAACTTGGGAAATAAATAGAACAATTCAAAATAAAAACAATGTTAATTCAATATATTTATTCTTAATTAATTAAATACTTAATGTAATTAGGTTAATGTATGACCCAGAGTCTCGGTTCTCAACAAATTTGTTTAGTAACTGTGATGTCACAACTCTCTCGAATTAGAACAGTGGCTGTATCAACAGTAGGCCTGCTTTATAACATCCCTTTTAAAAATAAATAAGCATCCTGTGTGTTTAGGGTGTGAGACGTTGTTGTGTCTGCGTACATTCATAGCTATAAGCAAATGCTCAGCTAAACCATCTGTCTGTTTTAACCCCCGGAAAGTACCACAGCATCAGGCTAATCTCAGTAAGAGCGGAAGGTTAGGAAAGCACTTCATTAAGCTAACAATGAGCTATTTCTGAAGAAGGAGAAGACAAAAAAAAACGTTTAAGAAGTGTGAACGGACATCTGCAGTACAACTGCTTTGTGGCCGCATAGCTCCGACAGCTGCGGTGCAAATCGCATTCCTCACACGCCTCATCTGAGCCATTAAAAAGGAAACAATTAGCCAGAGGAAAGATGTAAAAATTAACCTACAGTGCTGATTGCAATTAAAAGCCATGTTGTAGTTTTATCACAATCGTGCAAAAAGGAATGAATCCACTATTTATTTCAGGTTTAATTTATTAATGTTTTTCAAATTCATTAATATAATATTCTGTAAATCATATGCTGTTAATTAGTGTATGATATCTTTAACATTATTTTTGCAGCTGCTCATCTGATTTTTATTGTTGATCACTCAATAATTGTATGAACTGTACACTACATGGACAAAAGTATTGGGACAGCCCTATAAATAATTAAATTTAGTTGTTTAGGATTTGGGATTTTTTTCTCATAGCCACAGTTGTAGAAACTCAAGCACCTAGCTAGTCATACATTCTGAACAATTGTGTGTCTCCAAAAGTATTTTCGTTTTAGTTTTAGTAAAAAATATGCCCCACTGCACAAAGCAGAACCTAAATTAAAAGCGTATCTAAAGTACATTCAACGTAGTTTTCAAATTATAAGACATTAAAAAATAGATCTAACCTAAAAGCTAATTTTAGATTCATTATGACATCACTCACCCGTCCGTATCTGTTAGCATATGAGCCTGTGAGCAGCGAATGAAAAACGATGATGGTTTCATCCAAATCCCAGATGAAGACGCGCTGCAGAAAAAGCAAAACTAAATCAATGATAGTGAGCCAGTCGTCAATATGCAGGGAGCTGAGGTTTAGGGTCAGGGGAGTTTGGGGGCACAAGGATTAAAACATGCAGATGCATTAAGATGATCAATAACCAGCAACTAATTAAACATATGTTAACATGACACTTGTTTCTGATTTGAGGAAAAAAGCAACAATTTGCAGTCCACGTCACATAAACATGCTAAACAATAAAATAAATAAAATGTAGACTTTATTAAAGTTGCTGACAAATTGAACAACCAGCTTTAATGACAAGTCATCACATACAGTGTAGAGAACATGTTCAACTTAGAAGTTTCTGCTATTATGTAATATCTTAGTCTAAAGTTGGGATGTATTAAAAAAAGAAATGCATTTCAAATAATATATAGTGGTATAAATGTTATAGTGTAGCATAATAGTAAAATACAATTATTATTTATTTATGGTATGAATAATCTTTATATAATATGCATTTGAGTTTCAGTGCTGGTGTGTCAATGTAAAATATACAAGGTTTTAATCTTTTAATCTTCAGTTGTTTTGGATGTCAGTACAGCGAGTTTTATACACTACCTCAAGGTCAGAGTCGGGAGGAGGAGACGGATTATTATTCCTTCTTCCTCTTCCACGTGACTTTCCATCCGAGGCCCGACGCAATCGATCTGAATCTGAATCTTTAATGGGGGTTGATGGACTGTGGATGGTACTGTACTCTCCTGCAGGAAGGCCAGATCAGAAAAGAGGAAAAAAAATAAGCTTTTACTTTCCATGCCTTTAGTTTGATGAAACTGAATTTGATCTTTTTTAACTGTTTATTTTATGTTTATACCTGGAACTGTTTCTACGCTCTGCTGATACATGCCTACGGGTCGAACCCACTTTAGTTCTTACTTACATGCAAATTTAGAAACATTGTAGCTGATTAGGATAAACGTATACTAGACCATCACATACATGAGCAATATCTCTGCAATATCATGTATAATGTCAACAATATTTCATTCCCCAGATGCATTTTACCTCTAAGCATTTTACCTCTAAGCCCCAAAATGGTATCTCTGTCTCAGTGCCTAAGACTATAGTAGAATTTTAGAATGATAAAAGAGCAGTGACCTTGTTGGTGTCTCACCTGCTGAGTGGTCAGTAAGAGCCTGGCTGGTGATAGCAGTCGGGGGTTCCTGCAGCGTGTAGGTGGCGGTGGTAGACGGTGTGGTGGGACTGGTGTTGTTGCTGGTCATGTAGGGTGATGTATAAGGACTGCTGTTATAATACTGTGCATACTGTCCCTGTCCAAATGCAGGGTATGATGGGTAGTCCTGTTCATTCACAAATAACATTTGATTAGCTCATATGTATACATTATGCATTATACATTATACATTATACATTATTACCACATTCTTGTATAGACAACATGCTTTTCTTTGTGCAGCTACACTTGATCGCTAAAATGTATGCATCTTTAGGCATCAGCACCCATTTAATTGTCCAGTCTGTTGCGGTCATTTTCAATAGAGTTGAAGTTTTCTTCTTTTCCCACTGCAGATCAGTTTTTAGCACTGGATCTTTTTAATACTACATTTATTGAATATGTATGGACTCGTTAAAGCCACTACTCAGCAAAACTGCACCAGAAAACTGTTTTTTGGCAGTGAAAAAGATATAACAATGTCATATCATGTGCCAGCATGATGTCAGATACGGTACACACTATGCTCTGGATGAAAATGAGACACACACAAGCGGAGGCTGTAATGTGAGCCAGCACTGAAACATTCTACAAATATGGCCCCTTTCTCACACTAAGTTTCAAACTTTATAAATTTCAACACGTCTGTTCTGCACTATGTCTGTATGCATATCCTTTACTTACCTGTGTAATCTGCATATTAGAATAATAACACAAGAGCAGCTGAATATTGAGTTTTGGACATAACTTGCATTTAGATATTGTTTACATTTTTTAAATATACAATACTACTTAGCTACTAATAATACCTCCACTACAACTACTGTTATATCTACTACCACCAACACCACAACTGTTACTACCAACACTACTATAACTACCACCACTACAACTACTGTTATAACTACTACCACCACCACTACTATAACTACCACCACTACAACTATTGTTATAACTACTACTACCACTACTACAACTGTTACTACTACCAACACTACTATAACTACCACAGTATACAGTATAACTACTACCACCACCACCGCTACTTCTACTAGCATAACTACTACTAATACTACCAATAACAGTACTACCACAACTATCACTACTTCAACTGCCACTATGGCCACTATCGCTACTACTACTACTCCACTTCTTTTACTACTACCACTACTATTTCTATTACTACCACTACTACTACTGCTAATGATAAATATTTTCCGTGGTATGAGGAAGTCCCCGGTATGTTCTTGTAAAACTGATAATAAATACCATTCATGCAGCAGTTGAACGTTTTGTGCTGATTTTCATAGGATGAAGGTCATGCGCATCACTGCTACTGGTTGTTTTGTGTACTGTTGTTTTTTATCATGTGGATAATATTAGAGGTGCAGATGTTGGGTAAAAGCTTCCATATGCTGACATGCAATATCTTTATACAGTTTGTTTTAAAACCTACAGGACATACACAGTCAGCAAGCACTGTTTATGAGACAATGACTCTTCTATTCCACTCCACATATGTTTCATAAAGCCTTCCAGATATCAGAGCTGCATATGCCAGCATGTAGCGACTGATTGTACGAGCAAAGGGAAATTTGTTTAAGGCTGATAAAGAACGAAGGCATGGATTACAGCTACCTGTTGTGCATTATTGAATCCAGTAGAGTTGGTGAGGGAGTTACTTCCTGCATACAGTCCCGAGGTCGTTGTAAAGGTGCCTCCTGCAACAATTAGATACACAATTTTTATATATATGTATGTGTGTGGAGGGGTGGTTGCGCATGTGTGTATACATTTGTATTAAAAATAGCAATGTGATTTTTTAATTCTAATTCATTTTTGTTGTAAAAAATGTAATTTAACAGACCTTCCCCAAACTGCTGGATGAATTCATTTTACCTAATAGTTTTAAGTGGCTGTAACATTACCACTGTGTTGAAATAAACAGACTCTGAATTTGCAAAACACACTTAATGTATTTAGCAAGGTTCCTCCTTGTGTGTTTATATGGTTTTCTGGCTTTTGATTATTTGTAATGTCATGAAAAAGATTAAAGTGAAAGCCATAGGAAGTAAAGAAGGTTAAATAAACCATAACATCTGCAGAGTGTAATCCTTTAAAGCTGAATTTCACTCAGCTGAGACGGATGCGTAACGAGACTCTGATGGCTAGATGAAGGATGTAATGAAGGTACCGAGATGACGAATCATGTCTTCATGCCTTTTCTCTGTCTTATCAGAGATTTGATCTGGGCTGAGGGTCGAGAAGAAAAGGGAATGAGGGGGAAAGGGGGAGGATGGGAGGGTTTTATCCATTATCACCTACACAATGGAGGAAACAGTGGCAGTGTTGTGTGTAAACGATGAAGATCTCCTTATAAATACAGGACTCTGTCTTCACCTCACTGAGATCAGGATCCAGGGTTAATCCCAGTCTCTCGAACCTCACAACTTTATACATTATCCAAATGCTTACGATTTCCCACAAGAATAATTAATGTTGCAATTCAGTATTAATTACTATTTATAAATGGAGCATCCAGTTACAGTTATAACAACTGTCACTGTGATGTTATCATAATCCAGATCAAATCGGTGTTAATGCATACAGAATAACTTGCTAAACTAATCAGAAAACTATTAACACCAAACACAAAAAAAATGCTTCTGGTTATAAATGTGTTGTATACAGAATTGGAGATATTTAATCTTAACATACATTTTAGAAAGTCATACAAAGATGGCTGTTGATTCTGGACTCAGTTAGGAGCTCTACCCCCGAAACAGTTAAGGATCATCTCATGCTGGGGGAGAATAAATGTGGTCACTCAACACACCCAGATACCTCGGGGCTAAAACAAAAAAAAACCTACACAGATCTCAGATCTCTGGCCTATCTGTCTGCCACATATATCATCTCACTCATAGTGAAAACATTTCTTAGTTATTGTGGAAAGAGAGAGAGCGCGTACTGTTTTTATTATCTGTTTTGTTTCTTTTGACATTTTAAGTAAGTTTTTATTGTTTTAAATAATTTTTTCGTCTGGATTTATTTACAGCCATGAGATTCATTTTTAAAAGACTCCAAATACTTTCCAGTTCCAGTTTTGTGAATAAGCAGGCAGGGGGTTTCTAAGACAACTTTCTTATTGGAGAAAGTAAAAAAAAAGAAAAAAAGAAAGACAGCGGTGGTGTGGGTTGTTCCTGCGTGAACGAGATGGCATCTTAACTCACCTTGCATCTGGTAGCTGTAGGGTGCCTGTCCGGTCTGCGGTGTACTGAAGCTGGAGCTGTAACTCAGGAAGCTGCTCTGTCCTGGAGACTGAGCCTGACTTTCTGTCTTGATTCCTGTCCACAATGGACCTAAATCAGTTATCAACACCAGAACAGTGACCACAGTTCTTAATCTCTCACCTTGCACAGGAATAACTGTTTGACACATGCCACATCATCAGTTTTTTTTTCTTAGTCACAGTATTTCAGCTTCAGGTTCTGAGGCTGAATGACATATTCATTCATTCATTATCTTCTGCTTTATCCTCTATTAGGGTTGCAGGGGGGGTTCCCCATGCCCATCCAGGGGAAAAGGTTTCGGGCGCTGGCCAGATAAACCCAGGACAGGGCGCCAATCTATTGCTGCTAATGACATACTTAATATTGTAATTCATCATGAAAGATTTTGCTGAGATCAGGGTTCTCAAGGTCACTCGAGTGCCTTCACTCCAAACTCCCATCTCATCTCATTATCTTTTGCTTAATCCCTTTGCCCATTCGTGGGTGAATATTTCATGCACTGGGCAGATACATCCAAGACAGGGTGCCTATCCATTTTTGGGTGAACTCACTCACACAGATACACACACTATAGGGGCAGCCAATAAATAAACTTAAATCCATGTTTTTGGATTGTGGTAGAAAACCATGGAAAACCCACACACCTTGAGAAAACCCACACAGACACAGGAAGAAAATGGATCTCCACACAGATCATGATTCAAACCTGGAAGCTCAGCGCTTATAGACGAATGTGCTCACCACTACACCACGGTGCCGCCCCACACTGAACTCAACATGCCCAATAGTATATAGTGCATTTGACCATCAATGTTTGCAATGCCATTCCTGAAGTGCAATTATACTACAGGTTTAAGTGTTTTCACTTCTCCGCATTCATCTTATCCCTTTAAACAGCCCACTCCAGGGCAAGTGAACCTAAGCTTACTGGCAGCCACTGTAATAAGAAAAGGAAGGAATTAAGTGCTCACCGTAAGCAGGTATACCATACGGCTGCCCAGGCTGTGGGTATGTTGAGTAGGCTTGCTGCATGCCTGCGCTGTACTGTGTCTGTCCATAGGCTGACATGTTCTGTGATGAAGGAGTTGGGAGGATGTGAGGATACGGTCTGCTGTGAAAGAGAAACAATGATGTAAACATAAATTCTGTTGCTTTACTTAAAAAAAAAAAAAAGCTGATGTTGAACCTAATTTGAGTCGGCTTTTTATGATTTATTCATGATATGCAACTACAGGTCCACAAGTAGTTAAATTGGAAATGATAAGACACAAAACAAGATAAAACATAAGTGTAATAAATACTATTGTACGATTGTGGCCAACAAAATAAGGGTTCTATTGGCCGACCGATTTTTTTTTTGTTGTTGTTGTTGTTTCTTAAGTTTCATCACAAAAAATGAACACAGCCAGAGTGGTATCCATTAAACTGTAATTTGTTATTGATCTAAACAACACCAAGTCGATAAGAACTGACATACTAAATGAAAACAATTCAAATAATTTGGTATAGGATGCCTTTTCCTTTTGCGTTTTTAAATAATTAATAAAATATTAACAGAAATGGGCCTTCCCCGACCTGCTGCCTTTAAGTCAGGACTATTTAATTGTCTCGAATATCTTTGTTTTGTTATTGCATTAATGTTTGAATTTTAATGATCAAGACAGTTAAACTCAATTTTAGCCGAGCAGTGTGTGATGTAGAGCAGGAATGGCATGTACATACTTGGAAGGGTAGATCTGCGGGGAGAACTGGTGAGTTTGTCTTGGGCTGAAGCCACTGCTTCCAACAACTGAAGAAAAACAAGCAAGTCGTTTTATTCTCCATGCAGAAATAAAAAATTAATTTTACTGAGTTCTAGCAGAGTGAAAAGCAATTACACAGAGTTTATTTCACTTGGAGTCAAAAAATGAAGAGCAAAGACCAAGAAAAATAATCTGTACAAAATCCCATATAAATGCCCCCCTACCCCCAACATACACCCCCTCGTACACACATGTGCATACATATGTACATAGTAACACACATTGGTAAACACGATAATGGGCTGTAAAACACAATCGTCATTACTCTCCATCTAGTTTTACCAGGTGTTCCAGTATTCATCGTGGATTCATCGAATTCATTCATACAGTACATGAATATTACACAGACAGTTCCTGTCAAAAGTTCGGACACACCGCTTCTTGCTTCATTGTCTACTTCCTCAACTTATCCTATAGATGGACTTTGCATTTTTACAATTACAGTCTGTAGTACATCTGTTTTCTTTGTTTTCCTTAGTCCTCTATTTGTTCTCTGTTCTTTATTGGTCAGGACCATCACAGAACAGGTATATTTTGAGTGATGTATTTATTTTTGTCAGTTCTGCAGTGACACTGGAGTGGAGAGGGGGTTTTAGTGCAGCAGTGCACATCCAGCATTAGTGTTAATGAATTAATTATTTATTAATAAATTTATATGTATGTATGTATGTATATATATATATATATATATATATATATATATATATATATATATATATATATATATATATATATATATATATATATATATATATATATATGTGTAACATGGGTAAATTTATTTGTCTAAATAAGTGTGTTCGCACAAACTAAACATCATTACTAGTAATGAAATGGTGACTGGATGTGATTAAATTGTCGGCATCTGGTTAGCATGTGGCAGTATAACAGTATAAACAGTTTATAAATGGCTATTACCCCCCCCCCCCCCCCCCCCCCCCCCCCCCCCCCCCCCCCCCCCCCCCCCCCCCCCCCCCCCCCCCCCCCCCCCCCCCCCCCCCCCCCCCCCCCCCCCCCGGCTATTAAATCACACATCGCTGCTCATCTTTGAGGTTGAAGCAGTAATACACAATGTTACAGTTACTGAGCTTCTGTTTCTCAGGTTTAAGGAGCCCAGGAGTGCAGTCATGCTGGAACAGAAAAGAGCCTTTCCCAAACTGTTTCTACAATTGGAAACATAAAATTACCCAAATACAGGTCTAGGTGATTTAGCTCAAACACTTGTGGCAAATGAGAAACCTGGATTAGTCCCATTATTTTTATCCATATAGTGTAAAAATGCAGCTGTGGGTGTAAAGATTTATTTTTTGTTAATAAAATAGAAATCATCTAAAACTAATTAGTTACAGAACAAGGAACAGGTAGTTTTTTAAAGGACAGCAACTACCACATCTACAGTGAGACTCCACCTTAATCTAACAAACATAAGCAGGTGTGTTTTACTAGAACTTTTATATGGACTAGGTTTTGTGAAAAGATGAAAAGACAAAACCCAAGCTTTATGAAGGCAAACAGTAAATGTGGTTGTCTGATAGGAGGAAGAGGAAGATAAAGAGTCATTGTTTAAAAAACCAAGCAAATTACATTAACACAGATGCTTCCTCTACAGATTAACATAATATATCTATTTATATGGATAGCTATACCATGTATATTATAATTCTGTTAATGATGATTTTCATTAGTTTTTTTTTATTGTCTTGTCTTTATTACAAACAACTTTATTAAATTTGGCAGCCAATAATTTGGAATCTGATGCAATGAGTAAATGCGTGTGTGTGTGTGTTTGTGTGTGTGTGTGTGTGTGTGTGTGTGTGTGTATGTGTGTGTGTGTGTGTCTGTTACCTGATCCTGAGAAACTGTCGAGTGATCCGTCTGCTACAGACGTAGTGATGTCGCTGCTGCTCATTGGCTCTGTTTTAACTGTAATAAACAGTATAAACAATTGTAATTACCAGGAAAAATACGCTAAAATACCGTTCATCATCCCTGAGGCGCATACACACATTCAAATCAAAACAGACCAGCAAGTGGGAAAGTTGTTCATTCTTTGTATAGCACAGGAATTAAAAAATGTGTTATTTTTATTCATTAGTTATTTTTAACTCATTTTCATTGGAACCCTAAAACATAAGTTGCAACAATGCAAAGAATCTTTAGAATGTTATATTCTATCAAATAATAATTATGTTATGTGTATGAAGATTGTAAATGTTGGGAGAACATGACAATACTGTTATTTTTGTTATACAAAGACTATCCACTGATTACAATTTTAATATTCTTATTGCAGCATTTTTCCAAGTTGAGCATTGTTTAGTCTGTACTTTTGCAGAAACGTGATCCTATTCATGCTTCATTCAAAAGATACGTTTACAAACAAATTTTGTAGTAAAAGCTAAAGAGGTAGCTGATTTAGTCTGAAATACAATGTATGACTCAATGTCAATGAGGAAGTAAAATTCCTAAAGCCCTTGATCTTTAACTAAATCACAATGTCTGCTTAGATAATGGAAAATAGACTTCAGTAAAAACAAACTGACTGCAGTTGTATAACATTTTTAAATACAGTTGAGTGGGTGGGGCTGAACCGAGAAAAGCTGCTTTATTGTCTGATCTTTAAAGTGATGCTGCTTTTAGTATAACTGATATATTCACAAAAGAGTAAACAGAAAACTGGTTTCATTAAACATAACTGTAGATATTAGTTGTATTAATGTGTAAATGTCTTTTAGCTGTTTTCTTTTGGCATGCATGTTAACCATGAAATAGTATCTTGCAGTGTCGCAAAGTGATGCCCATGTTTTAGGTTTTCAAAACAGTTTTTCTATTACTTTTTGGTACGTAAGATAAGATTAGAAATTTTAAAACTTGCTTTAAAAAAGGTAAAATTAATTTACAAATTTATTTAAGAAAAAAAAAACATTTACTCACACACATATCACAACATTCAGCAGACACTTTTATATACAGTGACTTTCTGATGTTTGGAGTCAGAGCACAGGGACATACGTAGCACACCCTGGAGCAGTAAGGGTAAAAGCCCACATTAGCAGCTTAGGGCTTGAAGACCCAACCTCCAGATTAATAACCTTAACCACTGTGCCACCACGCCTACGCCGGTACAATTTCTGTAACTGCAGAACCATTACTCATAATACTGCATCACCATCCAAAACTATAAGATCCTAAAACCTACCCTACACATATAATGCCAGTCAATTACTCCACCACCGTAACCTAATGGAAGGAATGATTTGATCATTGTGTAAATACTGATGTAATACATGCTAAATATATGAATCAGAACTGGCCTAATTATGTTGCTGGCCTTAACCAACAATTGTCCCACACACAAATGTGGAACGAAAATGTTGTACTGTAGTATTCAAATCTGTCTGGAGATGGTAATGAAAACAGAGAGATGAATGAAGCTTTGAATAAATGAATATGCAATGTTACAGTGAAATGCAGGTGTGTAAATCTGTGGTGTTGAGGTTGTGAACAGGTGTGTGCTTTTATTATTTATTTGTTAGAACTTAATTGGGAAAGTCAGTCGCAGGATTCAAATGGACTTATTGTCATTTTACTTGGTAGTTGTGGTGTACAGTATTTATTCATTCATTCATTATCTATTCATTATCCTCTATTAGGGTCGCGGTGGGGTTCCCCATGCCCATCCAGGGGAGAACATCTCGGGCGCTGGGCAGATACACCCAGGACAGGGCGCCAATCCATTGCTGGGCACACACTCACTCACACAGACACACTCTAAACGGGTCAATTTTTGAGAATTCAATTAACTTGATCCATGTTTTTGGACTGTGGGAGGAAACCGGAGAACCCGGAGGAAACCCACGCAGACACGGGGAGAACATGGAAACTCCACCCAGATGGGGATTCGAACCGGGAATCCCTAGCGCTGAGAGGCGAACGTGCTAACCACTAAGCCACCGTGCCGCCTACAGTATTTATATAAGACTTATTTTTTTTAGGAATGAGGCTATAGTTTTTGGACTTGCATCTAAACCCCTGAAAAAATGTGTGTTTTAAATGGCTCTCTTCTCCTTAATTGATTGCCTTATTGGTGTGTTGATAAAAATGTTGAAAAGTCAACCCATAGCTCCCCCGTGATAAATCTTGTTATTCAGTTTATTTAAGGCTTATAAGATAAAGGAACTAGATATACATATTCAATGTAGCGTGTTAAAAGTTTCAATTCCACTTGAACTGATACATCAATTGTGATGTGGACGAGAATCTGTGACTCAACAGAACACAATGTCAGCAGTTGTAGAAAGACTGCACTGTGATTAGTATTTTTAGTATTTTTGGTTACTTGCTATGGAGTTATGTCAGCTTTGCCCATAATTTTGTCTCCCAGTGGCAGAATCTGTCAGCAAATTACAGTAAATATTCTGTCCTGAGTTACTTTGTAGTGCTGGATTTGATATACAGCACACAAAGTGCTGTTTTTCTAACATCATGGTTAATCATTTCATTCTTAAACATTAAAAGAGAAACATTTTGAAATAATTTGGCAGAAGAATTGATTCAGGGTGCACTAAAATCATGTTACCATAATTATTTGGCCAAAAATAACAAAAAGAAAAAAAAGATTTCTGGTGTTATGGAGACTTAATAATTTTTACCTGACACACACATTTTTAATAATGCGGTATTATTGTAGTCTCACTTTAACACGTCTTTTTTCCACAGTCAACTGTGCATTTTATAGTCTGTGAGCTTTAATTCAGCTTCACACTCTTGAGCCTAAAAAAATCCAGTCATTTTTCTTAGTGTGCACATTTGCATTCTCTTGAAAAAAACACAATTTCAAACACAAAAAGAATATTTTGTCTTCAGAAGTTTAAAACATGTAAATCTATGATGCCTCTAAGCCAGCAGGGTAAATAATTTGTAATACGATGTTATTTACTACAAGTACAAAACCAGTCATTAAAACACCCATTGCTCCAATATGTGGGAAACAGCATGATATATTGTGACATCATAACCAGCACTGGGGGTTAGAGGTTGGTTAGATGCGGTTGCTTTGATATAAAACTCAAACGCCGGCACATGCCCTCTGTCACTGTGGTGCACAAAGTTGATGGCTTTATCAGACCCATCACTTCATCCGTCACTGCAACCATTGATTTATCAGATCTCCCACTGCTTACCCTGGGGTGTAACATGGCGTAAAAGCAAAGAACAGGCATGAAGAACCAGAATAAAAGCAGAAAATCAGTGTAGCGCTGTGTGGAATGCATGAACGTGCAGCGGCAGGATGAATTAAGACGTCACAAAGCAAATAAAATTGTTATGAGTTTGCCCCGGGCAGAGGGATAGAGGAGCGAATTCACATCACAGATGAGCCTACGGATTCATTCCTGTTTAACACATCCATCTGTCCATCATTAAAGCGGGGTGGTGACAGAGAGTGAGAGAGGGTGAGAGATATAAGAAAATAGAGAGACAGTGATGGATACAGAACTCGAAGACAAACGAGAGCGAGAGAGTGAGGAGTACAAAATTTTATAAAAAGATTTTAAAAAAAAATGTTTTTATTTTTTTATTTTAATGTGCTGAGATCACTGTAAAAACTTTTACAAATTTGTTTAAGAATTAATAAAAAAATGATTACACTTTAAACTGAATACAACTTCATGTTGTTTCTTACTTGAAGTTGTGTTTTTAGATACATTTTGTTAAAGTCTTAACATCAGACCATGGAGCACCACATTCAAACATTACTTTAAAGTTATTTGAATATAAACTGGGACAGACACAGCACTGACTAAACTCATATTTACCTCACCTTAAATTAAACTTAAATGTATAATATTCTTAGTGATCTAAAAGGTGCAAAACAAAATTTTCAAGATTATCATACTTGTGCATGGAGCCTGATTAAAATAATACAATTAAATATTTCTAGCACTAAATGTACAACTACGACTTTAATATCTACTTCTGAAAATAAATAAAAGTAGTTTTATTTACTAATTAAGTAAATTAATACTAATTATTTAATACTAATTAATTATTGAGAGTAAAAAAAAGACAAAGTGCTGAAGTATGTTTTTTATGGAGTATTTAAAAGCATCTGTCTGTCTTTGGTTTTAATCAGTAAAAGTGTAACACACTGAGCCATTCATGTGAACAAGCTATGACTGTACAAAGCAGCCAAGCTACTCAAGAAAGTCCGCCTGCAGACAACTATAAACAGAAACGTTACCTAATATTGAAAAATGATTCTTTTTTTTCTTAACTAATTAAGATGAATAATAAAATTAAGCACATGTCAGTCCCAGACACTGAAAGCTCTTCCCGGCGGCTCACTTATTAGCAAATGGAGCTATTTATATGATAACCAATTTGTAAATTGGCAGTCATTATTGCATCATTACAAGGCTATTAAATATGTGTAAATGTCCATCCTGAATCTAATAACATTTTTACACATCTTGGTAGAGGAACATTAAAATAATGTTTGAATCATCACTGAAAATTTAATCTTGCTGACTCTACATACTTCAGTCAAACAGTGAGATCGCACTATATTTTCTATTTTATAATCTTTGATAAAAATTTTTATTCATCTGTAATGCTCAAGATGTAACAGGCCTGTGATTACACCTCCGTCCAACAAAGGAGAAATAAATAGTAAGACAGAAGGGGAAAAAATCAGTAAAGACCTTAAAATTGGTCTACTTTTTATTTAAAAGCTGAATGTGGGTAGACATGACTGCTAAAACCCCTAATGCTCAACATTTAAAACATGATTTTTCTCAGTTGGAAACAGCACAACTTGAAGAGGAAACAAAACATGCAAAAATGAATATGCCAAAATCTCAAAGCATGTCATTTTAACACTTGTATATCTTTGCCCATGCTTTTAAATACACACAGCACAGCACAGCACAGCACAAAACATCCTAATGAAAGGTACAATAATTGTATGAATCAACAAAATCAAAGTTCCAATTCTTTTCTAGCCGTTTGCACGTCGTACATGGCTGTTAGCTTTGTTCAGCATTAAAACCATCAAGTATTGTCCTTTCATTACTTTTTGGTTCTACACAAACCTGCAGTAGATTGTGAATTTGAACCTAATAACCAGTCAGCTGTGGTAAGCATGGTGATGTTATCACCTACAGGGAGAGAGAGGGGCACACAAATGGGGCAGATTTGACCAAGTGCTGGCGCTGATGCCAAACATTGCACACAATTCACATGTGTAAAGTGAGAGTGTAGAAAAGATTAACTTCTGCAGATCTACCTTTTTGGAACATTAATATGAATTAATACATATTTAAATGTTTATAAATATACATGCATATATGCATCGGTTGTGGTCCAACAACAGACATCCTGATATATAACATATGCAAAAACCTGCCTAAATTATTAAATGAGGTAGTCTCTATTACAATAGAATACACGATACCTTATAGTATGGTATAGTTCTACAATTACATACTGTCATTTATATTTTTCTCAAGTCTCATACTCTGTTATCTACTGACTTGATGTTGATGATGATGATGATGATGATATGATGATGATGATGACAAACTAAATATATCCAGCTACCAGCATCCTGTGAGCTCTTATGAAGGATTAGGGTATAACTAACACACTATGTGACAACAATCATTTCCATCTACACAGTGGGGAGATACTGAATATTTGTGTGATCAGGTATTCAGTGAGTGAGCACAGTGCTTCAAACCTCTACCAGAACTGCTGGATCTAATCCAATCATACCAGTACAACACACACCACCACATCATCACCATGTCAGTGTCACCACAGTACTGAAATCATTCACCACCTGAAAAAAAACTCTGTCCTGTGGTTGTCCTTTGGAGTCCCTGACCATTACAGAAAGACGTAGTACATTTACAGGCTATAATTGTAGAACTACACAGTGCATCTAACATAAGAACCGAGCTTCGCTTTATTGTATTTTTAAAAAGGATATTTCTTTTTGAGTGTTTGTACATAAAAATCTTCATATGTTGTATAATTAATTTAACGGTCTACACATGTACGCATCTATGTTTAATGTATGCACAAATCGGTTAAATATTATATGACGTTCAAATTTCTTAGAGTATGGACCCTGCCCCATTGAACTAGTAAAGTGTTTATAAGTATTGGCGCAAATGGTCTTGTCAATTATATCCCTTTAATATGGTGACAACATTTGCAGACGGTCACCTGATGCTTGCAAACCATGTCTGCTTCAAAATTAGGTGGAAATCCAGGGTAGGATTGCTAAAGAGCAACTGTATATTTAGAACTATGGCTTTTATACACGATGCTCAAAAAGCACATGGTACAGGTGTGATGGTTTGATGTCTGTTAGTTTTTGGATTCATAATGTATAAAGTGACTTTGTATGCATCCATACTTATACATTTATGCAAACATCATCCCTTCTGCTTCATTTATTCCTGGAGTCCACACAATTCCAACGTGTTTAAGCTTTAAACAGATACAGCTTTGATTTAAAAACACAGGGCTGTCTGGATGCAGGTGGGCTTACAAAAAGTCAACGTCCAAATTAACATGCTTTATTCAAAACAGTGCTTTGACACAAAACCAGTCTGTGTCCTGAGAGGCGTGTTGATTCTGCTTTAGAATACTGAAAAGCAAGACTTTTCCCTCACTGGACATGTGCTCACTATAATAAATGCTTAGTGGTAAGTGATTGCTCGGTGACTAATTAGACAAAGCTCTGAATAATCATGGAGAGTTATGTCATGAGTAATGAGACCCTGTCAGAACACAAAAGTGAGTGTCTGCTTCGTAGTTTTTGGAAATTTCCAGTTTTCCCCAATTTACACTAAAATGACGACCCTGCTTTTTTAAAAAGTTTGTTTTATGGACTTGGGGCGGTGTGGGCGCCAGGTGTAAATGTAGCAAAAGTACTAAGTTTTAAACTGTGTATGTGTGTGACATGCCTCCCAGTGTGAATTACCTTATAAGCTAGCAGAATAAATGCAGGTTATCGTACCTTCAGCGCCATTTGGTGTCATGGAATTGTTATTGATGTGTGAGTTGTCAAGGTTCGGCCCGTTCGGAGATTCACTGCTTCCACTTACTCGGCTGTGTGGACTGGCTAGATCCTGCATTTCCATAGACCTGCACATGAAACACCCCATCAGTGTTATCTGATACACACAAACCTTTCCTCTGATTAAATAATAACTAGTGATGGAGAGAACACATGATGAGAGATTATAAATCAGCTACAAAAGTACTGATATTTTTATGTTTATATTTTTTCAATGATTTATTTATTAGTCTTAAGTTTATTTGCAGAAATATATTTTTATTATTTACTGAATACATTTGCCTGATTCATTTTTTAGATATAATAAAAAAAAATGTCATGACTAAAAAAATAAGCAATGTAAGAAAAGGCCTGCACTCCAGAACACAACAGATGGCCCTATTTTAGTGATTTTACTTTGGTGAGCTGTCAATCGTGCACTGCACAGCTTGATTTAGGTCATGGTAACATTCATTCATTCATTATCTTCCGCTTTATCCTCTATTAGGGTCGCGGTGGGGTTTCCCAGGCCCATCCAGGGGAGAACGTTTCGGGCGCTGGGCAGATACACCCAGGACTGGGCACACACTCACTCACACAGACACACGCATTAGGTCGTGGTAACATGTATAAAAATATACTTAGGGTGTAGGATAGTAATGAGCATCACGATGTGCTTTGCACCGGGTGTTTTATATCAGGCTTATCACTGAGAAAGACACTTCAATACTGTTAATGTGGTTCTTAAGGACATAGTTAGTTAGTTATGTTAGTGAGCTCACCTGTTGCTTGGTACATTTTTTTTAAAGAAAGTGACCATTATTTAAACAGATAACAGGTGTAGTGGGTAGAATGATACAGATACAGACCTCATGCTGCTTTTAAACCACTTCCATTAATCAGTTAGGACCATCAGTTCAAATAATCAATATTTATGTTTTAATTTTACATATTTAAGAATTCACAATATATTTTACTGCAAAGTGGTAAAAATATATTTAATATAATACAGTCCAGGTTCAAATCGGAATGATGACTATAGAAAAAATAAGTGTTTGCTCTTGCTTTTAACAATTATTTTATTGGCCAGTTGCTTAGTTTGTTGCCCAGGAGCGAAAGAGAGAGAGACAGAGAGAGAGACAGAGAGAGAGAGAGCAGCCACAAAACTCAAACACATGTGCGTCTGTGTTTGTCTTTGCTAAAAGCATTATTGTTCTAACAAGGTTAAAGAACAATTACTGCAATGGGCCAATCAGATAACTCAATCTGACTTCAGCCATCAAAACCACTCAGTGCTCTTGAGGAACATGGCAATAACAATGACAGAAATAATCTGTTTATCAAAGTCAAATGCAGGTTTATGAAATAACTGAGCATTAATACATGGTTGTAATATAGGAAGAGCCATGGAGCTTTCTGCTCTGATGTGAGGGCAGCAGGGGTAATGTCGTTCAGTAGCTCTGGTAGCCAGACAAATCCGACTGTGTACTTCAGGCTACATGGCCTTACTGCCCTGCTCTGTATTGACTCACTAGTGAATGTAGTGGTTCTGCAATGACCACAAGTGGCTGTGTTGTGACCATAGTGGCTTCTCAGTGTAGTGCATCTGTAGTGACTATAATGGCTTTCTAATGCCTGAATTGACACGAGAGCATATCATGTGAGTGATTTACAGTGTTAGTGAACTGAACCTTAAGCAAATGCATTGATTCTGTAATGAGTCGCTGTGTTACAGTACACTTTGCAAACCACTAGTACACATGAACTATAAACAGAATAACAATCAAGTAAATGTAACATAATCTTATATCTGATCATTTGTGTGAGTGTGTTTTTTTGTATGCTTAGTTATGTATTTTAATAGACACGTGGTGAATAATTACATTTTAACAGAGAGAGAGAGAGAGAGAGAGAGAGAGAGAGAGAGAGAGAATGAGATTCAATCCTGATTGAAAAACAATATTCCATTTTTTATTTTCGCTTATTCTGATTGTCCTGGACTCATCCCTGACACATTAGATGTCTAAGAAAACATTATTTTTACTACCGAAACAGAGAGAGAGTAAGAGAAGAGAAGGAGAAGTGAAGGAGTGAGAGAGGAACAGTGAGTCACATTGTCTCTGATTTTTCTCCACTAGGTCCTTCCTTCTTCCTTCTGAAATTGGGCCAAAATGAAGGGAAAGGTGATTCATCATTGGACTACGACAGCTGCAAACTGGATTAGTCCTCCCCCAATCAACATGCAAAAGCCGCTCAGCCAAGGTAAGCAGGAAGAAGGGAGGAGGGAGGGCCAAAGAGAGCAAGAGAGAACAATAAGAAAGTAAGAAAGAGGAATGAGGTTTAGAAACTTGTTGGGGAGAAGCAAGTGGAGCTTGACACCCCAAGCATCTTCACTGTATCTTTCATCTGCACTTGATGCTATCTGAAATTTATCTTCAGGCATAATGACAAGTCCTAATGACGCACCTCGTGAAATGGCAGGAAAGAGGGGGGAGGAAAAAGCAAGAGAGAGAGAGAGAGAGAGCAAGGGAGAAACAAAGCACTTTAGAGAACTGCCACAGCGTTCAGTCTCTCGTAAATTGGAAAAGAGAACACCACCAACATATGGAGCCACATATGGCTCTTAGGACACTATGAAGTTCCTTCATTACCCCTTTACAGTTAACAAAACCATTCTGTCATCCACTTCACCTTTAAGAATTTCTATCTAAGGTTTCAAAATACAATAAAAAAAATTAAAATTAAGTTATATTAAGGATTTTTACATGACCTTTTCATTTATGTTTCTCTAAGCCTAAACTTTAAAACAAAGAAATATATATAAAATGGTTTTCTGTTAAGATTTACTACCCAAATATTACACCAAGATTACCTTAGGAACAAAAAATCTTCCACATGCATTTTTCTAACTGTTTCCCATTTTGCTATATTTTTGTTCCTCATATTTTAAACTAGGGTGGCACGGTGGCTTAGTGGTTAGCACGTTCGCCTCTCAGCGCTAAGGATTCCCAGTTCGAATCCCCATCTGGGTGGAGTTTCCATGTTCTCCCCGTGTCCATGTGGGTTTCCTCCGGGTTCTCCGGTTTCCTCCCACAGTCCAAAAACAGGGATCAAGTCAATTGAGTTCTCAAAATTGCCCCATGTAGAGTGTGTGTGTGTGAGTGAGTGTGTGCCCAGTGATAGGTTGGCAACCTGTCCTGGGTGTGTCTGCCCAGCGGCCGAAACGTTCTCCCCTGGATGGGCATGGGGAACCTCACCACGACCCTTATAGGGGATAAAGCGGAAGATAATGAATGAATGAATGAGTTATATTTTAAACTACAATAAACAGTTAGGTAATTCTGTTATGTCATAAAAAGTTAAAAACTTTAAAAAAATTTTTTTTTTTTAAAACTGCATCTGAATATTTATTTTTATTTTATATTCATAAATTACTGTAATACAATAATACAATTCACGTTAATAGCTTTGATTTGTAAACAAATACTAATAAAAGGCAATAACACAAATATGTATTAGTTAGCTGTTTAGCCAAAATAGAATATTATTATATCTTTTCAGTTGGTAAATAATTTTAACTTGATCCTAAATAATATTTTTAGTGTTCCAGACCATGTAGCTATAATAAAACTATAAGAATTAATTTAAATCATCCTTTATTAATTGCAAATCATCATAAAATATAAACATTTAAAAAATATTGTACTGGTTTATTAACTATGTTCATATTAATTTGATTAATGACAGTAAAATTATTGTGTAATAATGATCAAGTGGTTAAGATTTAAATATGTGTAATTTTTTTATAAAGCACTGCAATATTAAAAAAAATTATTTCGTAGAGACAGGAATCTTAAAGTAAAAATATGAAATAGTAGACCCCTTTGCAGCATTAATTAGCCCTTAATTGTATGTAGTATAATATTAAAATATCCTGTGAAATATTATTAAGGGTATCTGTTCATTGTTTTCTGCATTTTTTTATTTAATTAATTGTTTTTGATTATTCTGTTGCTAATAATCAATTTCTTCTTGTTTTAACCTGTTTTAAAACTTTGTAATGAAATAAGAAATAATAAATGCTTCACATTTTTATAAATGTTAAATAATATGTCTTTAAACGAGCAAGCAAATTTAAGAGAGAAAAAGAAGTTGACTATAGTCCATTATTTGTATTGTAAACCCTGTGTGCATGATAAACGTAGTCAGATATAGAAATGTCCGATGTAAATTTGTAATTGGTGCTTTCCCAGCTATCCCGTTATTTGGAAACATGTTAGATCATATGTTGGATTGGTGTTTTAAATAGTTTTATATAATACAGCAAAAAAAAGAAATAGAAGCAAAGGTTCACAGTAACATTTGCAAATAATGCAAAAAATAAAATGTTAAAATATTAATAAATTAATTTGTTCCACATAATTTTTCATTCCAGTGCGTCTCAAGGACACTCACTATATATTACTGTAAAAACAAAACTAAACAAAAATTGTGAATGGTTTAAAAATGGTTTACAAAACAAACACAGGAAAATATAGTATGAAATGCCAAAAATATATATATTAAAATATATATATATATATATATATATATATATATATATATTAAAAACAAAGCTTAAAATCAAACAGTTGTAACCCTGAAATTAAACTGATTCTGTTTGTTTGATTCTTCTAATTGTGCCCGAATAATGCCATACGGTAACTGAACTAATGCACAACACTGAGCATTACTTGCTTTGACCAAACATACATGTATTTCATAAATATATATAATACATATTTTGGAGTAAAGATAAGTATTCTTTGATCTTTGTTTGTGAATTTAGACTGAAGGGATTGCATTGGAGTGCTACCTTTGATGAAACAAAGCAAAGAGTCATCAAAAAAAAAAAAGTCAAGAGCGCATCACTCTCAACTGTTTGTTCATTTTTTGTCTTGCATCACTGGTTTCCACAAACACACACACACACACACACACACACACACACACACACACACACACACTCTCTTATTTGCGCGTGCGCACACACACACCCAATTACTACTCAGTGTCGGACCTGTAACAATAAACTGCTGATACAAAAGTGTTTAGAGTTGAAAATTTTTTTTTTTTTGCATTTCTAAAATAGTATAAAATCATTTTTTTTATAAAATCTATTTTTTTTATGTTCATATCCTTCTGAAACAAAACTTAATAAAAAAATTCTTTTTAGATTATTTAAAGCTGTTTTATATAAAACATACAAATTAGAGATGCTGAGAAGTTGAGTATTTATTTTTAACATATCCAAAATAGTTTCTTTAAATATCATCTACTAAAACGAATTGAAGTGTGCCGTGTTATTAACCTCACTTAATTTAATTCTTTTATATACATCAAAGTTTCCTTAAAATGTTATAATAGGTGAAGCATATGAAGTGTATAAAAATAACATGCAGCACTTTAATCAAAATAACTTTCAACCGTCTAATCCCTGTGTAAGCCGCTCAGCTGAACCCACACGCCGGCCCAAAAACAACAAATCCACATGCGAAGAATGTCGATGCAGATAAAATTGGACGCAGATGTGAGACCAAACTGGAGAGCTGCACTTGTCTATGAGGTATATTGTCACTCAGTCGATAAGTGATTAGTGTTTCAATCCATAAAAATAGCAAATAAGTATCCAACTAATTAATACAAAACAAAAACAAATAATTTATTTCCCTGTGACTAAAAGTAAGCATGGGAAATAATGTTAAACTTTAGCTTAATATATGCATATAATATGTCACCCAACTGTACATATATACAGTACACACACGAGAACATGTCATATTAATAAACATATTCACACACATTTATATACAGATATTCAAACAGATTCACACAAGGATGGATTTAAGCTTACATAAATATCAGATAAACGTAAAACGTGATTTTTTTAAAATTCCTTGTTTATTAACAAAATACCAATAGTTATTATTATTATAATTATAAATCCTATATAAATGATATATATATATATCACTATCATTGTTTCCTAGCAATTTTTAATAGAAGCTAACATAATTATTTATGCCACTTAATGAAAATAGAATATCTCATATATAATATGTTAATAATATCTAATATTTAATCATATATATATATATATATATATATATATATATATATATATATATATATATATATATATATATATATGGCTGTCAATTTGAAGTAGTGGTAGCACAAAATTACATGGAGTATTATGGGATGGCGCAGCATGGGCAGGGCGTGAAACAGGTGATTAAAATGTTAATTCCTGTCAGATGTTGGTTGACGTGCAATCTGTCTCTCTCATTTTTGTTCGATGTGACGGGAAGTTCATGTTAAATCTGTTAATAACGCGCACTTCGGGCCTCCAAATCACTTCCAGAAGGACGCTTCGAGTAAAGTGCGCACTTCATTCCTTGCTCCCTACCGCAGTGTAACAAGAGAAAAACCCTCAGAAACAAAACGAAGCAAAAAAACCAATAATAAAAGAAAAAAAACCTTATAAACTAGATTTTCAAAATTGCACACCATAAATTATGTCTGATTCTAAAATAGAAAACAATCAATGTTGATGCATCAAATTATAAGAGCATCACCAGATTTTAGTTATTTTGTATTAGAGGTTTCAGCGAAGGTTACATTAAACATTGCATTTTAATGCTATATTAGAAATATTTTTCATTACCTGACACTGTGGACTTAATTGTTTTTTTATTCTAATTATTCACATTGTTGAATAATCAATTTACTGCTGTGGTTCGCTAATAAAATTCACAAAGGACTGTATTTACTAAACACAGTAAAGTCGAGTGTGTCACAAGAAGCATCAATTAGCACGCACACACACACACACACACACACACATATACCTACACACACACACACTCACTCACACATGGCCTTCAGTAAACAGAGGCTGCGGATCTCGGTGCAACGCATGGCTGCATATAAAAGAGAATGCAATTTCTACTAAGTCACGCATTATTAAAAACAAACACAGCGAGTCAGTGTAATGACTCTTACTAGCAAACAGCTAATTAATTACTTACATAATTAATTCTGTATGTTGCTGAGCAGGAGCGCGCGTACACGCACACACACACACACACTCACATACAAACACACATATATACAACGGATCTTTTTAGCTTTTTAGCTTTGGAACTTAAATTGATTTATTTATCATTGTGTGACTATCGGTAAATACAAAAAGTTAAATTTCTCTATTTATTAAGTATTAAGTCATTATAGATTTAAGACGATGTAAGATATTTTATCTGTTGATCAGAAATCAAGAGCTAATGAAATGTTCCTATTTAGACAAAAGCGTAAATTTTATATATAAGTTTGAAACAAGTTATTACTGGTAGTAATTACACAAACAAGTATACAAAGTTTTTTAAAGAAAATTTTGATATAAAAACAATTATAAATATATTGCCAAGTAAGCACATTAATTTCTTACTGCAGTTATTATTTCTCAACTTTTGATCATACCTATGAAACCATGTTCCTTTATGTTTTATTTAATTACAATCCTCAAACTGTTTGAATAAATGTGACATGCGGACATCCCCGAAGTTTTGGACATCTTCATTTAAATTACATCTATGTTTCATGTTCTGTCGTAATTAACTTATCATATATAACATATATAAAGGACATACATGTATTTTGTCTACATTAAAACTACTTTCTTACTACTGTAATCTTGTAATTATCAGTTTGGTATTTACTGAAGTATACTGAAAAGTATAATGAAAAAAGTAGTAAATGTCCATTTAAACATGCAGTTTATTCCCCGCAGAGGGTCTGTATACACACTTTCACACAGTGTGGCTAATACTGGATATAAAATATTCCAAGTTTATGATGTCCAACATTTTGATGACTTATAATTTTTGATCACTATATAATTTAAACCATATACAGACTAATTGTTGTAATTCGTTTTGCAAAAAGACATGTTTAAATATTCCCTTACTTTTAGTAAAGGATGTAGAACAGAACTAGATTTAAATTTCAATTCATTTTTAAATCCAGTTAAAGTATCACTCGTTGCTTGGAGACAGAATTAGGTATAACTTCAAATTGATAGATTTACATGTATGCTTTAATTTTTTATAATACAAAATGTATTTGTAGTTTTACATTTTTATTTTATTTCAATTTATCACACACTATGTATATAATAAATCATAGGTCTATGCTTCTGGCATGTTGTGTTTTTTTTTTTTTTTTTTTGTAGTTAAGTTGAACTTTAAAAGTTAAAAGGTTAAAAGTGCAATATCAAATTTAGAATTGAGTATTTAAAGATTAAAATCAGTGCTGAGTCAGATACTTTGCAAAGCACACACATGTTTTTTATTAAACTTTGACAGTTTCCCCGGACGAAAGGAGATATAAATATAAATAAAAATGTCCATGGCAGTAAACAGATGTATAGAAACTGGTACTTACTAAAATTTTGGATGAATCCTGCACTTTTTGTCTTTTCTTCTCCCTTCGTTTGATTTTGGTCCCCAACTGAATCAAGTGAGAATGAATTGGAACCTCAAATAAAAATGAAAACTTTAAATCGAAAAGTTTAGAAGTGTCTCTAGCAGGTCGTCTTCTTATTTTCTTTTTAAGCCTGAAAAAGCCATGATGTCCCCATTATGGTCTGAAGAGAGACTCCAAAAGTGTGCAAGTGTTTTGCGAGTATGCGTGTTTGCGAATGCACGAGTGTGAGAGAGGACTGAGTCCTGCTGGAGGCAAACTACAGTCTGACTGTGTGTCGAGGAGAGAGAGGGTGAGAGACACAGAGCGAGAGGGAGAGGGAGTGGTAAAGAGAGGGAGGGTTTTAAAAAAGCAAAAGCAAAAAGTTGCCCTCACACACATACACACACACACACACACACACACACACACACATGCACAGGAAACCTTTAGGACAGAGGAGGAGGCGGCACATGGGATTTTTCTTCACACCACTACTCCATATGTCACTCACTTACCCACTTTTCTAAGCCCTATTTCTCTTCTCCAGATTTTATCACATCTCCTAAATCTATTCTTCATCCTTTGCTTGCCCCTTGCTTGCCTCTGGCCCTGCAGTTTCCTCTTTGGCTTTTCTTGTTTGTCTTTTTTATTTGTTTGCTCTCTTGCCGAGTAGAACCTTGTCTCCTTGTTTCCTGTATTTACTTTTGACTCGTGGCCATATCTTGTATATCAGTCAATGCCAATATTATAATATGATTAGTTCTAAAGCTATATAAGTTTCTTACACTCTGTTAAAATTCTCATTAGAGATATATTATAATATTCTAAGAACTATTAAAAATGTATTATTTATTTGGTTCAAATCTCCTATATAACTAACATGTTCTTATAAATCTGCCCGTTATGATACAACTACAAGTAAAGCTACTTTGAGATTGTTTACTTTGTTTTGCCAAAAAAATGAGTTTACATTAAAATCAAAGATTATTCGATTTTATTGCAGATTTATTACATGAATTTGTGATATGAAAACTATAGAACTATAGTTATTGTTATGTGTTATCAAAGCTGTGATGCAGTCGTAGACACTAACTGAAGGCTCCCTCTCGTGTTGTGATTCTTATGCATATAATTTAGCTGCAGCATCACTATCACTGAACGTTAAACTGTGGAAGCTATGAAAAAGCTTTGTGGACACTACATATGCACCCTTCATAGTGTACTAGTGTTTTAAAGTGTGTCAAGTAACGCCAATAATATCTCATCTTATCTTCTGCTATTAGGGCCGCATAGTGGTTCCCCATGCCCATCCAGGTGAGAACATTTTAAGGGCTGGGCAGATAGACCCAAGACAGGGTACCAATACATCGCTGGACACACACTCACCAACACAGATACACACAGACACACACTTTATAGGGGCAGTTTAGACAACCAATTTGCTTTGAACCCATGTTTTTGGACTGTGGGCGGAAAACCCACGTGAACACAGGGAGAACATGGAAACTCCACCCAGATTAATGAGATCAATAAAATTTACCTTAGCTTATATGTTAGTTATTAGTTAGGAAAGTAAAATCCTTGGTGAAGTTTTTTTAACTAACTCCTTAATGAAAGGCCAGGAATTTACTATAAAAAGGCGTACTTTAACTTTGTATAATCATGACTTGGATGACCTGGTTAAACATTTCACTTTAATGTATGGACATACATATGGAATGTATTAGCGCTAGACAATACCTGAGTAAATAAAAAATACTGTACCTTAGTACATTCTTTAGGTTTCTGTATTTCCATTTGATCATACTTTATACTTCTACTCCACTTCACTGAACAAGATTTTTTGTACTTTGAACTTCCTACTTATGTATTTGCTATAACATTTATTTGACAGCTTTATTTACATTTAAGATTTGAATAATAATATTAATAATATTTCAAGCTTAAAAAACACCATGTTCTGAAGATTACACCAGTAAATTTGACCCTTTTTGGCATTTGGCTTCTTATAAAAAGCAGTGTGTGTAAGTTGGTTTCATTTCAGATGTTTATGAGTTAACAGCTTCAACAAAGCTTTTTTCCTGTTGAACTTCTCACATGGCTTCATTCCAGTTTGTATCCAATCTCTCACCAAAAATGAAAGATTAAAGAACAAGTTCGAAAACTGAAAACAGATTTGTGCGTCAGAACGTTGGTCTTTCTCATTAATCATGTCATGACCCCTTAGACTCGAGCTGGTGTTCCAGTATACAAGACTGTGTTTAAAGTAGCTTACACTGGTTTCACCCTCAGTAACAACATTCTGTAGCTACTACCTTTGTGCTTTCCTGGACTTTTAACAAAAAAGCTAAATTGCCGTGTCTTTTTCTTTAAATTAAGAAAATAGTTCAACCGCTTAAGTAGACAGTATATTTATAAATATTGTTTTTTTTTTTTTTTAATTGTGTACTGTAGAGATACATTTCAAGATTGTTTGTATGACTGTAAGCAGGGTCACTGCCAAAAAACAAAATTAAACACATTAAAAAATTAATTTGAAAAAAATAGTGAATAAATAAATCGATAAATAAATAAACAAATAAACAAGTAAAAGAAACATTCAGTTTGCAAATCATTTATCAGATATAGAGGCTAGTAAAATAGTAAAAAAAATAGTCTTTGTCTAGTCTAGTGTGTGTATATATATATATATATATATATATATATATATATATATATATATATATATATATATATATATATACCCCCCCCCCCCCCCCCCCCCCCCCCCCCCCCCCCCCCCCCCCCCCCCCCCCCCCCCCCCCCCCCCCCCCCCCCCCCCCCCCCCCCCCCCCCCCCCCCCCCTCAAAAATTGCCCAATTTAGAGTGTGTGTGTGTGAGTGAGTGTGTGCCCAGCGATGGATTGGCGCCCTGTCCTGGGTCTGTCTGCCCAGCGCCCGAGACGTTCTCCCCTGGATGGGCATGGGGAACCCCACCGCGACCCTAATAGAGGATAAGCGGAAGATAATGAATGAATGAATATATATATATATATGTGTGTGTATACACTTACTAACTTAACACTTAGTCTGTAAAAATTGGGTCTAGTAATATTGGGCACTGATTTGAGGATCACAATCAATGTTCCAGTTCTTTGCAAAGGCAATCAGTGGGGTTAAGGTCAAGGTTTTGTGCACTTTCTCAGCTTTAAACTTATAAAACCTTAGCTTTATGAACTTCACACTGTTCACAGGACCAAAGTTATAACAAGAAACGGCATTCCCCAGACCTTTTCCATAAAAATGAAGTGGAAGCATGGAACTGATTAAACTGTCATTGTATGCTGCTGCATTAACATTACCTTTAACCAGAGATAAAAAGTTGGGGTGCACATATTTTTGATTATGTACTATGTTGTTTGCTTTGCATATTACAACAACTTCTGGCAAAGTGGTACTTGGTAAAGTGGCTATAATAACCTAGATTAAACATATGTATTTATATTTAGAATAATAGTGTATCACTGGAGCAATTCATTCAGGCTTTCTTATTGATGAGTTAATAAAATTATTAATTGCTATTAAAATGCATTTGAATGGTTATTTCTATATGACTTCTGATTGTTAAGGGAATTTCAACACCTTTGTTTGTATGTTGCATATCTAGATCTTATCCTTCCTTACTGCAAAGTTGAAGCTGTTGCAATAAACTCAGTGATCGTATTTTGCAGGAGCTGGTGGCACTGCTGTCCCCTACCACTAACACTTAAGTTACATTGGAAAGAGATTACAAATGCTAGAGTGTCTAATTGCTTTTTAACTACAGTGTAATAAAATAAAAGTTAATTACAAGGCATATAAATCTCACACATCGTTAAAACTAATTTTGATGTGAAGGTTTTTCTCTTACCAGGAAGCTAGTTACACTTCTGCAAGTGTCTTGTTGGAATACGTGTGCATTCTAAATATATTAGATACAATATTGACTGCTGTACAAACTCAAAAATGGAGTGACAGTTAAAAATGTTTCCCAGTGTGTTTTGTTTGCACACTTATGTGACAGTTACTGAACAGGGCTGTGCTGTATGAGCTGTGTTAACCTCAAAAAGAATTTTCTTAGTTGTTGACTAGCAAAAGATTGGGATGAAGAAAAACTTACTAGTTATATGCTGGTTAAGATGGGTATTTATTTGGGGTGGCACGGTGGCTTAGTGGTTAGCATGTTTGCCTCTCAGCACTGGGGATCCAGATTACTCATTCCGGGTTTCCAATTCTCCCTGTGTCTACTTGGCCTCTATTTTAATTATCCCTATATTGTCCTTTAATTGTATAGTGTTTTTGTGAGTGTGCACAGCACTAGATATTGGCGCCCTGTCCTAGGTGTATCTGCCCTGTGCCCAAAATGTTCTCCCCTGGATGGCTTAGGGAACCCCCTCCAGAGGATAATAAGATGGTACTTATTTATTTCATCTTAAAAAAACTTTGTTCCCAGTAAAAATGTACACATGCAGATTTCTTCTATATATTTATTTTTGTGTATGTGCTAACATTGTGATCGTGGTGTGTGCACGCACACACACACACACACACACACACACACACACACACACACACACACACATACACACACACACACATAATAAGATGAATCTGTTTTGAAAGCACATTATTCCTATTATTCTCTATCAATTTACTTTATATTTAATATGAGGTTGCACTGTTAGTGTGAGTCTGCAGGTAAACCACCGTTTCGCATTTCAGCCTGCAAGATTAAATATATTGCATTTTCTTGATAACTCAATTGCATAATAAATGCTGCCAGAGTCTCGAGTAAATGTTCACCATCGCTGTGAGGTAAAAAGTGGCCAATTGAGTTATGTCACTAAACACATACACACACACACACACACACACACACACACACACACACACACACACACCAAAAGCTGCTAACAGTGCACTTTAAAACTGCTGTTAACATTGATGTTTCAGTGTTATTTTAACTCATTTTTAGCCTTCAGTGCATAATTAAGTCCTGCACACAAACTTTGAATTATCTTCTCTACGTCAATGAGCTGGATAAAATCCAAAAGCCATGATTACCTTTTAGGGAACTAAAAACAAACCCACACCCACCATTAAGCCCTGTCAATCACCCAATTCTAATTTATCAAGTGGCAGATGCTAATCTAATTTTCTTTTTCAAAATTCTCTGTTCTCTGTTTGGCACTTTTTCAGCTCATACACATAACCATGCAACAGAATCTGAAGCTTTGTAGCGAACACTCAAAACCTTTTGATGCATGTTTTAGAACTTTTGCATTACTAGCTGTGATTTAGGGATCTGTGCAGGCCTGTCAAGTTCTTCCACACCAACCATGCCTCTGTGGACCTTGCAATGCACTACAATGCATGATGGCATTACTACGACTTAACATATAATATGTGGCATGTGTGTGTGTATGGTGTGTATGGTGGTGTATGTGTGTATCTCTCTCTCTCTCTCTCTCTCTCTCTCTCTCTCTCTCTCTCTCTCTCTCTCTCTCTCTATATATATATATATATATATATATATATATATATACAGTATATATATATATATATATAGATAGATAGATAGATAGATAGATAGATAGATAGATAGATAGATAGATAGATAGATAGATAGATAGATAGATAGATAGATAGATAGATAGATGGATGAATCGATCTGCAAGTAAATTTGCCAAATTGAACTTATAGGACTATACTAATTACTTTATGTGCCATTACTTTTGAAAGCCATATTTGATTTTTTTTGTTTGTTTTTTTCTCCAAATATATTAAATAAAGCAGGTAAGCTAAATGACATGTGACATGTTCTCTGTATATGTTTTTGGTAGCTACCTTACACTAATAACCAATAATCAGTAAACATGAGTTTTTTGGATCATTTGCATTATTTATTTATACATAACACTGTGTTTTGCTTTATAAAGCAGCAGTGTGGATTCTCTGACTGAACATCTGTGCTAAAAAATGAGTTTGCCAAAAACTATATAGAGTGAGAAACCTGAGAGGTGCAGTGAGATTAAAAGTGAATCCGTTCTTTATTAAGGATTATCTCTTACCAGGAGGCAGCAGACTGCAATTTAGAGCCACTGCATGCAGTTTATTGAAAAAAATTATGTCACAAATACATAATTATGCCATGATTCATGCTCTGCCTACAGCTGGGCTGCCAAACTCACTGCCTACTCGCAGCTCACTAACATGATTCAGCTCCAAATACCATCTGATTGAAGAGGAAAGAAAACATTTGGGACACAGTGTGTAAATTCATTATTTAGGCATCACATGAGGTTTTCACTGAAGGCATTGAAATAATACTTTAAATTTTGCAGCAGTGTGGTCACACAGTAATCAAACTGTTTTACAATAACAGACAGCACCATAATATACTGAGATTTGTGAAAAATTTCAAAACCCGGGAGGATGCGTCATGTGTGTAATCTCAATCAAAGCCAAATTCAGTCTGCACCATGTGAGCACATGAGTATCTTATTTAACATGTTATTAATAATGTCAATTATTCATTAATATTTTTAGTGTTTGCTCCAGGACCTGTAGTAATATTTGGAGAATTGTTGTTCCATAAGCATCCCAATACATTTTGGAGAACAAAAACTTTTAAGTTCTTTCACGTAGGATTTCTCCAGGTTCATTGTTTCATCCCACAATCCAAAAACATGGATTCAAAGTAAATTAACTGCTTTAAATCGACCCTAAATAGTGTCTGTGTGAATTAGAGTTTGCTCACCGGTAGATTGGCGCCCTGTCTTGGGTGTATCTGCCCAGTGCCCAAAAGGTCTCCTCATTAAAATTGCCACTCTAGTATACTATTAAATGGGCAACTCTTCACTCTTCAAATTAAAAATGCATATTATTTTCAAAATTTTTTGAAAGTCTTGATTTTAAAAATAATATTTTATTCCAAAAAGAAAAAGTGCAAATAAAGTATATTTTTTAAAAAATGTCTTAAATGACTGTGTCTTGATCTTTGATGAGAATGATAGTGATTACCTGTCGAGACAAAAAAAAATCTTCAAAGGGCAGTAAATTAGTAGCGACTAAAGAACTTTTAAGTGGTAAATGAAAGTAAAGCAAAAATTTCCTTTGATTAAACTCCACCTGCCTGCTTTATAAAACTGTCCTCTGGGAAATGACACACACACACACACACACACACACACACACACACACACATATAATATATATATATATATATATATATATATATATATATATATATATATATATATATATATATATATATATATATATATATATATAATCAAGTTTTAATGTTAATTTTAAGCACCAGTTACACAGGATACAAGGTACAAACTGCGGTTGGATGAACATGTGGCTTGCTGTTTTTATTCCCTTTTTATTTGTCATAAAGCTGTTCACTGGAACTGAGATCTGAGCTCTGTGGAGTTCCTGCTTCCCAAACTTATCAAACCTGTCTTTGGCTCGCTTTGTAAAAAGGTACACAGTCTGACTTAAAGTAGACATTTTTCAAAGTATTGCTACAAAAATTTATAAACGGAGTTTATAAGTGGTAGTATTACCCTTAGCTGTTTTTGTTTTACTATGTAGGTACATCCATATTTTTTTATCTTTACATTTCTTTTACATTATAAAGTTAAGAATGCAGTAAAATGTGTCAAAATCTGTTACTTGGAGAGTTTAGCTGCAGCCTAAATAAACTACAAAACAGTAGATACAGGATTGAATCTAGTGCATACTACTAGACTATGAAGCCGGAGGTCTTTTAGTAAGCAAGTATGTAATATTCATGATATTTCAGATGCAATATGTTTACAATTGCAATCATTCCAATGTTTTCTATAAATGCTCATTCATTCTTTTAAATTCATGCCATTATTTCATTTTGTACATAATCAAAAATTTTATTTACATTTTTGTGCTTGTAGCTTGCTTTCACCTGTTTTTATCCTTCTGCTAGTTAGCATGATAAGAGGATATGTTTCGCTTATTTACTTTAAATTGGCTCCTGAAGCAGTAGGTCATCCGGTAAATTTTAGCCTACTGCATGTTTGGACATACTAAGCATTCTCGGCTACTGCTTTTGCCTACTATGTATACAACGTACACATTTCCTTTTTTAAGAACATAAAATCAAACTCTGTATAGTTCATCTAAAGACTCATAATATATATACAGTTTATAAATCATTTATTTCTCAGCAGGCAGCTGAAGTCACAAAGTATGTATTTATGGGAGTGAAACATCTGCAGAAATCTGGCTCATATGGCATAGAACATTTTATAGCACCCTAGAGTACTGAGAAAAGTATGCTACAGAGGCTTATTTCTGCAAATGGGACACCAGCATGGGACCTAATCCACGAGGGTCATTAATAGTTAATAATTGCACTCTTGGATAATGCACACACCTTTTCCACTTTAGAAAATGAAGACATAATTTATACAAATTTTGTATATTCAGTATATATTTTAGTGCTTTCATTGTTTTAAACACATTTTAAATGAATGATGACTTCAGTGTGTCCATCTATCCCTTTCCTTTTGCAAACTTTATTTTCAGGAAATAAAGAATATCAGTAAAATAGTTTTAAAAATTGATATTTATATATGTAGTTAATTTATTCAGTGATATTGAAGCAACTATTATAACTTGTAGCAAGCAGCCATCAGATCTGAGACCAGAGACATGAAGGCAGTCTTTCTGAATGACCCTCCATTTTTGTTATTTGGTTAAATATTTTGTATAACATTTAATCTACGGCTACATGACTTTAAGTGATTATGCTAAAAACAACAGTAAAGAAACAGTAGTCAGTTTGTTTTGTCATTTTTTCTGTAGATATTACATCTGTAATAATCAACTTGTCTCTTTTAATCAATTCGGCTACCAGATTATTTAAGAAAATAATTCAATAGTAAAGATAAGAAATATAGACTAAGTATTTTATTAAGCTGAGCTACTATGTACATGGTACAACCAAAAAATGACATAAGGAATTAAGCATAGTGCATAATGGTATGATTAGAGACATGCTATTTTGTGTGTGAATAAATGGAAGTGAATGAATAAACAAATTATCACATATAATTGACATCCCATTGATTAATTTTATCCAAATCAACTTACGAATATCACTTGATGGTTGGTGTCAGAACATAGGGTTACTTACACAGCACTCCTGGAGCAGTGAGGGTTAAAGCCGTGCTCATGGATCCACATTGGTAACTTCATTGGGCCTGGGGTTTGAACCCACAACCTTCCTTAAACAACCATTTATCATTATTGTTTTTAAATAGAGTTTTAATTTACTTGACTTTATGGATTTTTTATTATGTCAGCTCCATAACCCTGGTATTTACATTACAATAGGTCAAATACAGTTTTACAGCTTTACAGCAAGTTCTGTTGAAAACAAGAATTTAATTGTCTCATTAAGCCCAGGACATACTTTGGGGCATGTAGAGGGCATATAGACCTGCTGTAAAAGTGGATAATTTGTTGATTCATTTTTTTTTTCCCTGGAACCTTTTTTAAGGTTCCGTTGCTGTAAGCTGGAATTTCTGAAGGAGAGAGTGCAGTAAACTGGATTCAGCTGCGCCCTAAAATACCAATATGTTTGGTAATAAATTTCCCTGCCTGTTTCACTAATGACTCCAGAGAACATTTGCTGTTCACGGGCAGAAAATGTGGCATCCACAGCTGCCTCGAGCACTCGGGCCGACTCGGCTCCGTCTCATTCACAGCACACTCAGACTCTCCGGCGTTTGGATTAGTTGAAGCCTGAATTCCCATTGGAAGAGGGGGCTGAGGGTTAAGGGGGAGAAGAGGGCAGGAGCCATGTAACAAAAACACACTAAGCAAGTGTCTGTTTAACCCTTCATGTTCTGAAACGTTTAGAGAAAAAAAAAAGTCTGAGATTGTTCATCCAAAGTTTTATTGAAACCTTTTTTTTTTATCTGAATTGAACAGAAAATTGTTTTATTCTTATAGTGTTAATGTATTTACTGTAATCCCTGTTATAAAATCCAAATGAAAATTAAATTCATGAGTACATTTTTAAGAATTACTCTGGTAGAATGAAGAGTTTGACATTAAACCTGTTGTTTTTACTGATTAATGATCAGCATTTCTCACTAAACTCTTTTTATAAATTTTTACAAAGCTAAATGTTGTGAGGAATACAACTGGTTCAAACATTTTATTTCTTTTCGCACAAGTGCTTCTAATCTCAATTACTATCCCTGCAAGCCACTGTGAAATTCCTCCAGTCCACTTGCTATTAACACGGATTACTGTGCAACTTTTTTACATTCTGTTAACAGAATTAAATTTGAAAGATTTACTGAATTTAAAAAATGATGTGGCTCCCTATATACACAACTGTGCTGAAGGTTTTCTAGTCATATATTATAACCTTTTTTTGAGGAAAGAAATTATCTTACAGGAAGAAGGCAGGGTCACAAACTTAAAGCATAGAATTTTCTACTGTGATCTTTATTCCAAATTTGTTTAAAATAGTAAAATTCTATTCACGTTTGAATCAATAATTTAATTTTGATTTGTAATACATCTGAAAATGTTATATTAAATTGGTTTTGCAAAAAATATTCTAGACTAAAATTATTTGTTTTCAAATTTAATATTTTTAATAATACAAATAAACTACTAATGTATATAATGAGAAAATCACTGCAACATTAAAAGTTAAGTAGCACAAACCATGTAGTGTGAACCAAACCTATTGGATTGTGTGTCATGATTACTAGTTTCATGTTTTAGTGCAACATTCTTGATATTTAAAATATTCAGAATGCTGTTTTTCTTTTCCAGTGTAAAAGTTTTATACTTCGGAAATATCATCGCATGTGCTAATCTTTTAAAGCTGCGTTAAAGGCTGAATATTATTTCAGCAGAGTGTCATGTTGTGCTATATGGATCTGATGCGAGTGCACAAGTGTTTTGCTTTCTGTCTTGAGTCACTTGGCCACATATATAAGTTCTTCAAAGACTGCTGATATAAATACATTAGGCTTTTCTTTTAGAGTGCTTCCACTTTAAATATATGTATTTTACAGTTAAGTTACAAAGCCTGTGCCATGAGTAAGGAAATTTAACTTAACTGTACTATAGTGTGCATTATTGTGTCAAATATTGTCTGAGATGGGTCAGGGACATCACAGAACAGGTATCATTAGGGTGGTCGATTGTTTATTGTCAGTTCTGCAGTGAGACTGATGCAGTGAGGGGGTTTTAGTTCCTCATTGCTGCTGTAGTTTCATTTCTCCACCTCAGTGACACTGCTGAACAATGTACCAACCAAATAATACCTGATCTGTGATGGTAATATTGGGGTCCTGACCATTAGAGTACAGAATAAAGGGGGAAGTACACTGTATGTAGACAGATGATCATCTTTACAGTAAGTAGATCTGATACAATGGACAATAAGTGAAGCATAAACGATACTTGTCCAAATACACAATTCACAAAAACCCATAAATCTATTTATTTCCTCTCATCACTAAATAAGTGGTGCTGTTGCTACAGCTCTGCTTCCTCTCTTCCCTATTTGCAAGATGAAGGGAGCGCCCCGAGGGAGAGGTTTGCAGTTTGGAAAGCAGCCTAAACTACTTAAGGACAGTGACGTTGTTCAGAAACAGGTGGTGCGGGTGACATAATGCTGGCTTGAGCATGAAGTACTGACATACTGCAGAGCAGCATGCTGCCGGAAAAAAGTCATTACCCTCTCAATAAGTACATGAGCTGAATCTATCTCACTGGAATTGCAGAAAGGTTTTACAATTCAACGTTTGCGAGTGCCTGCCTCTCCTTGTCCATCATTTCTGCAAATCTTGTGCCTGAAGAAGCTATTTCTGTTCCTCCACTGTCTTGACTCGTGGCATGTAATGCTTTTGGAGCGGAATGTCATTCAGAATGCAGAAAATATATTTAGTTCTCACCCGCAGACGGCAAAAGGCACCAGCGTGTCTGGCTCAGTGGGGCAACAGCTACTTTTGTCACCGTGTGAACTTTCAATTATGCTAATATCTGCTGCTGAGTTCACTCAGGCCAATTAAAGTCCTGCCTTCACATCAAACTGAGTTACATCTTACTGCAGAGGTGGCATAAATTAAAGGAAGGGGATTTTACCAGTTTCACTTACCAGTGATTTACTGTAACATAATATGCACTGTGGGGAAATAGGCAGTGTGAGTGTGTTTATACTAAATAAGTGAAAAACATAGAGCATTCTGAAATGTTTTACTGCAGGTGAGATGGGCGAGATTTAGTTTCTATTCAATTCTATTTGACTAAGTAGTAAGAAATATCACATTTTACCCTCCTGAGTTCATTAATTGGAAATACATAGGAATAAAATCAAATGATGAGTTTAAGTCCAAGCACTGTATTAAATAAAAACTTAAATATACTTAAATAATTGGATGACAATCGGGTAAATCAGTACTCATCTACTTATTTGTTTTCTAAGTCTACTAATAAGAGTTATGGTTAGTACTTAAGCTTTTCCCAGCATTCAATGAGCAAAATGCAGGTAAACACTGCAAGTCATGTAGATGCAAAAATGTTTATTTTACCTGACAATTGGGACAGTGACTTAGCATGTCCGCCTCTCAGCGATGAGGATTCAGGTTCCAATCCCAATCTGGAGATTTTTCCTGTACTCCTGTTGGTTTTCTCCTGGTTTTAGGACTTAAGCTGTATTGGCTGCTCTAAATTGCACCTATATAGTGTGTGTGTCTGTGTGAGTACGTGTGTGTGTGCCCAGTGATGGATTGGTGTCCTGTCTGGGGTGTATCTGCCCATTGATTGAAACATTCTCCCCTGGATGGACATGACCCTAGTATAGGGTTAAGGGGTCAAGATTATGAGATGAGATATGAATTTACTTGATCTATGGTTTTGAAATTTGGGGGGGAACTGACATTCTATGCTGCACAGCATTTAGACATGAGATAGCATGCAACCTTTATACAGAGAGAACCTGGGTTTGATTTGTGTCCATTCCAGAAATGACACTCAGGCCGAGGTGGTGGTGGTGCTATCCTGAAAGGTACTTAAATGATATAAACAATTACTTATGAAAGGTCCAGGTTCATCCCATTAGGTTTTGAACATCTGGACCATGCTGTACATGTAACATGTTTAATGCTAAACATTGCTTTTTTGCTCTACAGCACTTCTTAATCTTACTGTTTATGGTATATGCACTGTGGAGTTGGCTTGTGTTATATGAGGTGAACACAACTGCTTTCTGTTTTCTAGTTATAAATGATAAATAATTTAAAGATAAATAGTGTGTTCTGAAGCAAACTTTGAGAGTTGGGTGAGTTTAAGGGAGCAGCTGTGTTAAGCCACATGCCTCATCTGACCTTAAACTTACTCAAACACGACTGAATAAGAACAATAAAGGAGTTTTGTGAATGAGAGAACCACACAACTGTTTACTTACAGCTACTAGGCAACTGACATCCCATTGTCCAGTACAATGCTAAGGCTATACAGAAAACCCTGTTCATCCAGCTAGATTAGTGTGTAACTGCAAAACCATTAATGTGTGTATGTATGTGTTTTACCTCCATGTTTATTTCAAATAATTGCAGAATTAAAAAGAAATATCTGTAAACATGAATTGTAATAAAACAATATATATTACATCAGATAGGTGTAACAGAGTTATATATAGAAGCACAAATAAACTAAATTAACTATATTATATAGCTGTCTTAGTGAGACATCCAATTTTAATTTTAAATGCATTAACATCTCATATGTGGCTATTCCAGCTTACCCTAGTAGCGGATGAAGCAAAATGGATTGGAAATTCTGTAGTTCAGTGTTGGCAAAGTTATGTCACGCTATTTAGTTGATCGGGAAATTTGGTTTAAAAGTAGAGAGATAAAAATTGATGCTTATAAATATATTATTTTTTGAACATTAATGCTAAAAACTCCTGGTTCTTACAGATAGTTGTAGTTGTACTTGTTGTGAGACAGAGTGCAGATTTGTGTGCAGGGTTTATCAACCACTTAATGCACTATAAGTGTTTTAATACTCCGTACAGATAATCAGATTTAATCCTACTTTATGTGGGATCAGTTGAATTTGGGTAATTACAGTGGAACAGAAGACATCCAACTAGTGTCTATTATATACTTCTTAAACAGATAATTACTCTGAAATACAGAAACATATTTAGCGCCATACAGTAAATCCACCTCTGCAGTATGTCCTAAAATATGTTACTCTTATTGGACTAATCAATCAATATAATCGTTTTTCTTATGTTGCTTTTACATTTTTCAAATTCTCCCATCCATTTTATGTTATTTTAAATAAATTGAATTGTTTATTGTGGTAATGGTACAGAAGCTGCAACTTTGTAAGGATCAGCCTGGATCATTTTATTATCAGAAGCAGTGAGTTTTGTGGAAATTAAACCTCTACAGGTTCCTCTGTTTTATTCTGCTTTATTGTGTAACATAATATTCACGTTCATAACATTTTATTCATTTTATGTGTTTCTGTGTGTTGCTCTGAATGGCTCATAAAAGCAATAATTATTAGATTGATACATTCTGTCATATATTCTGTTTTTATTGGTAAAGTAACAGCAGAAATTAAATACAAATAAATAAAGTGCAGGCGTTCGAAACCTGAGCTCAGGCCTGGAATGAAGATTAAATCTAAAAGTAAATAAAATTAAAAGTTGCTATACTTTAGTAGCGTTCTGCTTCCCCTCCACTGAAGCCTGAGCACTTTCTTTTGATTTATTTTATTTTTAATCATCTCTGAAGCTCGTCCTTATTAGAGCTCCATTGAGATAATAAAGCACTTACCCTGCAGGCAGGCCTCTTTTTTTTCCTCTGACAGTAATTTACATATGATTTATTTAGAGAACAAGAGGCTCTGCTAATTTTATTTGGAGATTTTCCTTTGTTTTAGGAGTCATTAGCAGCTTGGCCTAATCTGATTTGGACAATTTCATCAAGGCCATTTTGGAAAACCTCTCAGAGCTCATCAGAAAGATGCATTTATTGCTAAGTGTGCTCTATTGCATTAACGCACAATAAAGCGACCAGGGACTCCTACAGACGTTCGAGTGGAATCCAGTTAACACTCTGCCAATTCCTTTTTTATTGGGACGCAATCAATTTTTATTCGCTTTAAAACCAAAAGGCTTTCTTTCGTCGCGTGCTGTCTCGGCCTTATTACCGGCGCTAAGCCGATTACCCGCGTTGTGTTTTGCGCAAAATGCTAATGTTTATGGCCTTGATTTCCTATTTTGAAACAGGCAAGTATATGCTTTGATCCTTGCTCTCGTCATGTTCGTTGTGTGTGTGTTTCATTGTTTATAAGATATAAATGAATGAGCTCAGAGGAGCTCACTCATTATCACACAGTTCATTATCTGCAACTCAATGACATTAGCACATGTAATCATATTTACACTTTATTACACCATATCATATTAAAACCTAATATTTGGAGGTAGCATGTGCACCCTGAGTTTCCACACAATCCAATCTTCTCAATTTGTATTATTATATTGTCTAAAATCCCAAGTCTTTAGGAGCTCTTAATTTTCATGACTTTAGTAACATAAAGCTAAACCTCTAGCTTTCCTTTTGATACATTGGATTCCCAACATCTTTATATTTTGATGCTTCTTTCAATTCGTGTTCCTTTCATTCTCCAGAACGTGAGTTTAAAGAGAGTTTTATTTTCTTACAACTGTTAAATAGAACATCACTGTTTGTCTGAATTATGTTCAATAAAATTCATACTTCAAAACTGATCAATTAATTAAAAAATGGACTATAGAGCCGCCTTTATGTATTCTACTACCCAGAATCCCACAGAACACCCAAATCCATCAATTTCTCTTTTGATTCACCTTTGACCTGAAACTGTAGGAACCAAAATTTATTTATTGTAAACATAAAAATAAAATCCCAGGATTTCATAATGCTCTTTATTAATAGGATCCTCTGGAAAAATATAATTATTTATAGAATTTGATAGAATATAAGCATGTCTGAGAACCTCATTCATTTTAACCCTTTTAAAGTTTTACCCTGGTAAAGTTCTTCAGACCACATCCAATAAAAATTTAAATCCTATTAAACCCTGACCGTAGTAGGGTCACTTTTATTTGCTGAAGTCCCAGTATTTGTTCAGTCCATTGATCTTTGCATCAGACTACAGATATCCAGGCATTACTTTGTAAAACCTCTCATATTACCTTCATATTTTCTGTTTACATGCTTCTGCCACTCACTCGTTATATTGGTTTATTTATAAGTGACAATTGTAAAAAAAAAAAATTCTAATTAGATATAATTAGCTTTTTTTATCTGCTTATGAGCCTCATAAGTCTGTCTCACTGTATTTTGCCCTGTGGACAACTTTTAGATTTTTAGTGATTGTCTGCACCTACTCTACCAGAAATGATAAGTGCAACATTTGACTATAATTGAAACATCTTCCTCCTACATACCTGCTCCTTTCTGAAAAATGAACATGCTTGTAATTTTACTCACAGTTTGTCAATCTATCTCACGGCAGACACATAAACCAATGCATTCCTACACACATTCACTCAGAGGGGAAAATTAGAATCTCCAGTTCAACTGATTTACATGTCTGTAGACTGTAGGAGGAAACCACAGCTCCTGGGGGTAACCCAAGCAGACACAGGGAACACATGCAGATGTGACAAAGAAAGGACTATGCGAACCTTTCCCACTGCTGTCTTTATTGTGAATGTTGTAATCATTTAAAATTTGTATATTTTTTACTTTTTTTGGGGAATATTAAAAACTAGACAGTTTTGGTACTAAAGCGGTAGGCCAAAAATACTCCAAATGTTAAAATAAAAATTATATCTGTACACTGGACACTGCAGTTTTTCAAGATTCATAGTTATTTTATAAACACTAAACCAGGAACAAAAATTGGTACACTTTTTTTATAACTTTGTGAATTACATATTTATATTGTATTTTAAAAACTTTTATCATTATTTATACGTTTAGTGTCCTTGAAAAAACATAAATGACCTGTGCAAAAACAAAATCTTAACTGAGCCTCGGCTTGAGGAAGAGACAATTTTCAAGCATCTGACAAGCATCATTTGTTTCAGTATTAATGCTATTCATTTCAAAGGAATTACAACAATACCAAACTTGTTAACGGATAAAATCAAACTAGAATTTTAGCAGTTAGTTGGAAACTGGGCGGCACGGTGGCTTAGTGGTTAGCACGTTCGCCTCTCAGCGCTGGGGATTCCCTGTTCGAATCCCCATCTGGGTGGAGTTTCCATGTTCTCCCCGTGTCTGCGTGGGTTTCCTCCGGGTTCTCCGGTTTCCTCCCACAGTCCAAAAACATGGATCAAGTTAATTGAATTCTCAAAAAAAAAAATTGCCCCGTTTAGAGTGTGTCTGTGTGAGTGAGTGTGAGCCCAGCGATGGATTGGCGCCCTGTCCTGGGTCTATCTGCCCAGCGCCCGAGATGTTCTCCCCTGGATGGGCATGGGGAACCCCACCGCGACCCTAATAGAGGATAAGCGGAAGATAATGAATGAATGAATGAATAGTTGGAAACTTTTCAATTGTTAATATACTTAAAAACTGCTCAACAAACAGGAAAATACATTTTAAATTATTTTGTAAAAATTAACAATTGAACATTGAAATTTGTGCCCAAAAAAGGTGGACCAGAGGCATATTTAACACTGGGTCACAAAAAAAGTCCTTTACAATATAAAAAAAATCCCTGTTTTTTAAAGAAAAAAATGTGTTTGAATGGTTTTGGGTCAAATTCATTCATTTATTCATTATATTTCGCTTAATCCTATACTAGAAACTGAGGTTGCAGGGGGTTTCCCATGCCCAACCAAGGGAGCATGTTTCAGGCATCAGGTAAATACACACAGGACAGGGCGCCAGTCTATCTCTGGGCACTCATTCACTCAGACACACTATATGATAGAGCAGCAAATTCACCTTGAATCCGTTGTTTTGCACTATGGGAGAAAATTGGAGAACCTGGAGGAAACCTACACAGACACAGGGAAAATATAAACTACATCCAGATTGGGATCCGCTGAGAGGCCAATGTGCTAACCATTAAATTTTAAAGTATATACAAACGTTTTTAGCTTCCTGAATTTAAGTTTTAAATTAAGTGTCCTGCATCATGAATATAAACAAAAGATACCACCACATAGATCCAAAAGCACACACTAACTGTGCCATCTCGAACATACCCTCATGCCAGTGACACGGTGTGAAGTTTTATAATTCTTTCCTAAAACATTCTTCTGTAAGTTAAAATGTCACTGTAAACAGTCAAGTATATCACCAGGGTTGAATTGTTGTGATTACACACTTCCCCATTCCAGAATCAGTTTGAGTTGTTCTTAAAATATATGTCTGTACATTACGAAAAGCTTTACTAAATGAAGATATCATGTGTAACACTGGTTAAATGTGGGAACTTGTACATGTTCATATCTGCTTCTTTGCTAAACCCACCTGTGTATTGGTGTGAGTGCATTAAATAGCTTTAATGCGCATGTAATAGGGGTGTTTTTTGCTCCCAGCTGTACGTACTAATATATAGATTACAAGTTTAGCAATAGTCGTAGTATACGTGTTAGAAATGTGAGTATATATGATATTTTGTAATCGTAATGCTATATATCTTGGTTTAATGTTCTCACACACACACACTTAAATATTTCTCCAACATTCCTCAGTGTGAGTGTTCACCAGCCCACCTGAGTTCGGGTCTAATCGGCTTATGCTAAGTGTGTGAAGAACCTTTAACGCACTCGATATCTGAGTGGCTGTAGAAGCACATTAACGTGGATCTGAGGCTCGGAGGAATACTTAAGTGCATCTGAAGACAAGACATACAGAAAGGCCCTGGTGCAGAGGAAGCGAGTTAATGGCTCCCGCACGACCCTGATACCATTTTTTATATCGGATATACAAAGTTTTTTACCCCTGAGATTGGAAGAACTTTCCACCTCAGTGCAGAAGTACCAGAAAAGTTCTTACCCAAATCATTTTTAACAACATCAAAGTAATTAGTCTACTTCATGTTAAAGTTCTCATTTGTAAACTTTTTTCTCAGAGTCTTACTTATCGAAACTTCTAGGAATCCTTTTATCAACTCCGCGTCTCCATGCAAGTAGAATTTCGTGAGATTTTTCTTTCATTTAGGAAAGATGACATTGCTCCGAACACCAAAGTCAATGTAACTCTAGAATTTCCTCATTTATAAACTCCTACTGTCAAAGAAACCTTTCTTTCTTATAACCTTAGGGTGATGTAATTCGTTTTTTGTTTGCTTTTTTAATCTTGTATACTGAATGAAACTATATTACAGCCCTAAATGATACCCCCATGGTTTACTCTTTAGCAGAACAAAAACTTAAAATATAGTAGATTTTCATAATTGCGCTCACATAGTGTCATTTTGACTCCTCCAGTGGTGATGTTTCATTGGCAAGTTCGTCTGCACTGTAGCATAGAGACAACTTAATTTATATTTTTGTTAAAAGTTGAATCTCTCATTAATACTCCTTCTTATTTTATACCACCTTTTACACAGATCCAAAGAATAGTGGCTCCTTACCTCATGTTTAAGACATCTTTAGAATATCAGTCTTAAATTATGAGATTCCATGGTGCTGTGCATTAGAGTACACGGTACCTCTGGAAATCTGCTGGTTAAGCAAGTGGCTTGTTATCACTTCTAGATTCTTTTGACCTTTTCAAATATCTTTTGATGCTCCATGTAAAACTCTATAAAAGTTTGCTCCTTCAAATGTTTTTTTTTTAATCTTGCCATGTGTCATTTGCCTGTTGAAAATATTTTCTGGAATTTCTTTGCATTTTTAGGCTGCTTTCAGGTCAGTTTTTATATTTTATATTTTTGAATTATACTTTGAATCTATAGAATTGATAGTATATTGATCTCATTTTATCTTATTATTTTGTCATTAATCCTGTAGGGACTAGGGTCATGTCGGGGTTCCCCATGGCCATCCAGGGGAGAACATTTCGGGCACTGGGCAGATACACCTAGGGCACGGTTATGATACTGTACATCACTGGGCACAAACTCACTTACACCGACACACGCTATATTTAGGGCAATTTAGATAGAATAAGTATTTGTAGCAGCCAATTTATCTGAAAATGGTGTTTTTGGACATGGTGTGTGGAAGGAAACCGGAGAACCTGGTGGAAACCCACGGGGACATGCGGAGAACATAAAAATTCTGCACAACTCAGGATTCAAACCTGGATCCCCAGTGCTGAGAGGTGCATGTGCTATCCACTGAGCCACCATGCCCTCTTGTCATTATTATTCATTCATTCATTCATTATCTTCCGCTTTATCCTATATTAGGGTCGCGGGTCATTATTATTATTATTATTATTATTATAATTATTATTATTGGGCGGCACGGTGGCTTAGTGGTTAGCACGTTCGTCTTTCAGCTCTAGGGATTCCTGGTTCGAATCCCCATCTGGGTGGAGTTTCCATGTTCTCCCCGTGTCCGTGTGGGTTTCCTCCCACAGTCCAAAAACATGGATCAAGTCAATTGAGTTCTCCAAATTTGCCCCATATAGTGTGTTTGTGTGAGTGAGTGTGTGCCCAGCGATGGATTGGCGCCCTGTCCTGGGTCTATCTGCCCAGCACCCGAAACGTTCTCCCCTGGATGGGCATGGGGAACCCCACCGCGACCCTAATAGAGGATAAAGCGGGAGATAATGAATGAAATGAATTATTATTATTATACATATTTTTTAAATATATCTTTTTCATTTGTTATATATTCTATATGTACATATATTTACTATTAGGTATGTCCCAACACTAGCTATCCATTTTATTAGTTCTAGTAATTACCATAGAGCTGTACTTTGTAGTTCAACAATTACAGTCTATAATTTGTAATTACTATTTTTTTAACATTCTTTGTATGGAGTTTTCAAACAAACAACATAGGAAATGTTTGGATATAATGACATCACACTTCCAGGCATGATGGGGCAATTGACATACTCACACCTGGTATTGCAGCAATACCCACAGTGCCCCTCTTCATTTTTAAATGCTTTTAGGACACTGGCACAATGGCAGCTCATCATTGATCTGTCTTTACTTAGAAGGAGTTGTATTGAATAATGTATGGCTGTGCATGCATTAACCTCGGCCCGTGCATCCTCTCACTCCATTAGCCCTGTCTGCACAGCCTCAGAGCTCCCTGGGCTTTCCTTTAATTAAATTGTCCCATAATGAAATCTCCGATAATGAGATTAATTTTAATTATTTATCAGCGGGCGATCTGAGAGAGAAAAGGCCATTAATAATGCACACCGGGCAGTAAATAGTTCTCACTTTATCGCCTTCTGCTATTTTAAAAGCCGTTGTTCAGAGCGATGTGAGATAAACCTGTAACCTGTAGGACAGGAACAGCTAATTAACCCAAACTATATCACAATAAATGCATTATTGTTACATTTACAATTATTACATTTACATACCAAAATAATGTATCTTGACTACATTACACATAATGCTTATTTTGTTACTATTTTATAGGGCCACCTACAGGAGATTATGAGGGTTACATTATCCATAATGCACTCTCTTTATTGTATTTAAATACAATGACAGCTGATCATATCAAATAAGTTCCAGTCAAAAGTTTGGACACGTCCCTTATTAGCTCCACTTATTGTCCATATTATCAGTTCCAGTTACTGTAAAGATGAACTTTGTAGTTCTACAATTACAAGATGATAGTACATACTGTGTACATCCCATTTCTCTAATGGTCAGGACCCCAATAGTACCACCACAGAGCAGGTATTATTTGGTTGGTGCATTATTCCTATCCCAGCAGTGTCACTCAGGTGTTTAAATAAAACTACAGCAGCACTGCTGTACTAAAACCCCCTCACTGCATCAGTGTCACTGCAGAACTGACAATAAACAATCCAACACACAAATGATACCTGTTCTGTGATGGTGCTGACCAATAGAGAACAGAGAACAGACAGGGGACTAACAACAACAAAGAAAACAGATGGACTACGGTCTGTAATTGGACTTTGAAGTCCATCTCTGTGTTATGATGAGAAAATAGACAATAAAATAAGAAGGTGTGTCCAAACTTTTGACTGATACTGTACATTACCCATAAAGCACATGCTTCATTACACCCACTTACTGCCCATCCATTCCTTTGTATTCCCCAGCTTTCTTTCTTTTTACTTCCTCATTCTTTATGCATTTGGTTTTATTCTCTTACTGATTATACACCTGCTTTTTCATGTGCTCCCTATACACCCACTTTTATTCTTAGATTCCTTGTATTCAGAATTTTATGTGCTCACATCCCATATGCTTTTTTTTACTGCCAAGCTGCTTATTCTCTCGTTCTCTCCCTCGATACTCGGGTTTTACTTCCTTACTCCCTCAACACACAGTTTTACTGCCTTGTTCATTATACTGATGCTTTTAACCCAATGTTCTTTATAGTGTGCTTTCTTTATCTGTTTTTCTCTCTATTCTCAGATTTACTTCTTTGCTTCTTGTTTAGTTGCTTTTACCTCCTCCAAATTCATACTCTCATTTTTCTGCCTTTACACTATTTTTTTATTTAACTTCTAATTTAATATTTCCATTTTAAAAAAAAGGGGCCAGTCAAAGGTTTGTGGTTAAAGAACCAACCTTGCGACCTGAAGGTCCCTGGAATGAAAGGTTACCATCTTTACTCCATCATTCCCTGTTGTCCTTCTTTTACATCCTGACATATTTTTATATTAAAGAAGTTTAGGAAGTAAACTAAGTATCAGTGCAGTTGTATGTAGTGTGTATTAAGTCTACTCAGATATTATGGCATATATAAGCAGCGCATTTAAATGCAGTGTTATATTTGGGGGCAGTAGTGTGTTCATATGAGTAAAACATATATAGAGTCAGCAACATATTGAAAGGCATCAAAGTTTGCAGACACCAGTGCGAAGAGGCTGTTTTGAGCCTTGTTGTGGAGAACAGGTGGAAAAGAAGGCCATGTAAGGGTTTGAAGTGTTCTTCTACAATACCAGTGATATTGATTGGTAATGGTTGGTAAAAAACCTCTCAAGGAACTTCTCAGCTGTTCTCAAGATTTATTGTAGTGTTGAAGTCCCCATACCAGATGGTGAGACATCTCATTAGAAGCCTCTCCGAATATTAACAGGTTTCATTCCTTAAACCAACAAAATAATGTTTTACATGCTGGGATTTATAATCCTTTTCTTTGGATAAATTAGTAAATATATACAAATATATTCATATTGTAAATAAAATGCCTATTCATGGTTTACACTTAGCAATGTCTAAAACTGCAATAAAAGGGTGGGTGTGAGTGTGTGTGTGCGTGTGTGTGTGTGTGTGTGTGTGTGTGTGTGTGTGTGTGTGTGTGTGTGTGTGTGTGTGTTTCTGTGTGTACAGATATATAAAACCCCAAGTTTGTCTCCACAAAATAAGTTTTATTAAAATCATGTTGTATGGTTATAGATAGGGTAAGGTTATGGTTGGTTTAAATCTCTAAAGATGAATGGAAGTCACACAATGCATAAAAACAAAGGTGTGTGTGTGTGTGTGTGTGTGTGTTTGTGAGTGCGTGCATGCTAGCCATTGTGTTGGTTGCATAAAAATGGGTGAACAAAACTCCCAAATTATCCAAATTACCCTATTTGTCCTGGTAAACCCCCTATTCTTTCCTGTTCTTCCGTTCAGGTTAATGGGCTCTAATTGGTTGAAGGAGTTGTACCTGTTTGACATCTGAAACCATGCTGTAGTGGTGGCAACAGAAAGTTTTATGACCTATAAAAAGAGGCGTAACTGAAACTGCAGCAAGTGTTTTATATTTCACTTCTCTATTTATAACCACAACTTATAAACAGAGTGATGTGGAGCTTCTACGTTTTAAAAAAAAATGTAATTAAAATATTGTGATTGTCTGCTGTATATCATGGTTGTATGTGATACACTTTTTGATTACATCTGTATTTAAATGTTTGAGACATTTCCAGTAAAGGATGGTAACATATAAAATTAATTTCCGGTCATTATTATCAGGTCATAATTAAAGGACATTATTTGTCAGGATCTTTTTCCTCAGTGAACAATGGCACCTTTTGTGAAGGGCAGTCAGTTTTTGATGTTATAAAAAAAAGGGGCAAGCTTTTTCATAAGAAACTGAGGCCACTTTTTTTAAAGATGTTCTCCTGTTATATGGTAGTTAGTATATACCAAGAGCTACCCTAAAAGCCCAACAACAAATATAACGCTGCCTGTGTTGGCTGTTAGGACAGACTGTCCTGTGCTGTGTGTTATGTTATTGGCCAAAGGAGCAATGGAAAGTTTGGTTTGATTTACATTTGCATTACATTGTCATTTAGCAGATGCTTTTATCCAAAGCGACTTACAAATGAGAACATAAAAAGTCAGAAGTTATGCAGAAAACCAACTACACTGTAAATTCATCAAACCTGATTGTCATTTGATTTTTTTTATTTTATTTTTTTTATTTTTTTTTTTTTTTATTTTTTTTACAACAGGTATTTGTTAAAGAGATGTGTCTTCAGTAGTTTCTTAAAACTGCTTAGTGATTCTGCCTTACTAACAAAGTTGGGAAGATCGTTCCACCATTTTGCAGTGGTAAACGTCACGGAGTGAGAATTAGCTCCTCGGTGAGGTGGAATCGCCAGGCGGCAATCATCACTGGAGTGAAGTGAACAAGTCGAAGTGTATTTTGAAAAGATAGAGTTAAGGTAGGAGGGGGAAGATCCAGAAAAGGTTCTGTAGGCCAGAGTCAATGATTTGTACTGAATGCGAGCAGCTACAGGGAGCCAATGGAGGTAAATGAGTAGTGGAGTGACATGAGTTCGCCTGGGCTGGTTAAACACAAGTCGGGCTGCAGAGTTTTGAATTAGTTTGATAAAGTTTTGTTTGATAAATCAGATTTTCCATTGTGTGAAAAGCTACTTGCATGTGTTTACTTTATATTCTGGTACAAAATGACCTCACTGACTGCTCATTTGTGAGGTCATGTGGCTGCACTACAAGCGGCTTATTCATCCCCCCTTTCCCATCTTAATTAACTCTTGTGATTTTTTCACATGCATTTATTTTAAAGGCTGCCATTTTATTTATTCATTTATTTTGTGTGTGTTTGGAAGGAGTCATTGTGCAAAATATCTAATTTGTATAATGCTTAGATTATTGATAGTTAAAATAATGGCTCTTCAGTTGTGGACGATCTTTATTTAAGGTTATTTGTTAGTGTACATAAAAATCGATACAGGTCCTTCATTAATATTATTTAATTATTGTTAAGGGTGGTCATGCTACCAAATACTTCTTTAAGATTTAACTGTAAATATTAAATTGTTGGTTGGGAAAAAAAAAGAAAAGGGAATTTATGGCAATAAGTAGCTTTTCCACATTGCACAAACTAGGCTAAACTAAATATTTATACAAGATTTTAAAAAATGTATTATATAATATTTAATGTTAAGTAAAACTATAGATGTAAAAAATACAATTGAAACAAATAATAAATAAAATATGACTAAAATTTTGTGTACTGACGAAATTCACTCTGTAAATGGAATATTTTGTTACTAAAAATAGATTTTTTAAAAACTTATCTACATACAACTGTTTAAAAAAACATTCCACTTCTAGTTTTACAGATCACATTCCAGAGTTCCAGGACCAACACTGGGGCATGAAGTGTGAATGAGCTCACACCTTCGAGACTCATTGCTCCACATTTAGTTTGCAGTCATTTAAAAACAGAAACAAAGTTCAACAGGAAAAAGATTGTAAAATTCAGTATAAAGCCGCTGCTACAGTAATTCATAATTAATAGGGAGCAGTGAAGGGAAATGGACTTGGGGTGACGTAAAAATCAACAAAGTAAAAACCCTTACTTAGACATTCCTGTAGATAATTTAAGATTATGATGAACAAGGGAGATATAAAAGAAATCAGTAATGATGAAAGTAAACTGATTACTGTTGCCGTGCAGTTTATCATTCTGAAACCTGAATAGAACATGGTGCACCTGCGAGTTGTATATTACATTCCTTTTTTAAAAACTATGATGCTTTATTATACAGTTAATTATTTACATTAAATCAAATATTGAACCTTCTGTAAAGGTTAAGTTTGCATATCTACAAGACTAACTGAGCATTATGGGAAAATTCTTAGCAAAACAGAACATGTGGGCCTACATTTAATTCACCTATGATAATTCAATTTATATTCAAAAGTCAATCATGTTAGAATGTGATGTGTTTTGGGCGTCACGTGCAATAAACTTATCAGTGTGTCACTTGTTGTTCCCTTTAAGAGTCTGTTACAGTCTGATTTTGCCGGATTGCTATTTCAATGGTGCGGCCTGTTATGCCTTGAGACGAACGGAGAGAACGTGTGTCAGGTCAGAACCCACATAGGGTCTGTATTATTTAGGTGGTTTTGAAGTGTCAGTGATGTGGTGGTGGTGGTGCGTTAATGTGTGTTGTGCTGGTGTCAGGGGATCAACTACAACTGCTGCTTGAGCTTTTTAATCACCTCAGTTGCACTGCTGACATAATACGTACATTTTTACGTGAATTAAAAAGTTTTTTTAAGTTTTAAATATTTATCACCACGTTATTTTACTAAATGTGTACAAATTCACAAAAAGCACTTAATAAAATAGAAGCTGTAAAAAAAGCTGTGACTACTTATGAAGGGTGCATGTATGGTTCATATTTTATATGATTTGAGGTTGGTCTTGTTCCTGTAGCGGTCCACGTTCTGCATTATTTCTGTATAACAAAACATGAACTGTCTATTAAAGTAAATTATCTGAATTTTTATTCTTCTCACCCCCCCCCCATTTATCTACAGTAGAAAAATAAGCTTGGAAATGTGTACACATGCAAAACCAAAATCGATACAAGAATTGTCGAAGGCATCATTATTTCATTCCTCACGAGCAGAGTTTTTAAAAGTGTATTTTAAATTCAGCTGAAAGCAGACGCCACGCTCGCTCCTCCGTCTCTACATGCTCCATCTGTTTAAAATGATAAAGTGCTGCTATAATGGAACACAACCTGATTAGATTAATTAAGTTTAAGCATTACACTGTGCGCATGATTGCAATTTTCTCAGGGAGGGCCATTACCGCCCAAGCTGATGCAATTAACATGGACTTAATGTAAACGTAACAATACAAATAACACTCCGACTCTCAATGTGTGACTCCTGGATGAGTTTGAAACATGGCCGATTAATTTTTTTAACTTCAAACAAACCAGCAGGCGATTGGATTAGCGCGGCCTGGCTATGATCGATAAGGCTGTTATTGATGTGATCAATGGGCATGTTTGCGTCGTGTTAGAGATGTACAGAGATCCGGTTACAAATGTTCAGACAAATAATAGCTCAGTCTGTATATAATAAATCTATATATAATTGTGTGTGAGAGCAGGAGGGACAGAGTACAACCACTTCAACTGTTAAATCATCATCAGCTTCACTCCATTAACCAGTTAGGCTCTTCTGTTCCAATGTTAAATTCAGCTGGTCTTTACATTTATACATTTGTAGGATTTGGCCTATTCAGTAAACTTTACATTTACTTGAAGAATCTACATTTACACTGATTGCTTAGCAGACTTTCTAAATACATAATAAGTATAAAATAAGTGTTCATCAACCTGTTGCTTCAACCAATCAGATATAGAGTCGGCAACACCTAGGCCTTCTTGCAGGGACTGTATGTTACTTCAGCATATATATTCTATTTGTATAGTCAGAGAGTTTACAGCTTCTGATGAGCAGACATTTCCAGTGAATTAGAACTTATGTTAGAAATATAACTCCAGCAATTGCATTAGCTTTCTTCAAAAAAAATATTTTTGTAAAAAAATAGGAGGATGGATTTTATACAAATAATCAGGATTTAATCAGGATTTATGGTTAGTGTTATTTTCCTAAAAAAATTGTTGATTATTGTTGGTGAGTTGGTGAAGCGTTGTTTATCTACGATTATTAATCTGGCTCATTATACTGCATTTCTGCATGATAAGACGGTTTTAATTCACAAAATAGTTATTGACAGGTGTATTAATTCAGACACAGCATTACTAAAGGTCTTGGGGGGAAATACACAAACCACCGCTGATGAAAGTACAATTTGGGTAAAAAAAACAAACAGGTAAAATTTGAACTTATACTCAGCTGACCATTAGGATTCTTTTAAATCCAAATAATATATATAATATAATAATATAATATATTATATAACTGCTCTAAACACTTTTGACTTTAGGACAATTTGATAAAACGGGCTTAGTGTTATGTTGCTTTTCATCGTCTCAGTGACTAAACAGCAAGCTGCATCACTGGTGTAGTTGGCTGGCAAACTTGGTAGGCTGGCATACAAGCAAAGATGCAGCTGTTTAGTGTACTTTGTATCAAAAGCACTAAAATGCTTCATCTCTTTTGGCGAAGATGACCTCTGTGTGTGTCCTCAGCTCAGTACCAAACATGTGCCCTGGAATGAAGCCGATTTGCCAGCAGGTTAACTGGCATGTAACTGTTTCAGCCTTTTTCTGCCAATTTAAGACAAGAGCTGAGGTTTTAAATAATTTTAAATATTTTTTTTTCCTTGCCACTGTTACTCTACTTTGGCTTTCTCTGGGGGTTAAGGCTTTGAACACCATGAGGATGCTTTAAGGCAATGTACCATTGTAAAAGGCTTTATATAAAAACCTTGAAATTTCTGTAAAGGCTCCAGAAAAGTGTTGATTACTTCATGGATGAAGACGCATTGCCCATGTATAATAGATTCACAGCTGGTTGCAGACCACCCAAAACTTCACAAACTTCCAAAGCTTCACTGACATTGTTTAATAAAGCATGACAAGTTGTGCATTATTGGAAATAAATCACAGGAAAGAGGTTTTGTTAGGGCTCACGTGAAGTATATTACAGTTACACACCTTGGTTCCATTAGTATCTATTTTATTTTTCATAGATTTTTTTGCACTTTCAAATTTCCTGTTTTTTTTTTTAACCGTAGATTTGTGAGATGGGTGGAGCTAAATCTCCTTTATTGTGCAATACAGTACTATCCAAATTCAGCCCATACTCCATTGGAGTTTCTACAGTTGCTATTACCAATCTTTAACCTGATCTTCTCCACTACTCCCACAACTTGTTAACCACCATCCGTGCTTTCACATATGATCTCAGGGAGACACCTTTACTTGTGGACAGTAAGGTTCCCAGGCACTGAGTCTGTCATAGGGGGGCAAATAGATCTGTTCCTTGTTGGAGTGAGTGCTCGGCTAGCAAGTGCTGTGGTATTACCTTTCTCAGCCAGCTGCTCTGTCATTGGCTCCCTGGACCTATTTGAAAGGTGGCATCTATGCTTCTCTGTGTCTATTCTGTCGACCACCCACGAGTTTGCTAATGCAAGGATCGATTTCCTGTAGCCCTGCAGCTACATCCCATGCGCCATCAGTGCAGATGTTTCAACATCCAATTTGTAGCGAAGGTCTATGTTTCGTCTCTTCATGCCACAAATATGACTCTGAGCAAAAGCAGTCATTTGTGTTGAGTTGTAGTTTTTAAACATGAGTAATTAGTGTGGTTATCTGTCCCACTCATCAAACCTCACAATGTATTCACCTGTACACAGGTTTGTTGGTTTGTCTATGCAACAAAAGGAAACCTCATTGGAAATATCCGGAATATTTCAATGAATCAGCATTTGATAAATTGCTCCTTAAGTATTTTAGTTATTGATGTTTATTTACTGATCAGTTCACTATGTATTGACTATTAAGCAGTCGTCAAGCTCTGCTTAATTGCCCATCAGAAGACAGAGGCTACCTCTAATGACCTTCCATCACCTTTGGTTATGCCTTTGCTCCCTGTTATGACTCTGCTCCTGCCACACCATCCTGCCGGGCTGATTTAGGATGTCCTGCAGACTGATATGCTTGGGGGAGGGGGGTGTAGGTTTGCTGTACTTGCAGTGGACAGAGAGAGAGAATTTATTTATCTCGTTATCATCTTTCTCCAACTCCATTGACCTACAGGTTCCTGATATTTGCTCTTCAGTGTATAAGCATTTGCCTGCCATTCTGCTCATCTCCATCTTACGATGGCCTCACAAGAGCAGCAGGTTCCATGCATTCCAGCAGTTGGCAGTCTCCCAGTCTGTCTTTTGCTATGACAAACTACGCCACTCGGTGACTTGCGCGCCAAGGTCACTGTCAAATTCACCTTGTCCCGCCCACTCTATGTTTAGCTTCCTCTGTAATTATTATTACTATAGCAGTTTATGATATCCCTGAGTAGGCTTTGCATATTATTTCGGTGTTTGTCTAACTTTTGCTCAGATAGCATAGTATGAATATATAGATTTTTTAAAAAAGATCTTATTTGGAAATATGACAGCTCATCTCACTGAAAGGCCCTGGCTTTGATTTTCAGGTAGACAGCCAAAATGGAGAAATATGTAGTCTGTTTCATGCATGCACAAGAATGTTTGAAAACACAGATACAGGTAATGAGACGGAGTGAATGCAGGTACCAGCACTACCCTGTTCCAGTAAAAACATGCAGCGTCTAAAGAAACTTCACTAAACCACAACAAAGTGTCAGGAATTTGAACAACAATGTTACAACACATGCACAAACAAAATACTGTCACATTACCAGTGTTTCCTGCAAGCTCAAAACATGCTGTAACACCACGCTCACCTGCTGCACCACATTTATATGATCCATTTTTTCCTCTATAAGCACTTGGGACATTTTTTACCCAATCAGTTTCATTATGAACAAAAAAAAAACTTTAATAAATCAATTATTCCTGATAAAGAGTTTGAAATTATGAATAGCATCTGACACTCAATATATTAAATAATGCTCATAATTTAATAAGTATTTTAAAAGACTTTGCATTAGACTATAAAAGAAAAGTAGAGTAAAAAAAAAACACTTCAAAATAAATAGATTTTTCTAAAAGAATTTTAAGTTGATGTAACTGTAGCACATTACTACCCACCTCTGGGGTTTGGGCCATTGCACAAAGAAACAGTAGTCCTTACTGAATCCATATGTGTACGTACAGACAGGAAATACTCAAAATTCACAGTAATCAGGCCAAAGGCTGAGCCTCATGCACCAAACCCCGGAGCTCATTATACCCCCAATATACCCCCAAATATCTGCTTTAATCTCATTACCCCACCAATCATCCTAACCAGTGCAAATCATGAGCTGTCGTTCTTTTAGATCTAATCACATATGAAAGAATCAGATTTATTATGTCTGTTAGTAGAACCTGCCAGGATTCTTAACAGACTAATCATGATAATGATATTTAAAGAGAAACAAAGCAACGACCGTGAAAATGCATATATTGATTTATTTACATATTTATTTATTTAGGGATCAGATAAGGCTGGGCTCAAACCTCATAACTGACTACAAACCTTATGACTGTTCAGTAATAAAGCAGCCTTGCTATTGACCCAGTCTGCATCTTTGAGTAAAACTGTCACCTCATTGCATAAATGAGGGTTGTGTTAATCTCTTATCTGAGTTGGATTTGAGTCCCAGAAGGAGTGAATTTTATTTATTTTATTATATATGGTAGTGCCAGCAGGCTTTTGATGTAAAACTAGAGACAGTTGCTGATATTTTGTTGCACAGCTTAGTCATCCTCTAATCTTTTATCAGTGATCTAAGATGCTGCCCACAGGATGCCGGTGATTAAACATTTGGTTGGTAATTTAGCCTAGCAGTGTCACTGAGGTGTAAAAATGGACCTTGGACAATGAGTACAGAAATGGGGAGATGTAATAAAAACCACACACACTGTCACAAACTACGATCCAGATCATTGTAGTGAAGATGCACAAAGCAGTCTGGGTTGCAGTTAACATATAATAATTTATTCCACAGTCCACATGACTGTCCACAGACTTAAGTCCACAGGAAAGCATCCAGGTCATAACAATCACTAACCGGACATGACGAACTCTCACAGAACACTAACCAAGCAAGCTTATACTTCTTGTATACATGTTTCTTGACATTGGAGATTCCAGCATACAGAACTGTATACGTATTATTATTTTTATCTCATCTCATCTTATTATCATTCACTTATTCCCATACTTGAGTCACAGGGGTTTTTCCCATGTGCCAACCAGGGGAGAAAGTTTTGGGTGCTGGGCAGATACACCCAGGACAGGGCACCAATCCATCCATCACTGCTAACACATACATACAGAGCAGCAAATTTACCTTGAATCCATGTTTTTGGACTGTGGGAGGAAACCAGAGAACCTGCAGGCAACAGACACAGGGAGAACATGGAAACTACCCCCAGATCAGGATTCAACCTGGATCCAAAGTCAGTTTAATGATGTCATTAAATTCTTCTCTATGTGGTACTACAAAGCTTTATTGATGGTTTACTTCACAGCATGCAAAAATAAAGCATTTCCACTTCTAGGTAGATAGATAGACAGACATATAGATTGATGGAAGGAAATTAAAGTATATAATGCAATAAAAGCTTTTTCCCTCTTTCGGCATCTATTTGCTCGTTTTGTCAAATTTCTGTAATTTCATTTATTTATGTATTTATTTAGGTTAGTGATCCTTAAAGCAGCTGCTGTTCCTGAATCACTCATAAGTAAAGAAAATATGGGTTGTGAAGAAAAAGAGGTTTCTAAATCTTTCAAATGACATTTTTAAATCATAATTTACGCTGCAAGTGTGTTGTGTTTTTAGACGTTACAATAACAAATGGGAGAAGAGTCCATAAAATTCACCCCTGAGATCCTCCATGTCTGCTAATAGTACTTTAACATCCTGTCAACATCAAAGCCAAGTGTGTGTGTATGTGTGTGTGTGTGTTAGCAACCCTCAGGAGGGGTTGGATGATGTATGGCCTAAAAAGTAAGGAATGGAGAGAAAATATGAGACTTTCCTGCAAGCGGACTACTGACACACATACACACACAAACACACACACACACACACACACACACACACACAGCGATTTAATGCCTCCAAAAAGTGTAAGACTTAAACAAAGTTTAAATTATTAATAATAAGAAAACTTAATCAGCAGTTTAAAGAACTGTTGACTGACATCGTATATAATAGTAATGCATGTATGATGTCATAATAATCATCATTGCTTTAAGTTCTGTTCAGTAAATTCACATTTATTAATGCAGTTTTTCACTGTTCTGCCCTTGTTAAATGCAGTTTATATTGTCTTCTTCAGATCTTTATTTCATCAAATGATATAAATTTTATTATAATAAAATATTATAAAATTTTAAATTTTAAAATGTTACTCAACATCACAATACATAACCCAGTATAATGCGTTATATGCAGGTAAACCCATTTATTTAGGTTAGATAAATAGTAATAAAACTTTATATTTAAATGTAAATAATTAGACATGAGGTAAAATTTCTAAGCCTAATCCTAATCATTACCCTACCCCTAAAATATGTTTTAACTTTAATGTATTGTATTAAATATAATCTTTTGGTTTGTGGTCCTAAATATAAATAAATTAAATTTAAACCCTACTTATAAATGCATATAGACAAATATAGATTTTTTTTTGTGTGTATAGAGTAATGTAAAATTTTAAGTAAATTTTGTCAATTGTAATGTAGTTTATGGCTACATATGTGTGGTAATTTGCATCCCGGGGCTCCTTTGTGTTTCGGAATGAACGCTCGGGTAGATCAGGCCTACCGCAGCCATCTTGTGGCAAAACATCCAAATTAATGCTTGTGTGGACCTATTAGTAATGATAATGTTTTTTATTTATTTATTTATGCAGCGATATCTGCATTTTACTGACTGGCTTAAAGCAGATTATATATATATATAATTATTTTTTTTCCTGTAGCTACTTAAAGAAAATAAAGAGCAGCACTGTTTCCATCTCCTACAATCAAGACTGTTTCCTCTCACAATGATGTGGATGGTTTCCTCCATTCTTCCAGAAGCTGCCTTTGCCAAATTCATGCCAGGAATCCGCTTCCATTATCGAGTTTCCGCCTTATCACTGCCGTTTCTCGGGCACAGGGGCCTTCGCTGAAATTTCAGGTGTTGTGCTACCTGGGGAACAGGTGTGCAGTGTGTGCAGTGGTCATGGGAAAGTTCACTTGCTGCAGTTCTACATCAGCGGCAGCCAACAGTGAACCATTCATTTCCATGAATTCAGCTAAATTGGTTTCTTTAAGTGGACCTATAAGTTGCTGCAGAGGGAGATGTGTGTGTGTGTAGGGGGAGGGGGGAATTAAACAGGGGGTGGGGGTGGGGTAAGGTGGGTAAACGAGATGGGGGGCAGTCACCCCTCTGTGGGTTCAGGAAGTGTGCGTTACCTTTAATGACATGCCACAGTTTGAGTGAAAGCATTGAGGTTGTTTTTCCTTCCTATGCTCCTTTCTAAGACACAGTATGAAAAATTACTTGCGTGAAGGAACATTTATTAGAGTGACAGTGTTTTTAGAAATCTTAAAAGTGAAATCAATCGGACTAAGGAATGAAAGGCATAAGTTTAGTGTGGTGAACAAAAGTCTGCATTTAGTCATTTACAATACAATATAGAAATACAAATATAAACACAGATATACTGCATACTGATCACTTTAGTGTTTCAGTTTAGATGGGTCTTTTATTTCACCAGAAATCCAAACATGAATCACACATATTGATTATTTATTTTTAAAAATGTTGTGTCATTATATTTCATCAAAATATACAAACTATATTTAATACTGCTCTACCATTCTTTAGTTGCAGACTGTTCAACTAAATGGAATGTTTTCCTGCAGCATACAAAGACATCGTAGACTATTATATACATTAGATTTTGTGAGGACTGTTTGGGGAAGGAAGTTTCCTGTTTCAGCATGTATTTATTCATGTTCACAACGTGGATTAAGAGATACACATGGTAGACAAATACGGTTCGAATCAATGATATATTGCCACAGCAGTTCACCATGGTGCATTGTTGTTTACTTACAAGTGTCTTTCCATCCTCCAGTTTTTGTGTCTTCATATATTTGTGCCTGTAGATATGGAGTTCTGCTCCCTGTGGGTTCATGTGCTTTGATCCAAAGTGCAGTATTTTTTTAACACTAGCATATGGCTTTGATGCTGTTAGCTTCTTCAAACTCATGAAACACTGTTCCACCAAATTCATCATTGAGAAAGCCACAAGAGCATGAACTCATAAATCGCCCACAGCCTTAGAAAGCCTCTTCAATCATCACCACACACACACACACACACACACACACACACACACACACACACACACCACGACCTAGAAAACGAAAAGTTAAGAATAGTTTTTATGTGTTCTACACACTGCAAATAACTTTGTTACAGATTCAGTTATTTGTACAAAATATGAAACTCCTGACAATCACAACCATATTAAAGCAGGACATCTCTTTTAAGTCATCTGAATGTTTATATAGTATTTTCCACATCCATCCCCTGCTCTATCAGATCCATTCCATTCTTCTCTCTATTGTTCAGCTCCTAATGCCTCAAAACATTTTTTAGTGTGTGTCAGCTTTAACTCACCTTTTGTAACTCAGTAATATTCTGTTAATACACAGAGTTATTGAAACATGTGTTTTAGTAAAGAGCAAATTGGGCTTCCTCAGGACCAAACAACATGAAGATATTATGTCATTTTCTTGCGAGAGACTTTTTTATTCCTAAAACATTTGTGGAGTGAACATTGAAATTGAAAAAATCTTGCAATGCATTTAGCTCTTAGGACTCGATTTTGATGGATTTTAAACTTCTAATTCATATGTACTTTTTATCTATAACAACTATAAGTGACATAAGACAGTTATTAATAAGGATAGACATCTCATTATAAGGCGGCACGGTGGCTTAGTGGTTAGCACGTTCGCCTCTCAGCGCTAGGGATTCCCGGTTCGAATCCCCATCTGGGTGGAGTTTCCATGTTCTTCCCGTGTCTGCGTGGGTTTCCTCCGGGTTCTCCGGTTTCCTCCCACAGTCCAAAAACATGGAACAAGTTAATTGAATTCTCAAAATTGCCCCCTATAGAGTGTGTCTGTGTGAGTGAGTGTGTGCCCAGCGATGGATTGGCGCCCTGTCCTGGGTCTATCTGCCCAGCGCCTGAGACGTTCTTCCCTGGATGGGCATGGGGAACCCCACCGCGACCCTAATAGAGGATAAGCGGGAGATAATGAATGAATCTCATTATAAGGATAGACACAACCATATGGTATTGATAGAAGGCATTTGCAAAAGTAAAATCTTTAGCCGTGTAAATGTCTGTCCATTGTGTGGACACTCTTTATCCGTTTGCTTTATTATAAGCCCTATCTTCCTGTCAAATTTGTTTCTTTTAGCTCAAAAATTGCTGGAGGGCATACATTAGAAAAATAGAGAATAGAGGAAGAAGTAGAAGAGGAAAGGTTTTTATCATGGTTTATTCTTACTTTGGTTAAAATCCTGCTGGACTTGAACTTCTGAGTTGAACTTTTTTTTTAAAACTTACCTGATCGTGCCCTTCTCCTATTTCACATCGCTTGCAGCATCACTGCTTAGTCCAACTCATTTATGCTCTGCCTTTTATTAGTCATGTAATGCTTGTCGTTTGGTAAAGCGGCTTAGGACCTCATTTTCACTTAAGTAGACAAAATGCAGACTCAGTAACAGTTTAAACTGAGCTACCAAATACTGATATATAGCTGATTTACAAGAATGATTTCTGAAAAGTCAGAATACAATTTCTAAATTTTTTTATAGGTAATTCAATTTAAGTATAAAGTTATTTTACATAAACATCAGTAAAATTTGTATTATAGCTTTTATTAATTGTAATTGTTATAAAGAATAATGTCCGAGACCCTAGTAGAGGATAAAGCGAAAGATTGATAGAAGAATAATGTGTTTCAATGAGAATTTAGTAACCAAACTATAACCTGTATATGTGCCTTGGGCATTCACTGGGCATAAAATATATTTAAAATACATTGCTTTATAAATAGCACATCCTAAATTGTGCGCTACACTGATTAGGAATATCAGCAGTTAATAATGTCTCAGCAACTCTGAGAAGTGAAAATTTAATTTCAGCATGAGACATGAGGCTCTTGTACATGGAGGAAACATGTAATGTTATGTTCCTGTTTTTTAATTTTAGATATAAAGAGTACAATTTAGTTATTACATGTAATACTTTTGCTAAAAGTGTAAAAAAAATGGCTTTTCTTAGAACTTTTACATTTTCTTAAAATTCTATGACTGAATTTGACAAAAAAAACAATAGGGATCATGTTTTAATACACATTCATAGGTGACTGGTACAACATAGAATTTATACATGTGTTAATTATTATTAAAGTCTAAGCACTGCATCATTCTTTAGGAAAACCAGCATGTATAGAGCACATTTTAATATTTCATTTTATATTATTATTGCTCTTATTATGCAGTGTGATTACAGTCTGTGATCTAATTTATTGTTTTTATGGCTATCATATCCTCCTTACATTTTTATTCTTTAAACTGTCTGAGCATGCCCTTGTAATTATTAAAACTAAAAACCTTTTATTTGGATTAAATGTTTATATAAATGTATTCACACTGCGGTAATCTTAAATGTCCCCTTAACAATCATTTTAATTCAGAACCACATGACATCCCGATTCAGCCCAGGTGCAAATTAGAAATTTAATCCTGTTTTAAAATTTGGGTTTTGAGTCCACATGCCGCTTGAGGCGTGTGTTGATAATCACCTCTGAACTGTGAGGGATTAATCCACGAATCTTCAGCATGACTAAAGCAGTAATTCTTTACGCCTGCATGCTTTAAAGTTCCGCATATTATGGAAAAGTAAAATGAGGAGAAAAAACACAGTTACATTATCAGGTTCAGCTTAATGACATATAGCACCATGTAGAGTAATGCTAATTAAATCAAGTGCAGAAACTTTTATTGGGCTGAGAATAGTCTTCTGGTATCGTCAAATCAGTGCTTTATATTAAGTCACTATTTTTAACTCACTATTTTTGGCATTCTGTGTTCAAATACAGAGTAGTTTTAATATGGAAAAAATCCAAAAATGATTAAACATGCTAAATGAAACATCTTAGAGGATTCACTTAAAAGTTAATTTCCAGCAACTCAACATGGAGGCTATCAGAAAACAGATGAACTCACAGTATGTTAAAGGGCAAAGAGGATTGAGATAGAAAATAGATTAATGTTTTGATTGTCTCTAAATTGACATGACAGACATGATTCTTGTCTTTCTTGTATGATGATTAAGCTGGAATATGTGTAACCTAGAGGAGAATTTGTGTTTGAATGTAATGTAGCAGCTACAGAAGGCTGGATTTTGAATCAGTTGCAGAAAAGATTTGCAGTAACAATGGTATCATACTTATACATACTTAAGAAAATGCTTATCAGGGAGTTGGGTGGTTACTTCTGTACATGTCAGGTAGTTTCCATGCAGAATGTGAATATACAGTAGTAATAATGTTATTTTCTGAAACCAATGTATGTGCTTGTTACATGCAATACAAAAAAAAAATCTGTATCATTAAATGTTAATATGTAAAAGCTTTTTTGACCCTTAAATAATTTAGTCATAAATACTATATAGTTTACTTTCAGAAATCATTAAAAAAAATTAAATAAATAGCAAATAAAGTTTTTTATTATTATTATTATTATTACTATTATTATTATTATTATTATTATTATTATTATTATTATTATTATTATTCATCCTTTCCACTTTTTATCTCATTGCTTTTGGCTGTTTTTATTATTAGCCTGTTTATTCTTCATTTTTTTGACTTCTTTATCATTTACTTTTATTCTTTATTCAGCTGTTTGGTCCCGTTCACCCTTAACCACCCCATTTTCATATTTCCTCTCTCTTCTCTTTTATCTCATCCTCTATACTCTCTTTTTTAAAGCAGGCTAGTGTGTGAGTGCTTAATGGTTCTACAAAAGGCAGGATCTTTAATGCTGTTTAATCAGTGTGTGTAAATTGAGGATGGAGGGATGTAAGTAAATGAGTGTGAGCTTAATAGAGAGGATTGTTCATTGTTAGAGGAATAAAAGCCTTAGAATGAAGAGCATGATAATAACAAATTGCTCGCTCTTCCATTCTTTGTCCATCATTATCACCCAGCTTCTGTCCTTTTCATTACATCACATTTACATTTAGTCATTTTGCAGATGCTTTTATCCAATGTGACTTACAAATGAGAGAGCAACTCAGGTCAGTAAGTTAGAGAGTAACCCCCTGAACTGCAGTATTATTACATCCAATCATTTGCTAATTTGGTTCGAAGTATCAATGTTCCTGTCATCTATTTTTCTCTTAATGACTGCTAGACTAATTGTTGGTTCCTCCTCTGACTTTTATCTTTTTATTTAATTTATTTATTTTATTATTGGACCTGTTTTAAAGTTCTTTCTGTTTTTTTTCATTTTCGCTCCCTTTCTTCCCTCTTTCTCACTCTGTTTTCCCTCTGTGAGAGGATTTTTTTCAGCTGCTCTCTGCTCTCTCAGTCGTGTAAACAGACTCTCCTTCACTCTATTCATTCATTCACACACCACCTTTGATCTGTCCATCCCTGGAGGTTCTCGGTCAAAGAGGGGGTCACTCATACTCTCACACACACACACACACACACACACACACACACACACACACACACACACACAGCTACCGACATCATACTGGGTATATTCAAATTCTACCAATATTGACTGTATACCATTTTAGAATATCATTTATACTTTTTACATATTAATATTTTGAATATTCTAAACATTGTTAAATCATTAGCTTCAGTAATGTCAAATTTCAATATTTAAATTATATGTTAAATATGATCAGAAATTTGTATTCAAATCAAGATCCCTAAGTTTTAATTTAGAACTGCTGCCTAGGTGTCTTCCTGTAGTATACAGATGAATTATTTGATGTAACTGTAGATTGCAGTAGGTGATTGTGTTTTTTAACAGTACTCCCAAGCCCACATTGCCATGTATGTTACAGTGGCTTGAAGATTTCTCCTACATTGTTAGCCAAATGCTAGAAAGACATGCCGATTCAACAGTAGTGCCTGGTTTTGTTCAACATGGACTGAAATTTAACTCTGAAATTTTACAATATTATGTTTAGGAAATTATATGAGACCCAAATGATCTGGCAATTTCTTTTGGCATAACCTGGTAAACCACCACTCTTTTTCTTATCTTTGATGAATAACACATTTTGTATTTTTGATATCAAGGATTCAAGGACACTTTTTGCATCACCTAGTTTCACCCTCAGCGACTTCGGTATCAAAGAGTAAAATATAATTTTGTATTTAATTATTAGATTTGTAATGTAATGTAATGTAAAGTAATATATCCTCTATCAGTATTTTGACAAAATTGTAAAATCTATATACTTTTCACTCATATTGCCCATCAAATCTATCGAAAGGCTGGTGAGAATTAGCAAATTATAGATTTTTGGGCGTTTTATATGCATTTTTCCAATCTATCTTGCTATATTAAAATGGGGTTTGTATTTTAATATGGTTTAATAAGCTTTTTTTCAAAAGATTATAACCAAGTAAAATTGTATTACTACTGTATTGTGAATGGTTTTTGCAATAAGGATGCATTAACATTCATATATAATATATCCAGAATGATTTTACCATATTGCCGTTCATTTTAACGTGATTTAAATTTAAGAAATATAATCTAGTTTAAGTATTAAATAGATGTTTGATATTACCCTTTAGTTTAATCAGCCCTTCATTTGGGATAGTGGGGGGTCAAGCATGTGGCTAAAGTCCTTCTCTAAAATATTTTATGAGAATTTTGAAGCCAGTGGGTGGATAAGTTTTGCCTCAAGATGAAAATTACTTGGCCATTCATCACCTTTCCGAGGTTGACAATAGAAACAATGTGAGGATGATGTTTTCTTCTTCCATCATGCAGTGGGTCAGAGAGATGAGCCGCTGCGTAGCTTTAGGCTGCGTTGGGTCCACAGGGATTAGCCATTCATGATGGTCACGTTGTTCTTCAGGCTACACTGCTTATCCATCACTCTGTCTTTCTTCTTTGTGATGAGATCTTTAGAGGACCAAACAAAGGTGTAATGCACCTGTGACTGGAAAAAGTCTCAGCCTTCGGCAAGGTCCACCACATCAAACATTGACATTTCTACATCCTCTGAATACCCCTATAGCCCACATTCACCCAGTTTATACCAGAATATTACACCATTCTGCTGTATTTTAACATACCTTTAGTGATATTATTTAATATCATCTATATTTGCATCATATATTACACATTTTGTGTAATTATATATATATATATATACACATATAATATATATATATATATATATATATATATATATATATATATATATATATATATATATATATATTATATGTGTATAATATACATCATATTTAAGCATTTTATACACACTGGGACTTTGTCCCATCTTACTAAAATAAAAATACCGGGAGTTGTGTAATTGCAAATTAAATAAAGGTTCAGTAAATAGTTTCTGTATGTAATTATTTTTATTCAATTCTTATCCATCTCCTTTATCATATGAGTGTCAATCCAACATCAACTCAATGGCCGAGCTCCTCTCCTCTTCTGTAAACATAAGCTTACAGACGCTCATGATGGGGGTATAATCATTTTTATGACATAATTGATTTATTAATTAAAATAAATTTTCAGTGATGGTTCTATGGCAATTTATGTTGAAGAAGTGAGGGTCGTACATACTTTTCTACTTGCCACTAATGATGAGGGATGTTTGTCCAGTGGCAAAAATATTTTACATCAAAGGCTACCATATTCGTTCTTTATTTGCTTTGCAATTTGCTTTATTTGTTAAAGCTGTAGTAGAAAAGCAATAAAACAAACTCAAATTCATGCAGTATTGTGAATAACCCTACAGCCCTAGGCTATTCATCATGTCAAATCTTTTTTTATGTTAAAATGCTAAAATGTAATTGGTTTTAAATAGATTCACCCCATTCAAAATGGATTAAATTAAAAATAAGGGCAAAAGCATATAACAATATGCAACAATGCAATGCATGTATCAATGCAAAAATAGGGGCAAAAGCATATAACAAAATATTATAAAATAATAAAATATCGTGGAATAATGAGACTTAATTGGAATACATATGAAATGTACCTCTGTTTGACTCTCAGTTAAGAGCCTGATATAAGAACATAATAATAATTTTAATTAATACATATCAGAATTTTATTTTTGACTTTATGTCAACATTACACTTTACAGGTTGCAATTAGCTTCTTTTATTGATTTTATCAATCCCCTTGTATTTACACATAAATCTTATTTTCTAAAAGGCATCTAATGACTAAATGGTAAGATTTGTGAGATTCATTCATGAGATTTAACTGTCAGACTAACTTTATTTGTTATTTCAATAAAAAAAATCGAACAAAATCCTATCTAGAGTGTGATGTAATCTAACTTGGTAGACTTAAAGTAAAATTAATATAACCTATTTTTTTTACTGTGTATTGCATACACAGCTTTCCCCAAATGCAGGGCAGTCAGTCAATGTGAGACACCCTGCTTACCATTTTTTTGATAAATTTGGTGTAAAGAAAGTTATGTAAAATATTTTAACTGTTATATGGACGGCATGTTCTCATTTCATCAATGACCTGAGTGTTGCTGTTCATCCTAATTCCACAAATTTCAACATTCACACTACAGAATCTTGTGACAATATTTCCTTGGTTCTTTTTCTCAAAAGTTCACTTTTTAATTTATTGTTGTGTTAATTGAGTCTGAAAGCATTTTTTAATCCCCCAAAGCTAAATAAAAGAAAAAACAGTGTTCTGGTAATTTCAGAGCTAATCATCACTCTTACTGTGACAAGTAAGATGTGAACTTTGACCTGTAAATCTGACAGGAGGTGTGATGGAGCTGTCTAAGCATGTAGTGCACTAATTCACTAATTCCGAAACTCCCTGATTTTCTTTCCTTCTGAACCCACTGCAAGCGCGTCACACACATTTCATGCATGTCATCTAAAATGTGGAGGAATGCATTTCTGATCAGCAAAACTCCTCCCTGCCCTTTCTGTTTTTTTTCTTAAGTGCTGTGACTAAACCATAACAAAGTCATCAAGTCACTACTATCCACAAAACTGTTTACTTAAGTAATGCACAAACTTTACAGAAACACAAGTAATCACATATTAGATACATATATGTAAGGAATCACATATTGGCAACAAAGTTGTTTTCTAATTTTATGCCTATATAATTTGAACAGTCTTCATTTAACAACAGTTAAATATGCTCATCTTATACTAAGTATATATATTATCTTTGTGTTCTATAATTAAAGACTGCAGTCCATCTGTTTTTCTGCTATAGACTTGAACTCTGTTTTTTCGATTGTTATCACTACATAGCGGGTATTAGTTAGGCTTTAAATGTTTCAACACTGCAGTGACACTGACATGGTGGTGATATGTATGTTAGATACAGATATAGATTCAGAAACAGTAGTTCATCTGTTGCTGCAGAATTAGTTTGTTCTAATCTATATCACTTTTCATAGGATAATCCCCACAGGAAGCTGGTGTTTGGACATTTTTGGAGGATAGGGAATTATTCTTGGTAGTGTCACTGAGGTGTTTAAACTTCATGCACATTACATTAGTGTCACTGCAGTGCCACCAGCTGCTCTGTGGTGCCCCTTGTGCAAAAGGGTACAGTTCTAGTAATGTTGGGGTTCGTAAAGTGCAGTTCCACGAAAGAAAGTCAAAGTTAATGTGCTTACAATCTGTAACAGCTGTAAATCTTTTCAGTAAACATCTGCACTTTAAATGGTCTAACCTGAAAGTAATAAGCCTCTTATCATCTCTTTGTTAATTTTAATCTGCTGGTTAGTTAATAAATGAAATTTAGTATTTTGTATAATAAATGTAAAAATAGATTTCTGTGAATGTTAAAAATATTACTCATGTTTAAGTCATGTTTAGGTTTTCCAACAGATAATTCAGTGTCCAGAGCTGAATCTCATGTTCGCACCTGTCTGTTAAGAACCCAAATATTGATTGAACGTGAGTGTGTGTGTGTGTGTGTGTGTGTGTGTGTGTTCGCTTTTGTGTGTGTGTGTGTGTGTGTGTGTGTTCGTGTGTGTGTGTTTGTGCTCACATGCATGCACCTATTTGTAGTTTTTAAGCGTGTGTGTGTGTGTGTGTGTGTGTGTGTGTGTGGCCAGTTAGCGCCCACTGATGGATCTCCTACGCATCTTTGAGACTGAAAGCCTCGTGGGTCCTCAGCGTATCGAATTGCCTGTTAATTATACTGACTTCAAAAAGAGCAGCTGCTGACATGTGTGTGTGTGTGTGTGTGTGTGTGTGTGTGTGTGTGTGTGTGTGTGTGTGTGTGTGTGTGTGTGTGTGTGTGTGCGCGCGTGTGTGTGTGCGCGTGTGTGCGTGTGTGTGTTTAACCTTCACACTGTCCAAAAGATGCTACTGTGGGACTTAAGACTCCTTCAAGGTCTGTGAATGATGACACTTCTCCCCAACATGTAATAAACATAATTTCATTATCCTCTTTAATAATAAATTAGATTTTATATAACTCTGTGCATTGACTTTAGTGATTTAGAGTTTTAATTTGTGTGATTTTCTTTATTTGCCATGAATATTTTTACTCAACCTGTATTAGATTTCAGAACAGAAAGATGTAACTTGACTACCTTGTTACATTTTCACTTAGTCCAAATTTTTGAGACCAGATTGCAATGTTCTTCCTTTCCCATGAATAATGGGATGTTTTTAAAAACTTTATCTGACCTTCCATCCCACTTAACCCTAAGTGCTTTTACTCTGCCTTACACCTGCCTTTCAAAGTCTACATAAAATATATAAATCAAATTTTAATGAGCAAACCATAGTGAATGTGAACTTGAGGGTGTGCATAAATTAACCATTCATTTGTTTTATGAGCTGCATCTAATTAGGATGCTAGATAACTTATTGCAAACTCTAAACCTAATCTAATGCTTGTCAAAGCACCATCTATTGTCCAAGTTCCAATGTCTCAATGAGTTTGTGGGTTTAAAAGCCCTGTTCACACTGCGCTATTGCTTTAGTGATGATTTCAAATACTTATAGCTGTTTCCTTCTAAATTATTCTTTTTCTGTTTATGCTATAGAGCCATTTTTACATATTGTTCCACATGAGCTTTTATTATTTTAGCTAATTTAGATCTGCTAAATATGCTGCCTTGTTTTGTCAAATGCAATATGACAGTCCTCCTCTGTATGACAGAGTGCTGTTTACTGGTTGTCTGATTTTCATTAAAAACATACAATTACAAGCAGGTGTAAAAGTGATTTCCTCAACCTTCCTCACTTTGTTGCTATTCCAGTACAGTAAGAGCTTGCAGAAAGAATTAAAGATGTTAACAAATTATTTACCGGATAATTAATATCAGATGCTGGACATACAAAACATCTTTATGTGTACAACTTAAATTAATTTACATTTCTGCTAACTGACATTCGTCTTCATCCAGAGAGACATGATGAATTCTGAGCAATTGAAGTTAAATGCCTTGTTTAGAAACACAACATAACAGGGACTTGAACTTTCAATGTTCTGGTCAATATTCCAGTACCTTAACCACTGCCCCACCACAGAAGAAGAGAGTGTAAACAATGTTAACTTGATAAACAGAGGGATAATTGCGGGAATATGTTGGTTGGAATGATCTTCATGCATGATTGGCAGTGATGGAATTGATATTAGATATTAGATTTAGAGGAAACATTAGAGCGCAGAATGTTGGCTTTGGAACATTAAGTTCCTTCCTCTTCATGCTGATTTAGGTTTTGTTGTTTTTTGTTGCATGATTAGTTGCTGGCTCGGACAAACTCAGCACAATAAAAATAAAAATGTCTCCCACCTGCAAAGAGGAAGGAAAGGTGCTGTGGAGATAAATCACGGTACTGCCAACAGGAAGTTCTACAAATTATGTTCTAATATGTAGACCAATATTAAAATAATCCAGAACACAGGATGAAGCTTGTTTAAGCGTTTCAGGCAGCAAAAATAGAGACTAGTTCATGCTTTTAGTACAAATAGAAATACTTAAAAAATTAAATAATGAAAACAGAATGAGTGTAATTGTTATCACATTAATTGTTTGTCATGTAAACTTTTAAGTAATGAGTCACATCTCATAGCACCTTGGCTTGGTGGTTAGCAGGTTCACCTCTCAGCACTAGGGATACAGGTTTGAATCCTAAAATGAGTGAAGATCTTAATATAAGATGATGAATGGATGGATGAAGTCACATATCCCTCTTAAAACCCTAAAAATCCCTTTGCATCAAAATTCTGCTTTTACCTCTGTCAATAAAATTAACACAAATAGATTATTTACTGATGAACAGTGCTTAAAAATTTAAACAATAGGTATTAATGACATTAGGTCATCACTAAGTCATCTGTGTTGTTCTGAGCTGAGCCATCTCATTCGAGGTGTTTCACTGAACCTTTGAATTCATGTTGAGTAAACAACTATAGAGTTAACGTGAAAGGGTACCATGACATCGGATCATATTTGCTTAGATAATCCATAGGACAATAAAGAAAATGCCATTCACCGTGGCAACAACTAAAGATGCCATTCACCGTGGCAACCACTAAAGATACCATATACTTTGGTAGCAAGGTCCTGGAACAAATCAAAGAACCAGAAATGGTTCTGTTTGTAAAATTCATTTTAAATAGCGTCTTATCAAAGTGTGTAGTCTGGCGTGCGTGTGTGCGTGTGTGTGTGTGTGTGTGTGGTGTGGTGTGGTGTAGTGTAGTGTACTGTATTGCAAAGTAGTGTACTGTAGTATGTAGTGTGTGTGGAAGATTGTCTTGAACTAGACAATATTTTCACTCTGTAAAGATCCTTTGGGATAAAAGATGATATATTTGCAAGCACTGTTTCTATTTAAGGGGCAGAAAATAAAACAGTTGGCGGGGTGTAAGATAGCAATGAGCTTTGCAATGCACCTTGCACAGGGTGAAAGTTAGGACTCTAAATCTGTAATATATTTTACTATTTTAACATTTAAAAAAACAGAAACAATCTGTTAAATAAAGCTGTAAAACTGATTACTAAAGCCAGAGATTTTTATGTTTCGTTTATATAAATCTCTACATTTGTTTTGTATAAGTTACAGTTAAAGATTCTGGTTTTTTTTAGTTGTTGTTCTCTTTACCAAACACATTATTTTCATAGCCGAAATCCATGAAACACTTTCAGAAATTAAAAACCTCAATGTAGGTTTGAGGTAAAACACTTGTCATTGGAGCTCTACCCTCTTAGGTACTTTGTTGTATTTCTTAAGAACATATTTCTTTATTTCTGACTCTTTTAAAGGTTCACATCATTGCGGTCTACTAATTAGCCCATAAGGGTACATTAGTAAAGATTTTTCTTTCGGGGACTGAAATGGACTCCTACTGTACCCTTGTGACTGCTTACTATGAAGGAACTATAAAGAATGTTTTACTCTAATATATTTTCTAAGCCAGATTTTTATTATATATTTAAGATTAATTTATCATAAGCTTTAAAGGTTTAAGTGTTTAGTGTTTATTAAATAACATTTTCTACGTTAATATTTATTTTTTTTAGTTTTACACTTTATTACTCAATCAGTTAAACATCTGCAGAATTATTAAAGCTTTTAAACTGAAATGTATAATAAAAATGTAATGAATTAATAAAATTGTTACAAAATGTTATTAGTGTTACTGTTAAGGTCAACAAAACATAAAGTTTGTTATGTATGTTAAATTACTCTTTTAAAGTTTTAAAAAAATTACGTAAAGTGTATGTGTGACTTTTTGTGTAAATTTGTCCTCATGTACATGCATGTTTGTGTATGTGAATCATTTTTATTCCAATCCTACAGTTACTCTCACATTTTATTAGAACTTTATTGCAAATATTATTATATTAAAAAAAACTATTATCAAAAAATGAAAGTATATAATGTATCTTATTCAGGTTTGCTTCTGTTTCTCAAAACTTATTATTATAAGATTATATATTACAAACTCAGTTAATCTGACATGACATGAGAAACTGTAAACTGATCACGATTAATTCATATAAATGTAGGTGAAGTATAATCCTAATTATTCTAAACACTTTTTATACTTACCTGAATTTATATCATAGCAAATTATAATGAGAATTTGCAGGATGTCTATACAATATTCCATCAGAATTATTAACTTTACTAATGCATTAAAATGTAATGTGACAAACAGCCAGACATAAGAGCAAGGTAATAAGAACTGAGGTTGTTAATTCTTCTTCTTCTTATTATTATTATTATTATTATTATTATTATTATTATTATTATTATTAATTATGTTTTGGTATTATATTTATAGGGGTAGCACAGTGGCTTAGTGGGTAGCACATTCGCTTCTCAGCACTAGGGATTCCCGGTTCAAATCCCAATCTGGGTGGAGTTTCCATGTTCTCCCCGTGTCCACATGGGTTTGCTCCGGGTTCTCCGGTTTTCTCCCATAATCCAAAAAAACATGGATCAAGATCAATTCTCCAGAGTTCTCCAAATTGCCTCATATATAGTGTGCTTGTGTGTGTGTCTGTGTGAGTGAGTGTGTGTGTGCCCAGTGATAGATTGGCACCCTGTCCTGGGTGTATCTGCCCAGTGCCCGAAACGTTCTCCCCTGGATGGGCATGGGAAACCCCCAACCAACGATAGTAGAGGATTAAGTGGAAAATGGATGGATGGATTATATTCATAGACTTCTTGGAGGGCACTGCTCCGGGCGGCCTGGATATATTTTCCATGTAGTCTTAGCGCCACCTGCAGGACAAGAATAATAAACATATTCCATCTTTATTCAGTATAATGTATTTGTGTATAATTAACTGCATTATTATTCTGTTTAGTTTACTCTTTATTTCTACTAATAGAGAAGAAATTATCATTTTATGGAGACCACAGCCACAGCCTCTGTCAGGTCCAAATTATTCAACCACAGTACTTGTATTTTAAGAGCAATTTCAATAATGGTTATATTGTTTTTAAACTGTGGCTCAACTTTACATTTTCTGTTGAAGGTTGGAGTTTACAAATCAATGTTAGTACTCTGCAGCAGAATGAGTGTTAGTATAGATTTCTTTTGGAAGTTCTTTTCTCTCAGTGACTGTGTTTCCCCAGGAGTCCAAAAACATGCTAGTGGGAGAAATGCCCCAGGTGTGCATGAATGTTTTTGGCCATGTCATGGACTGGTGACCTGTCCAGGGTGTTTTTTTAAACTTTTGCCCTTTAAGTAATGGGATTGGTCCCAAGACCCTTAAAACTCTGATCAGAATGAATGAATTAGAAAATAAATAAATGACTAAATATGGTTTAGATTTCAAACAGTAATGTATTTTGTAAAAACTCAGTACAATATACAACCAAGTGTAGAAAGTTTAGAAAACAAATTCTAAAAAAAAAAGACTAACATGATATATGCACATTTACCTCAAACTATAAAAAAGTAATGTAGTGTTCTAAATGTAAAATACAACAATTAAATATTGGTACATAAATAAATAAAAATCCAAACCATAATACACTATTTATGGCACATACTATATTACTCTGCTGACTACTAGTCCAATTATTATTTCAATTAAGTCATTGATATTTATAAACCCAATGAAAATTAATGCAGTTTTTTCTATGGACTGAATTTTCTTCCCCTGTCCATGTTCGACAATTATTGGCTGAATAAAATGCTTAGCAGCACGGCTTGTATTGTGCCCTTTTTACAAACACACGCACGCACGCGTACACCCACACACACTCACACTCTCTCTCTCTCTCTCACACACACACACACACACACACACACACTGTACAATGGATTTGTCACATTTCACCAGTGCAGATGCAATGGAATAGCACTATCACATGAAAGAGGCCCTAATGTTTTGGAGCGTCTCCTGGGTTTCAGCGCAGTATCAAGTTCAAACTGCACTACATGACGAACTCTGGGCTTCAGATGTAGACTGAATAAATGGTGGCAACAATCAGATTAGTTCTGGCTTAATGGAGAACAAATATCACCAGATCCAGCATCAAAGAGCTGCTGCACTTTCCACTTTCTTATATCATTATGTACTATTCACACATATTATGGTGGTGACGAATGCAATAGCAACTGGGGAAGAAATAGATCAAACACAAACTGCCAAATATTAGGCTTTTAATGGGTCCAAGAACAAATGATTGGTCTGAAGATTTTAAATAACAAACGAATAATATAAAGCAACTTGTACCTTTATAATTATATTTAGAAATTTGTAGACTGCACAAGAAAAGCTTGAAGTTGTGATAGATAGTGTGATAGTGCAATTAAAGCAAATGTGGCTTCATTAGTTAATGTACTGCAGTATGTGTCAAAAGGTTTATATTTTAAGTCCATTTTTTCCCAAAAGATGGAACTTTTTTGGCGCTGAATTAAGTTATTTAAGCATTGACTTGCAGTATGCATTAAAAGCCAATGTTTTAAAAAATATATTTTTATATTTACATAGAAAAAGTGAAGTCTTTTAAAAGTCAGCAAAGATATGTCTCATTGAAAGCTTATTTTTGTACCTGCCATATGTGCACTAATTAAGTCAATTAAATAAGAATAAAATAAGATGCACCAAACAGGAGTCAGTAATGAAAACCAGATGTTTCTCTCACAGTAACATCTCTATATTAATTGTATTTTTGGTTTGACTTTATGTTTTGTCATTTTTAGCAATTCAAAGACCTAAAATGCAAATGAAATACCATGTTAAATCCAACTACACAACCAGAGATCTTTTGATGCAGACGTCCTAATGCAAAATGTTTTGCACATTTAATTTTGTCTTAGCAATCCCTAAACTTATTATCTTATTACATTTACATTTGGTCATATAGCAGAAGTTTTTATCCAAAGCATTTTACAAGGTGAGCACAGGGTTAATCACAACATCCCTGGAGCAATGAGGGTTAGGGGCCTTGCTTAAGGACCCACATTGGTAACTTCAGTGGACCTGGGATTTGAACCTTCAGATTGATAGCCCAACGTCCTAACCACTGAGCTACCTTGCCCATTGCCCTATGTTTTATTAGCAAAGAGAAAAAAAAGTTTACCTCAGTACAGTTCTGGACTATGCTTCATTTACGTCTTTATTGTAAATTATAAAATAGAGGCATTTGATGACTTCCATGCCTGTGTGTGTTTTTGCAAATGAAAATATGACGTAAGAGTATGAATCAGCAAGTCCTCTCTAATCACCGCTGCCTTCCTCATGCTTTCCTCGACCATAATTTCTGATCTTGTTTGGTCACTGATGCAGAACACTCCATGCACATTCTACTTCCTTCTTCCCTTAAACTCTAGTCCTACACAAATAAACATTACCACCCCCGTCATCCATCTTCTTCCAGCTCGTGCAGAATTGCAGCATGAACTGCAGCACTGTAGCTTCTGTTTTCTGTCTCTGCATTAGCTGAGAGCCCCAGAGAAACTTAGCACAGTCAGAGGAGTTTTAATAAAGATGGCATAAAAGATATGGGTTATAAAGAAAAATAAAAAAGAATAAATTATCTGCTTTAGCAAGACAAAAACAAAAGAATTATGAAAGTATGTTTAGTATTTTTGCACAGTTTAAGTTTAATTTAGTTACAATTTAAAAGAAACCGGAAGAAACCCACACAGACACGGGCAAAATATGGAAACGCCACCCAGATTGGGATTCGATACTGAGTCTCCAGCACTGAGAGCGCCCTTATCATCAGATCACCTTTTCCAAAATGTAATTAGATTATCTTGGTGAGCTCACACATACTTTAAATGTTGATATTTGTAATGAAGTTGCTGGTTAGACTTCTTTCTGATGAGCTATGCAGATTGTTAAATTGTTTAATTGTTAAATGCTTAAATTAAAATGTCTTCCTCAACTAAAACATAGTTCCAATACTATATAAACTAAATATTATAAAACACAAGCTTTTTGTAAGAAAATTAAATAATAATAACTAAATGTGGTAGTCATAAACCTCATACGCATAAATATAAATTGAATTTAAATTAACAATACATATTAACTAAATGTCATTTATTTAATTCTACTCTACATATTATAGGCAGAATTCATGACATCATGGACACTGCAGTACGAGTACTGATGTAATTTAAAGCATGTTGGATTTATTTACACTGTACCAGTGATATCCTTGATTTTATTTAAATACCCCGTGTGCCAATCTGTCATGCCCAAGGATTGTTTTCTAGACTTTTTTTTTGCTGTGATTAAAGACCCTTTTTTGCACCCCCCAAATCAGTGAAAATTCTCAGACTATGAGAAAGGCTTCCAGGCATCAGGATTCAGACAATAACACACTAGTGTAATTATAATATTACTATATACTATATGCTACACAATATACAAGTCTATTATATAAGTGGAGAAAATCAAGTCATAATAATTAAAGACACAGGATTTATCTCATGATAAATGGGCGTGTCAATCACTAACTTGTTTTTTTTTATTGTGTCTGAATAAATTGCTGTTTGGTTTTGACTGGTGCACTTTGTTCCTAAAACCAGAACAGAACAAACATGAGCACTGTGAAAACTTTTTAAACTCCACTAAACAATTTTAAAGAATGAAAATAATGTGGCATCAACAAAGTTAATAATTGTTGTATTTTAAAATGTATTAGGCCTAGTTCCAAAAATGGAAAATTAAGCCAGGCTTAAACTTAGCAATTTAGTTTAATTGTAAATGTCTATACAATACTTACACTGTACAACTGTTCTTATTAACATTTTAACTTTGACAACACCTCAGGGGCAGAACTTATTAGGTGCGAGGCCATTTTGTCATTTAGCAGACGCTTTTACCCAAAGTGACTTACAAATGAGAGAACATCACAAGTCAGTATTTAAGGACGTGTATTGATGTACTATATATCAGCTTTTTTCAATTATTCAGATTTTTATCCAATTTCAGTGGAGATTGCAAGACAGTGACACCTGGCGGTTGACTGGTTGCAACTAAACAACATTTAATGGTCTATGAAAATTAATACTGAACAATATAATAATGAACATTATATTATTATTGGAGACTGTTCACAGTCTTATCTTGAATCTGTGTATGAACAGTTTCTACTGGCATAACGCTGACATTAAATTTTATGTGTGTTTTGCTTGAGAATGTGTTTTATTCCGCTTAACCATGCATCTTCCGCTTAATCCTCTACTAGAGTCTACTTGGGTTGCTGGGGGTTTGCTGGGGTCACTGTTATATAGCAAGTTTTACAATAAAGCATCAAAATCTGTGGCTATATATGGTGTATTTGTATGCACTATATAGCAAACAACATGTGTGGTTTAAGTCACTAGTCTGTGATGATCATATTAAATAGCACCATGGTAAGTAATGTTCATTTTAAAAAAACAATAAAAATTATTAATAAATATTAATAATTAAATTATAAATAGGCGTCACGGTGGCTTAGTGGTTAGCACGTTCGCCTCTCAGCGCTGGGGATTCCCGGTTCGAATCCCCATCTGGGTGGAGTTTCCATGTTCTCCCCGTGTTTGCGTGGGTTTCCTCCGGGTTCTCCGGTTTCCTCCCACAGTCCAAAAACATGGATCAAGTTAATTGAATTCTCAAAATTGCCCCATATAGAGTGTGTCTGTGTGAGTGAGTGTGTGCCCAGCGATGGATTGGCGCCTTGTCCTGGGTCTATCTGCCCAGCGCCCGAGACGTTCTCCCCTGGATGGGCATGGGGAACCCCACCGCGACCCTAATAGAGGATAAGCGGGAGATAATGAATGAAAATTATAAATAAATCTTCATTTAAATAATCTGATTTATTATTATATTAAATGTAAAAATTCAGTTTTCTACTTTTTAACAAAGCATCTAAACATGTTTACACAAACAGATAAAGTGTAGATTTAGTCATGTTTACAAAAGTATTTGAATGTTGTTTTGTGTGTGAGTGTTTACAAACTTAAAAATTGTTCCATGCGAGTTCTGCTGTTTGCAATTTGAGCTCCATCCACTTCATCAGCTATGTTTCTTTGCGGATGTAAAGCTGCATAATATACAATGAGAAAACCCAGTCCTGCCACATTGGACATCAGTATAAAGAGCGTAACGGGCAGGAAATAATCACTTATCTCACTTCTTGGGTCAAATAGGAAGAGAAGAAAAGGAGCAGAGAGATTCTGTAGCAGGCTGAGTAGGTAGTAGACACACATAACGGTTCTGGTTTTCTTTCCTTTCACATTAAAGAAGGTGAATATGAGGATGACCCCGATAATGCCGCGGTACAATTCTTCCAGCCATCTTGAAGTACAGAAATTTGTGTTTATCACATGGGCCCAAACAGTTCCCACCAGCCAGATCAGGAGCAGCCCCAGCAGAGTAAAGGTATTAAGCATGATGAGCAGGGTCAGGCTCAAGATGCGGGCGGAGATGGTAAGGACTTTATAAAGCAGATAAACCAATGTAGGTATACCACGGGGCATCTCGTCAGTGTTAGGAAGGGATCTGCGTAAACATCGCCAGTAATCCACCGTGCACCAGGCCACTGTCAGGAATGACACACTCATGCTCACATCTGCACACAATAAAAGCACAGACTGTAATTAAGCATGTTCTCTCACTTGCAGTGTTGTGTAACTTGCATATCTATTGTGGAAGCAAGTGTGTGACTGATTGCCAATCTGTGAATAGGATGCTGTTATTTATTTGTGCTTCACTTGTCTGCTGATTTTGAAGTAAAGCGCAGGCGTGAACCTTTAATCAAAGTTACCAGGACTGAAGTACGCACTGCTTGGACCAAATTTTGCAGCACTCAAAATCAGCAGGTAAGTGAGAAATGAACTTGTGGTAGACATGAACATGGAGTGTTCACTCACAGACCTGCATGCAACCACTTTTACACACACAAACACACCCACACAAACATATATGTGTATGTAAAATTAACTTGATGACTCACACTGCAGCTTTGAGGTATGCTGGTGCTGCAATATAATATAGCTCTGAAGAAGAAGCTGAGGGACGCTCTCCAAAAAAGTCTCTATTAAACGGAGCATGCTGAGATCAGCCGCCAACCCGAAAAGTTCTCTCTGATCCATACATAATGCACACTGCTTTTCTGTTGAATGTTTCTTCCATACACACTCAAAGCTCCTTCTCAGCAGATCATAATACCTACAGAAATAAAGTAATAAAATAAAAAAACAGTTTTGTATTTAAATACTTTTCAGGACGTTAAATGCATAAACACAAGTAAGTATGTGCTCTGGTTGTCTTCTTGTGCTTGTTACCTAGTTTTCTAGTGAAACGACAGTCAATACATGCTGCCCACATATTTTTTTGGCATGCATCTGTTTCAGATAAAGGTTTGAGTTCTGTAGTTATTTTCCTGCTTATTTTTAAATTCATGAAATTTGATTTGCTTCCTTGTTCCTTCTCAGTCACGTGACTCTACTTGTTTCACTTATAAAGAATTCTAAACATTTTACACATGAATAATTACAGAGGTAATTCATCAAAAAGGCTGTGGGTTTAATCCATGTTGAACAATTTAAACCATGTTGAACAATTAGTGATACTAACATTCCCTTGGGTATAAATGGATGAACAAATGTCTTTATCTGAGTTTCTGACATAGTGTTTTCCTTTTTTCAAGTTAAAGCTGGGGTAGGTTATAGCAGGTTTCATTTCATTTCTATTTCGATAAGCAACATAGAAAATTATTCATTCATTTTTTTCATTCATTTATTATCTCCCGCTTTATCCTCTATTAGTGTCGCGGTGGGGTTCCCCATGCCCATCCAGGGGAGAACGTTTCGGGCGCCGGGCAGATACACCCAGGACAAGACGCCAATCCATCTCTGGGCACACACTCACTCACACAGACACACTCTATATGGGGCAATTTGGAGAACTCAATTGACTTGCTCCATGTTTTTGGACTGTGGGAGGAAACCGGAGAATCCGGAGGAAACCCACGCAGACACGGGGAGAATATGGAAACTCCACCCAGATGGGGATTCGAACCGGAAATCCCTAGCGCTGAGAGGCGAACGTGCTAACCACTAAGCCACTGTGCCGCCCCATAGAAAATGAATTCGATTTTTTTTTTTTGATTTTCAGATGCTATTAGCTTGTTAAAGGTTGTAAAAATTGTTCACATGCATCATGTTTAAATAAGGTAAAAAGGTTCCCATCAGAATGAACATGTAACAATATCATCTAACTTTTGTGTAAAGAGGTTTTTAAAATACCATAACCACCAAAAATGTATTTTAAGATGTAATGAAAATTTACCTTGTAAAAAAGCCCATCTGTAGCAGGTGGAGAAATGGTATGCATTGTGCTCCGCTCTCCCCATTTCTGTCTGAATCATCCTTAAACCAGGAGTAGCTGAATATTTGTGCACAGATTGATCCAACCAAGATAAAAACAAGGGTCAGTGCAAACCATATGTAGAGTCCTTGCCTAAAATACTGAACACTCAGCAATAAATCTGATCCAATATCCACCAGGGAGAAGATCAGGCCAATGATGGTACAAATCCACCGATATTTGCTGAATTCTCCTCTCATGGCTGATATCTAGCTGATTAAGTAGCCGGGTTCATGCTGCTTTTCTTCTCTTACTGCAGATGGTGTGTGAATTCAGTTTCATAACCTGCACAGAAGCACAGATTTAATATCTAATGCTGATTAAATCTGTGAACTTTGCTTCTTCAGCTGGTTACTTCTTATCACTGTTAAATGACCTGTGACTCAACTCATGCTTGAGCATATCAAGCTGTTATGTATCATCAACAGATATATATTTAAGCAACTTTTTAGTATGTATAATCTGTCAGGGAATAAATATTGCATATATAATATTTTTTTGAAAGATGGAATAATTTCGATATGTTCCAACTTATAAAGCAGATTTCCTGCCTGTCACATGTTGTTGGCCTTTAATGACAACTGCATGAAATCTCCCTAAATGTAACAGTTTCAAACTATAAAAAAAAAATACATATTGTGACATTGTTTTAAGATATTTTACAACATGTTTAAAAAATGATATTTTTAAGGACATAATAAAATGTGATTTAGCAATTTACCTTTATAGGCTTATATATGCTGAAATATGAATAGTTGTCTGACAGATCAACATGTAATTGCAAACTACAATTTAAAAATACATTTATAAATGTATTTTCACAAAAATACATACTGAGTGTGTGACTGAGGATAACAGCTGTCATACATGTAGTATATGTCATGTAATATATTTATGATTATATAAAGGTTTTAATAGATGAACTTTGATTGAATGAAAGATTTGAATGACCGTTGTACTACGTTTACAGTCACAGCATGTCATCTATAGTTATTTGATTCCACATTCATTGTTTAACCTTTTAGAGAAGCACTTCAGTAAAAACTACAGAATTTGAATACACTTCGCTTCTCATTTACAGCATCTGAACTTGATAAACCTGAAACTCAGCAGTAATATCCGTGGTAAATTCATAGCTACAGATTTTCCTTGGTTCATTTCCCTCTTAGTTCAGAACTTTTTTATTTCTAAATAAAGCAGTACAGGTTAAAAGTCAGAACATACTTACTTTATGGTTGCTTTCTATCCGTATTTTTGTAAATGTGAGAGAATCTCAGCAGTTCAGAGAAAGAGTGAAAGAGAAACCACACCCTCTTTAACTGCTGTATGAGATAATACACCCACAAACGTCACAGCATTCCTACTGCCATTCAAACAGGCAGTAAGCATACTTATTAATCTGTTTGGAAGCACAGTACATCATGTTTACATCATTTAAGTTCAGTAATCAGTATTATTTAAAATGTATGTTGTTACATTACATTGTATTATTATTATTATTATATTTGTATTTTTATTTGCTCTCTAGTTTAACCACCTATTCGTCATTACTTCTATTATTCAGGTCCACAGCTTCAGTGTCCCAAAAGCATGCATGATTCCTCTAAGGAGTTTAACATAGTCATCTCGTAAGGTTGCTTCCGACACTCTCACGTCATCCAAGCAGTTGTCAACTTGTGTCTATAAACGTTTCGGTCAGGTATTCCACAATTTAATGTGAGCCCTCAAAATGCACATTAATTCCTGTGTTTCTGATTTTATAAGATGCTTTGTTCTGTACTCATACACCTAACTCAAGTTACATTACTTAACAGCAACCACCAATAGATTATAGCTGTCCAAAGTAATACATAACCACATAGTTATCTGCACCTACATTCTTTATTCTGCTGTTTATCAGCATCCAGTTTAATTGATTGGTTGTAAGATTTACATTATATCATAAAACATACATACACATTATTAATTTATTCATCCTTTATCTTAATCCAGTATTAGGTTACATGGAGGTTCCCCATGCCCATTCAGGGGAGAAGGTTTCAGGTGTTGGGCAGATACACCCAGGACAGGGCCCCAATGTACTGATGGGTCCAGACACGCACAATTTATCTTGAATGAATATTTTGGGAATGTGGATGGAAACCAGAGAACCCGGAGGAGACCCATATGCAGACTCAAATGCGACAGCTGTGAATGTGCTAACCACTAAGCCATTGTCCCTTTACTTCTTATAGTTTTATGTAATTATTATTGAAACCTCCATCTACACCTGCAGTATATAGACAATGAGAAAAAATGTCACATTGTGTTATGCTACCCCATTATTTTAACTTTAGGTTAATGGTTCTTGATTTTCTGAAATGTCTAATATAAAACGTTTTTAGTGAACAATTTTGTATACTACCAAAATAAACCATAAAAGACAATGTATCCATTTTTATCATTGTTATTATTATTGAGGCTAGTTTTTTGCATGTTGGTTTATATGTGTTTATCCACTGTATAAAGTTACAACCAAACCCTATTTCTACACCTACTGTCAATGAGGAAACACTTGGGTGTAGACGCAGCTATGATCCGGGGCATTCCTGTCCCTTACTGTGTTTGTTTGCTGTAGCTCTGCTAATACAATAAATCTCTGAATGCTAGTCTTTTTGTTTGGGAGTGTTCATAATGAAGCACTGGTAACTGTTGAATCATCTGACTACAATTCGGTGTATTTTAAAATCATGTGATTTCCTGATTGCTATAATTCAACCTGCACCTACTGCCATTTAACTCAGTAACACTGAAATAATCAGCATAATCTGAAGTGTCTCTGTGTTTGTAGCACTAAATGATTATGGTATGGAGTTCCTTCAGATGGGCCAGGCAAGACTGAGTATGCAATATTATGTACTTACAAGATGAAGTCAGTTGAGTACTTGCACTGAGTAACCAGATTATTTTAGCATTGTTTTTTTTTTTTAATCAGTATTCGTATACTGTATGTTTCAATGAGCCAAAATATTACCAGTACAGATTGATTGTTGTATAGAATACATATTACAAAATATGTTGGTTTGCTGTAGCATTATCATAAATTAAATAGGGAATTTTAGAGGGTATGTAGTTTACACATAATTTGTTATCTAGTTAATTTAAAAACAGCCTTTTTAACCAAATTATATTCGGGTAATGAAGCACATTTCTTCACATCATGCACATTGTGTAACACATTAGTTGTTACATTCAGCTACAAAAATGATCATTCACAATCTGCTGTCTTTCTAAACTCCAAGCATTGACTTCATGAGCTCGGGAGATCTTAATAATCAAAGCTCACTTTCGTCATTCTTGCAATAATCTCATGAGCTCAGTAAAACTTGGAGTTTAGAAAGACAGCAGATACTTCTCGTTCATGTAGGTGAACCTTGCAGTTCTCGTTAGAGCCGGTAGGTGGCGGCGCTGAGCAGTACAGACTTCCCTTCAACAGCAGATAGAGCAGGAGAAAACCAGTAACGGGAGTAGTAGTAGTAGTAGTGGTGGTAGTTGGGGAAGAGAAGAGAGGCAGCACATCATTTCGAACTGATTCATCTCACACCACTCATTCACCAAAAGTTTCGCCAGCATTATGGGAATCAGAAAGAAGAACAACAAAACTCCTCCGATATTGAGCCACGAGTTTGTAATCCAGAATCATGCGGACATCGTGTCGTGTGTGGCCATGCTGTTTCTGCTGGGTCTCATGTTCGAGGTAAGCAAAGCAAAGCTTTTATTTTAATTTCCTTACACACACACCATGTTTGCTCCCTGTGCAGATCTTCTGGAGCGGATCTGATCTGATCTGCTGCACTTTCTCAAAACTCTTCCTGCTTCATTAAGATCTGATCATTCTTTCTGAACTACAGCTTTTTCTTTATCGTTTCACATTGATTTGCTAAACTGATTCCAATCACAAAACCACACAACACTGCGAGTTCAACAGAATTCGTGATCACATCATCAGGAAACAGCCCTGAAACGTTCGTGCTGTTTACCGTGCTGACAAAAATACGTCTAAACAAACCAGTGTGTATGTTTACAAATGTGAATATAGATTTATAATAGGGCCTAATACAGTGGATAGCAAGTTTTATCGATGACCATTTAAGTATATACCAAATTTAAAGTCTATACAAAATATAAAGGAGTGTATATAATATAATTAAAACAGCAGTATGTATGATAAACTATAGTGGGTAAAATGTACAAGGAATAACATGATTTGGCTCTGTACAGTTTCATACAGCAATGTTTTGGAAAACGCTTTGCTTCATTAACAAAATGCATAAGATCGGATGTCAAAGTGAATAGGCACTTCAAAAAAAAATATCGTAGTGATTTTATGAGAATTTATTTTAAAATTAGAGAAGTGAGAGCTTCTGAGCAGCACTGAGGAATGACGTGTTCATCTCGCACAGCCCTGTTCCTGTGCCAGCAAACATAACCGCGATTTAAAAGCAGTTTTAATGGTTTACAACGTTTTGTGCAGCAGCTGCGAACTCGTTCGTCACGTTTTATTAATGATGATTTGGCGGCAAGGCGCTTTGCTGTTTAGCGTGGAATTAAACAGAAACGCGCTGTTTGTGAGGTGACGCTGAGGTGAAGGAGAGCTCGTGAGGGTTGACGGTTACGTGGCATTGTGAACGCGCGCTGTCATCGCTTTCTCCGCGGTTCGTTCTTCTGCCTTTTTTCATACAGAATTTCGTCCTAAACTCGCTTTAGTTTGTTTTAATTACGGTCGTTAATACAAAATCATTTTTAAAACATTCTCTCGCTTGCACACAAGTTAGGTTTTCTAAAAAGCAGCGCCATTGCGTTGCATCATGGGAATTGTAGTCAATCAAAATATACGGGCGGTGACGTGTTTGGGGAAAAAATCGAACGGCTTTCATTTTTATACATTATAGGGTTATTTCATTTTTTTACGTATTTATCTTGTAATAATAATACCGCTGTATTTATAATTTCCTCAGTTTGACAAATTGTAAAGTAGCAAAAATAAAACTCCATTTAAAGGTTTTTACGACTTAAAGCATTAACTCCCCTTTTGCTGAGTGTCACATGGGCATTTGCCAGGCTTTTAAGAGTTACTTATACTGTATAAGCGTACAGTGCAACTTGTGATTAGACATAATCTGCGATAAGTTTTAATTCCATACATCGGCTTATTGGTCATATATTTTCTCCACTCTACATCAAACAAAAAATGCCACCCATCCTTAAAATAAATAAAAATTTTAAAGCAAAACATGGGATTAAATCAGATCTAAGAAGCAAAACTTTGAATAAACTATTCGATTATATAGTTTTGTACAGGAGCAATGTTTAAATGTCATCATTTTATTAATTATCTTTCACTTAATTCTCTACCAAGGTCACAGTGAGGTTCCCCATCTTTCCATCCAGGGGAGACTGTTTTGGGCGCTGGGCAGATGCATCCATGACAGGGTGCCAATCTATTGCTGGGCACACTCACACACAAACGCACATTATAGAGGGGTAATTTAGAGCACTCTATTTACCTTGAATCCATGTTTTTGAACTGTGGGAAAAAAAACTGGAGAACCTGGAGGAAACTCATGTGGAGAACATGGAAACTCCACCAAGATTGGGATTCGAACCTGGATACCCAGTGCTTAAAGGTGGATGTGCCAACCACTGACGCCCAAATTTCAATTTTAAAATTAAATCACATCATTTGCCTAATAATATAGTAAGTAAAACCTTTTTTTGAGAGGTCGAAATTTTTTGAAAAGTCACACATTTATGTAATTATTTAAGACAAATCTCATAATTTGATAATTTGTTTTCTTTTTCTCTTTAAGATCACGTCGAAGATTGCTGTTTTGTTTATAACTGTGCAGTACAATGTCACTGTAACTACTAGTGGTAAGTTTGTCTCAGCATTATCTTAGTTTTATTTTAGTTACAAAATGCATTTGTCTGCTGTAGTGTTTTATACCATTCTTATACATTTTCCTTCTATAATTTTCCATGTTACTGTTTAACTGATGTGTATATTGCTCAACAATTTGAAAATGTACCAATCTGGAGAAAATATTGGATCACACAACCTTAATAACTGTGGAAAGCATTAGGATGTGTTTTCAGCAGATTTGTTTCTTTAATCTCCTAAAAACTGTTTTCTTTCTTAAGTTCTGGTAAATTGGTTTAACATAATGACAGATTACCTATTACAGGGTGAGTTTTGATTTTGCTCTGTATTTGGTTCCATCCATCTTGACTTTAACTTTTATTAGTTTTCCAGTCCTTGCAAATAAACCTAATCTCCAAAACATGCCACTACCATAAAAGTGAAAAAACAAGACCCATTGTGTGCAATTACATCAGATGAGCACAACTTTTATGTCACACAGGGGGAAAATAAAAACACTATTTGTTATCGTTCAAATATTTAACTACAGGTTTAACAACATTCAAAGTTTATGAGCATCTGTTTTCTTTGTTTTTAACATTGTAACATTAATGTCCTAAGTGCAAGTGACGACTATAAAGCACATTAAAGATAAAGAATTGAAAACTTGTATGTAAGCACCAAACTTTAGTCTACATATTTAAAGTAGGTTTTAAAACTGACTGCTATATGACAGTTAAATGACGTTTAATAAATTAAAAAAACATCTCAGAATAGTACTATTGTCAACAAATTGCACTTTTTTATTATAAAAGAATTGATTACTTGATTATTGAGCCAGTAACATAGCAACAAAGATCAAACCGCACCAGGTTCTTAAAGAGGCTGGCATGTGACCCGCTGTACTCCATACAATGTCTTAAGTTTATATCATTATATAATTTATTTCTCGTTATAATTATTATGTTTCTATAATTATATCCTGGCCTTATTTCCATTGCTTTTTGATCTTCATGATTTGTTTGGAAGTATTGACTGTATTGAGTACTGTATGTTTACTGTATTGAGTTTTCTTACATTACATTACATTACATTACATTTGGTCATTTAGCAGACGCTTTTATCCAAAGCAACTTACAAGGTGAGCACAGGGTTAATCACAACATCCCTGGAGCAATGAGGGTTAAAGGCCTTGCTCGAGGACCCAGACTGGTATTTTCACTGGACCTGGGATTTGAACCCCAACCTTCAAATTGATAGCCCAACGCCCTAACCACTGAGCTACCACACCCTCACCTTCTTTACATTAAATTGTTATGAAACAGTTACAGCGGGTCCTGCCATAATTATTCACCCAGGACATGTTTATATACCGAATTTACAGGCAATGTAGACACTTTTACCACAGACTATTTACAGAAATGCCTTTCGAAATTTGCATCTTTTTGGTCGAGGGGGTTTAAATCTAGGTTGCTCAATTCTCACAGCAGTGGTTATTGTGGTCAGCTTGATAAAGAACCGGTCAAGCACAGTTTCAAACTTCAAGGTCATTATGAAAATATTTGTTTTTCCTCAAAGAACATAGTGTGCATTTTGTAATCGGTATATTAAACATGTCTTTACAAACTTCTCCAGCATATATTTGCAAGAATGTTTTCAACACTGAAAGGTGTAATGTTTTATCCCCCTTTTCTTGGAAATTTAGTTAAAATTTGACCATGATAAAGAACATGGTTTCTTTATCTTCCACCATTTATTCATATTATAGTGTCTGTCTGTCTGTCTGTGTACATATCTTAGATGTTGGAGAGGAAACGGTGGTGAATTATTTCCACCATGGTCTGAAGGATGTTGCAACTGTGTTTTTCTACATGCTGGTTGCCATCATCATGCATGCCATAATCCAGGAGTACATTCTCGATGTAAGTATTTCATTTAATTTAAGAAACTGTTTTAATTTCATACTTAATACTAAATACATTTTCCTCTGTATAGAAAATCAACAGAAAAATGCACTTCTCCAAAACTAAACACAGCAAGTTTAACGAGTCGGGCCAGCTGGGTGCATTCTACCTGTTCTCAAGTCTTTGGGGAAGCAGCATTCTTGTCTCGGTATGTAAACTCTAAACTTATTCCTTTCTTTTCTGTAGAATTTATACTATATTTAATCCTCTTTTATCCCTCTGTGTTTGAAGGAGAACATGATGTGGAACCCTGTCACTCTGTGGGAGGGATACCCCCACACACTTATGCCGTGAGTTTCCAACTTTGTGTTGACTTTTTAAGATGTGGATGAATCAGATCTACTGAAAAGTTTGAAATCCTCTTTATATGTAAATATAGAAATACTGTGGTTAGAGATGAACATGTTCCATAGCAGGACACATGCTTCAAAGTATGTGAACATCACCTTTAATTCAGGCTTGTCTCCTTAGAGCTAGTTAAAGGTAATCTCTGCTCATTATTTTCCACTTAATCCTGTACTAGGGACTAGGGTCGCATAGGGGGTTTTCCATGCCCATCCAGGGAAGAACGTTTTGGTTGCTGAGCAGAGACGCCTTGGACAGGGCAGTCCATAGTTGGGCACACACCCACTCACACAGACACACTATGTAATTTAATTAGTAATTTAGATCGTACTGTTATGTACTAGTTGAAAAAGGAGCAGCCATGTTTTTAGACTGTGGGAGGTACCTAGAGATGCTGGAGGAAACCCACATGGACACGGGGAGAACATTGAAAATCCACCCAGTTTAGGATTTAAACCTGAGTTCACAGTGATTAAAGGTGAACGTGCTAACCACTACACCAACCTGTTGCCCAGTAAAACCTCATGTTCCTGCTGATAACAGGCTTTTTATTTCAGTTTCGAAAACAATGTGACCCTCATTATGAAGAGATCTAATAATTTTTTTAATAAGCCAGGCCAAATGCTTTTAACGCATAAAAGCTGTTTTTAGCCAAATTTCATTATGCACACTACAAGATGATGTGGTCGATTTTCCACAAGATAATAGACTGTTCAACTTACCAAAGGGGTTAATGGAAATGCACAACTTAAATAAATTTAAACTTCCAACCAGCTGGTATAACTGTTAAGAGTAAGCCGAGCAGATGCCTTTGGCTGTATGGTGTGCATACTAAAAATGTAGCAGTGACTGAACAGATGGTTCATATGGGTTGTTGATGATTAACACTGTACTGTTTGTTTAATTAATGTAGGTTCCAAATGAAGTTCTTTTACATCTGTCAGCTTGGCTACTGGCTCCATGCTCTTCCAGAACTCTACTTCCAGAAGGTCAAAAAAGTAAGTGTTTAAAAAAAACATGAGTCATTGTAAGGTGATGTAAAATGGTTTAACCCTCAAAATACTAGGTCCATTCTCAGCAGCCTTGTTCAGCTTTAAGTCATGCACATCTGCGTCAATTGTACTGGAATTTGAGCGTTGGCTTTTTGACTGTCAAGCTTATGTCAGTGAATCAACTCTAATAGGCCAGAGAATTCACAGTGCATCTGTGGGTGTATTGATAATACTCCAATAAAATGGTTGTTGTGAAACAGGGTTTAAGTGCGAAAACTGACATTGCTGGAACTATGAGATTAAAGAACGTCAGCTGGTAAAAGCGAATTCCGACTCAGCTATTGTACCAATATGAACTGGCTGCATCATCTGATCAAGGCTAACTCAGACAATAGCATAGAATCTGCAGAATGAGTGACACAGCAACCAAATGAGTCCTCATTTTACCCAACAGTTGCTCTTCAGTCATGAAAAATATTTAATGAAAGCTTTATATTGCATTACATTGGGTCATTTTGTAAATGCTTTTATCCAAAAAATGTTGAATCAAACACATGATGCATCATTACTATAGGAATTATACTTGCAATGAGCAAAAATATTTTCAGCATATTTAAACAGCATTGTTTTTTTAAAAATATAAATGAAGAATTTATCCAAAATATTTTTTTGGATGCTGACTTTGAGTAAATCTTATGCACAGCAATAAAATTACAGCTTTTATAGTTGAAAGTATCTCATGTGAGTAATATTTAGATATAACTTGATGTTATAATGTCAGGCTTGTGATTAAAACATAATGGATTTGTTGTTTGTTGTATGTTTTAGGAGGATATTCCCCGTCAGCTGGTTTACATCAGTTTGTATTTGATCCACATTGCTGGCGCTTACATTCTCAAGTACGCACAAACCACCAGTGGTTTCAGTTTTTAGAAAGTTTATACAGTGGAACCTCTGTTTTCATTGCTAATTGGTGAAATTCGAAATCGATTAAAAGCTGAGGTACCTATTTCTGTCAATGTAAATCCAATTAATTAGTTCTAGAAAAAATTAAAATCTACTTAAAACAAAATACATCATTCACATTATTTCTCACCATCTAACTGTTTTTTATTGAGTCAAATTAATCATAACTTTTCAACATTTTCAATACGTGTTTATTATTGAAAGCGTGTTAATGGATTTCCCTACATTATCGTTTCCTTTTTCGCCACAATGGAACTTAAATCCGAGGCAACTGGTTAAAAGGGAGATGGAATTTTTATGGAAAAAAAAAAACAAATAACAGAATCCGGTGATCTGTGAAGTCAAGGGGAAAAAAAGAGGTTCTACTGTATAGTTAAATGTTATTGGAGTGGCTGCAGCTTTTCATTATTACCATAAAACACCTGAGTCACCTATTTCCTAATCAGGATATCATAACTAAACTATTTGGTTGCAGCTGGAAGGTGCTTTTATCCATACACCGTATGGACTAAAGTATTAAGACATGCCTCTCAAATATTTTTTTAGTATTAGTATTGAAGTATTTTTATATAGGCTGTATACATTACTGTATTTGTGACGTGTGTTTTTAGTTTGAACCGGTTGGGGTTGGTGCTGTTGGTGCTTCATTATTTTGTTGAGCTGCTCTTCCACGTGTCTCGAGTAATTTACTTTAATAATGAGGAACGACAAAGCGGGTGAGTTAATTCGCTCTAAACCACATCATCAAATATAAGTTTATATGCCGAATGGATGGCCTTGTGTGTTTGTGTATTTTCTTTGTATTTTTGTGTACATTACTGTGTGTTTGTGAATGTTGAACATTTGTGAATGTTTGCATATGTATACATTTATGTGAATGTATACTTGTGCTGTGTACATCTACATTATTGTGTGTGTGTATGTGTGTGTGCTCACATGCAGGTTCACGATGTGGGCAGTGCTGTTTGTCCTTGCTCGTTTGCTGACTCTCTCTCTCTCGGTTTTAACACTCGGGTTGGGTCTGGCTGGATCTGAGCAGCAGGGTCTGAACTTGGCAGAAGGAAACTACAACGTACTGTTGGTCAGGTAAAGCAGCTGATCTGCGCACAGTAAAACCTGCAGTTTTATACAGTGCTCACCAGAAACCTGATTTGTGTCGGTCTATCTTTTTCTCGCACTCTCTCTGTCTTCTTTCACTCCCTCTCTGTCACACTCTGTTTCACTTTTTTGTGCCTGTCCCTCGTTGTCTCCTTGTCTCTCCCTGTCTGTTTCATGTTCTCTGTCTCTGTGCTCATACTCACTGTGATTGGGGGAGCAGAGTGACTGTGCTGGCAGTTATCTGCATCACTCAGGCCTTCATGATGTGGAAATTCACCAACTTCCAGCTACGAAGGTGGAGAGAGCATGCCCAGACTCAGGCCTCAAAGAAGAAACCTTCGGCTAAGGGGAAGTCCAGGAAAGGTCAGACCTGTAATTGTTTATCCGTTTCCCTCCCTAAAACTCATTCCTTTCCCTAGTGTTTTTTTTAATGTGGTGTTACAACATTTTCCACCCTTATGACCTAGACTTTAAATAGCCACTAAACATCTCTTAGCCTGCTGTTGTTACCTCAAATCATGTGTGTCTGGGCCAGAAGGTTGCACGTGAATGCACTGCAAAGTCTACAGACAGTGGATAACTAACACACATGTATAGTGTACCTACATAAAAAGAAATAAATTACTACACCAGCAGGTGTCAGTATTGTGTAATTTGCATACACAAACCATAAACAAAACAGCATCTGCTTTATATTCTACTTACTACTGCTGATGCTTTCAAAAATGTTTTCTAATATAGAAAATTGCAACCATGCACATGTCTGATAAGAAGTTGCAATAGCACTGGTGTTGTCTTGGCATGTTTGATATTAATAATAATCGCTCACTGAACACCGGTGTTCAAATGTTTAAATGCTACTACAGCTTCACGTTGAGCCCATCACACCAAGGAATATATCCTAAAGTAATTATGAGGGGTTGTAGGCTATAATACAATACATCATGTGCCTATACTGTATATTGCTTAAAAGTTTATTTTCATTTATCTTCAGTTCATCTGGTTGTCTGTTTAATTAATTGCTTATGGGACCTTTTTATTAGTATTTTTTAAGTGGGGGTCATGGTGAGAATCGACAAAAATTGTAGTTTGGAAAGATGTTGGGAGCAGCAGACGATTTTAATAAAACCATTTCAAAGGTAAAAAAAAAATGCTATATTTGCAATAGTTATAATTTACAGTCATAATGTTGCTTTGTTGCAGCGAACGGCGTGAACGGATCTGTGAGTGCTAATGGAGCAGATTCACCCCGAGCCAGAAAAGAGAAGTCCTCTTAAGCATCTGTCTCTCGTCATCTCTTAAACCCTGTATAACATCAGCCCCATTAAACATTCCAGCATTGGCCACACCTGCAGTTACCATTTAGCTTCATCAGCTGTGTTCTAATAAATCATAAGGCTTTAGCATTTTATTGCAGTACATTCCTGAACTTGTTCCTTAATCTTCACCACGCTGCAGATGAATTAATCACGCCCCATAATTTTTGGAACAAAAGGTTTATAGAAATTACTTTGGGTGGTTTCTGTGTAGAACATTTCGAGATACAGCTACAGGTTTTTATTAACGAAGAAATCGTCCTACTCAGAATGACAAAGGAAATCTGCAGAAATGGTTTATGCTTTTTTTTTTTTTTCTTAATACAAGTTCATTTGCATCAGCTCTGTTCTCTCTTATAATATAAGTAACCAGCAGGGTAAATTTCTCGTTGACATGTAGGCATTTTCTTCTTCTGTTACCCCTTCACGTCACGCCATGTGTTTTCCAGCATTGCTCTGAAACATGCTAGCAAACACACCAAGTGCCTAATTATGACAAATCTGTAATTTATAATTACAGGTATAAAGCAGGACGTTCAGAGAGAGATGCTGCAGGTGGTATGTTAACATTTCAAAGCCAGTCTTTTCTGTCTATGTCTGTGTGAGTTATGTGGTCTGCGTTTAGTGAGAGAGTAGCCATGTACTCCAAAGTGCACCTGAGAAAGTGTTGCTCTGATTTATTTTAGTGTTCCTTTGCACAGACAGATAAGCTGAAGAAACATTTAGATCGTGAAATAATTTGGCTTTTTAATTTCACTATACATCAGATCCTTTACTCCTGGGCATTTCCTAGAAATGTATTTTGCTCTGAGGAAAAAAACTTTTCAATAAAAATCTGTTGAAATAAGTTTAGCATTGTGTTTCTTTTTTCTTTCTTTTTTTTTTTAATAATGATTATTGTATAGTTTTATTTAAGTAGTTTTAAGTAAAACATGGCTCTAAAGTCAGATGTTATAGGTCTTTCAGTTGGGGAGATTTCTTACTTTATAACAAAACCAATTGATAATGTGTTAAAATTAGCTGAATTTAATTTAGAAAAAATATATGTTTGAATATTCACCTTTATTTGTTGTCTAGCTCTTATCCTGTCCTTGTCTTTTCCAGATTCTTTAATCCAATAAATTATGATCAAAAAAATTGCAATACTTTAAAAATTACTTTTATTTTCAAACATCATTTGCATATCTTTGTTCAACATTTTGTTGTAAGCAATGTTATCAGTATTACCACAACAGCCTATGATCTCTGTAGGGAACTATTTGAAGGTAATACTTTGTGGTAACCATGGAAACAAAGGCTGACTGTAGATGTGTCAGCTCTGAGAAGAGTAACATTTTGATATCTAGAAATTTCTATCATGATATTATCAAGCTAATATCATGTTTTGACTTCTTTTGGATACTTGGCCTGAAGAGGTGCCCAGTTGGTGATGTACTGCGCTTCAAATCAGTGTCAAGGAAGGTTATGCAATGGTGCAGTTTGTATTCTTTCACAAGAAGGTCCTGGGTTTGAATCTCAGACAGACATGGTATCTTTTGTGTGGAGTTTGCATGTTCTTCCTATATCAGCATGAGCTACATTTAGGAGCACAGGTTCCATCCATTAAGACATAAATGACCAATTAATTGCTTAGTAGATACTACAAATAAGTTATTGTCTCTTCTGTAATTGGGTCAAATCTTATTAATCGTTATTTATTCATTTTTTAAGGGTGTTTGCTGGGTCACATGCTTAAACTTCATACAAGCAAAGTTTAATAAGTGAAAAGGTGGAAGGTGTTGACCAACAGAATGTATTGTTTTTTTTTTTTTTTTTACTGTATCTGTCCCCCTTTTATACCATGAGATGGCGCTCTTCACTTAGTGAATTAGTTAAACAAAATAATTGTAGCATAATTTAAGGTCACTGACGATAAGGATGAATATTTTTATATGTTAATATTTTTTTCAGTTATGTGTTCTTGTGTTGGAACCTCTTTGTGACCTAAATATGTTATGTTGTTATGGATCAAATGTCATGGAATATATATATATATATATATATATATATATATATATATATATATATATATATATATATATATAGTGTTTTAATTACTTCTTCTAATTATTATTGCTTACTAATATTTTAGAAATTGTGAAGAATCAATAAACTTTGTTCAAATTCATAATTTTAGACATTTTATTACAGAAAACTGAGTCACCATTCCACTTTAAACTACAATTATGCAATCATATTTGTAATGTGATGCTAAAGCATCCCACAATTAGTAAACATAAAATTAAGCAATTTTGTCATGTATTTTGCACAATTGTATAATTTAAACCATGTGGGGAAGCCGCTTTCTGTTCTCTGACTGTGTTTTAGTGCACAAAGCAGAGTCCATAACAGTTGGGTGAGTTTGGTTTGGAAAAACCTGTGTGACGTGCACAGAGCTCTGACCTCAACCCCATCTAACAGGATGAACTTGAATTAAGATTGTGAGCCAGCTCATTTAGTCCAACATCCAGTGTTTCTAGCTTCACAAATGCTCTTTTAAATTCCCACAGACTTCAAAAATCTTGCAGAAAGCCTTTTTATGTTTTCTTGTTGTTCTAGGTGCAGGGAGTGGACCATCTTAGAATGAGAACTGGGTTTCCCTTTTTTCAATACTGTTCCGTTGTTCAATTGAGAATTAATTATGGCATGTAATAATATATTATACTTTTGTCTAAATTTTACTTATACACATGTATTTTAACTTTTTGTCCTATTATTTGTAATGGTGTGTTTTACATTTACATGGTTTTATTGGTATATTTACTTTAAAAAGAAGTTGAATACTTTGACCAAACCCTCTGACACGTACAATCACACACCAAGGTTAAGATACACTTGCCTGTGTTCACTACCTGTGTAGCTACAGCTAATATACTTTTCCTTGGGTTGATTTCACAGCTGGTTACAACTGTTGCATTTAGAAAATCCTTGGTCAGCAGCAACAAAAGCACATAAGAAGGAAACAGCATGTACTATACACATTATGTTGTGAAAGTTGTTTTCTAAGGCTTGTAAATTGTTTATTCATAAATTTGTAAAACAAAAAAAAAATGGTAGTATAAAAAAATGTTCTGTATATTGCAGATATGAATTGAAAAGAAAGGGCAAAGCCAAAATGACTAAAGTCTGTTAAGCTTTTATTAGATTCTTTTTTAAAATGTTTGGTTTCAGCTGTTGGATATGATACAAGCAGTTTTAGAAGTTTTGCCTGCTATTAGCACCCTACCACACCCAATAACTTAAACTATGCTCTTCAGAAGTTTGTGTTACTTTGTAAAACACTTACAGCTGGTAAGTCATGTGTAAGGTTACGGTGATGCACATTTACATATGTCTGTGTTAGTTTTGTCTAAGGTTTAAGGTCAAGTCGCTGTGCAAACCTGAACTGTGTCTTATATCACTTTTGTTTTGGGTTACTAGAAATGTTTTATGCAAACACTGATGAAATTTTATGGCCAGAATTATGTGACCTGACAAGTACAGCAGTATGACCTTAATGAGCTTCCCATTTTAAAACCATAGGAATTATAATGCACTTTCCACTCTTTAAGCCTTATGGTTCTGGAAAATCTTTCCACATTGTTCTGCGGAGTGTCCAAAGACTGCACATGAGTTGAATTGAATTAATGTCTTTCCTTAGGAGGAAGCCTTGGGCAAAAATATGTTTATGAAGTTTTTGCATGCTGTAGCATTAACATTACAACACTAGATGTAGGATTTCTAGTTGAAACCTGGACAAATAGGAGGAATGTGCAAAAATGTTTATGAATATCGTGAACTTTGCATAATATGCAGATTAATAGTGTTTGTAAGTGCAACATATATATATATATTTTTTATTAAAACACGTGTTTGCAGTTGCAGTTCCTCTTCTACACAACTGTCATTTTTCTGTTTGCATTGACCGTTTCTATGTTTTTTGGTTGTGGTACAGAGAGAAAAGACAACAGAAGAAGGCAATCAAGTGAGAAGTTGAACCTACATGCAACTCAAATAGTTATCGAAATAAGGAGAACAGTAAAGTACAAAAGAATTAAGAATCTGATTTTTTATAGTTCAGCTGTGTTCGGAAGTTCACAGCCTCAAAATCATCTCTGAATGTCAACAATGGTTCAGAAATGGTTTTCTAGAAGGGGTGCATTACATTTTGTAAATATATTAAAATAATATTAAATTGTTAATAAATGTTATTTTCTAAAATGCAAAAACTGAAAATGTGTTAATGTAGTTCAAACTTTTCATTCATTCATTATCTCCCGCTTTATCCTCTAGTAGGGTCGCGGTGGGGTTCCCCATGCCCATCCAGGAGAGAACGTCTCGGGCGCTGGCAGATAGACCCAGGACAGGGCGCCAATTCATCGCTGGGCACACACTCACTCACACAGACACATTCTAAACGGGGCAATTTTTGAGAATTCAATTAACTTGATCCATGTTTTTGGACTGTGGGAGGAAACCGGAGAACCCGGAGGAAACCCACGCAGACACGGGGAGAACATGGAAACTCCATCCAGATGGGGATTCGAACCGGGAATCCCTAGCGCTGAGAGGCGAACGTGCTAATCACTAAGCCACCTAGCCGCCTAGTTCAAACTTAAATTAGATATTTAGAAAATGTGTTTTTAAACCCATAAAAGTTGGGCCCGAGTCATGTTTATCACCAGGCCACCCGAACATTTCTTTTATTATACTTTTTAATTAATGGTGGATTGAATATAGTAATTGTTGCAGTTTGGCAAGTTGAATTTAAAAATATCACAATATAGTTATCTTAAGTGAAAATTATTTTCCAAAGTACGCTTGAGCTCAGGATGCTAACTCCACAGGGCTTGATGGTCATGCAACAGGTTCTGCCTTTGACCTTTACACACAGAGATTTCCCCTGACTTTTTAATTATATAAGTTTTGCTGTTGTTTTGTATGTTTTGCCCATTTTTTTTTACTTCGTTTATATTTTAAAAAATAGAAGACTGTCACTTAAAATCATTTATTTATCCTTTTCTTTGTTAAATAAAGCCACTAGTGAATGAACAAATATGTTTTGAGTTTGTATTGCATTTTTAGAAAATGTTTAGACTAATCTAGAGATAGGATTTATAATTATTTGCATTGTTTTTATGTTATTACAAAGCTATCGAACTGCTGTGCTTTTAGATAGTGAAGCAACTTCAGTGTTATATAGAACACACCCTGATCCATTTGTGTGGTTTTATCATTGAAATGAGTTTTCATAAATGTTTACAAAGTGCTTTACACTAAATGTGCTTTTAGACAAGTGAAATTGAAAGTGAGAATAAATGAGAGATAAACTGATAAAGGTGGAGGTTGAATTTAAACAGTGGTGTAGTAGTGAATGTGAGCTTTGTGAATATTATCCAACTACTGCAGTATTAACATACTCAGATTTACTGCTTTGAATTTCAATGTATTATTATTTTAGTTTATAGGTCTATAAACATGGTGTGAATCTTCTGTTATTACAATCTCAATCTGAATAATGAAAAAATGAACCTATTTATTTCTGCTTTTAAAATTTGTATATATTATGTATATATAGTTGTCTAAAAAATGTCCTAAAGTGGTGATTATCTCAGTCTGTTCAAGGTTGTAACTTTTACTGATACCACTGTTTGGGTGCCATGAAGAAAAAGTAAAGTTTTATGGGGTTTGAGAGTAAAATTAAATAAAGTTAATATCCAATACACTGATCCAATAAATCCAAATTTAAGGCATGCTGTGATTAGGACATGAATGTAAATTTTATGGGGGAGATGAATCAGTTAAGTATTCAGATACCATTCTATTAAAGGAAAAAAAAGCCAAACATTATACTGATTTCCAATTTTTAAAAATTAATAAACACATTCCTAACAGCAAAACAAACTAATACACATCGTTATCCGTTTATTTATGTCAGCAACTGAAAGTAACTTTTTTTTTTTAATTAAAATGCAGTATGGTTAAAATGACAAATTATGTTTTTATGTATGTATTAATTCAGCAAAATGAATATGAGGTTAATGTTATGTAGACAATTTAATGTTCCAATATGATCCTGGAGATTAGATAGATAGATAGATAGATAGATAGATAGATAGATCTTTAATGTACGTGGAAGCTAACAAGGCAATGTTCTGGGGCTTTCTGTATTGAGCTGGTTGCAGTGGACTACTGAGCAAAGTGAAGGGAATGAGCACTTCAGCTGTTGCTTAGTGCTAAAGTACAGTGACAGAGCTGCAGCTCTAACGGGGACGGTAGTGGGGGTAGTGTATATCTCTCCCTGGCTCTCTCTCTCTTTCGCTCTCTCTCTCTCACACACACACACACTCACTCACTCACACACACACTCACACGGGCAACAGCAGCAGCAGGAGGAACATGGCGGCGCGACTCAGCTCTCGTGCTCTTCCCCCGTGCCCAAGGTCAGAACAAGAGCTCGAGCACAGGATTTAAACTACTGCAGATAGCCGGTAATGCCCCGCACTTTTCCTTCCTCTGCCCGCTTTTCACTCCTTTTACAGCTTGAACCCGTAACACTGTCCGATCGTTAGCACCGTGTGTGTGTGCGTGCGTGCGTGTGCGTGTGTCCCTCTTCCGGAGTTCCGCTCTGCTCTGTAGGCAGTCGGTTTGTTGTTGTTGTTGTTGTTTGATGGTGTAGCTCGGTGGACTCGTGCTTCTGATTCAGCACATTTCCAGCTTCGTTGTGCGTTAGAAGTTAAAACCTGCGGGCTTTAGCTGCAGCCTTTGGGCTGCTGTTTCATAGTTCACTCTCAGTGTGCTGGAACCATCTGAAAGCTCCCAGCGCTTCCATCTGTTCCACAGCTCTCACAATGATTCCACTGTTACATCCCGATTAACACTGTTACATAACAATACAATTACCCTGTTACATCTGACTCACCACGATTACACTTACTGCTTACAGCTGGCTCATTCTTCCATCCTGAATTCAACAGTTACCCTGTTAGATCAACCCTCCAACACTGCTAAATCCTAATAATGACTGTTATATTTTGCGTACAACGAGCTATTATTGCTTAAAAATCGTTACTCTGTAACATCCTGCTTACAAGTTACACTTACATAAGATAAACAGGAGCAGTCAGGCTTGTTGGTTGGCAGTTGGTTAAGGAGCCAGCCTTGCAGTCCCTGGTTTGATTCCTGGTCCCACCAAGTACTATGGCTGAATTCCCTTGAGCAAGGCACTTTGCTCCCTGAGTGCATTTACAAGGCTGTCCACGACTCAGGGCATGTGTACTCACTTTGCCAGTGTGTGTATATTTGTATTTCACTGCACGGATGGGTTAAATGTGGAGGACAAATTCCACATTTAATAATAATATTTCTTAATATGGACAAATTCCACATGTGTATCTAAATGTGTATTAGAGACATATGAATCGTAATCTTGTGGTAAAGTATCTATTTTGCCTGCTGTTCTTACTCAGTGGAATTAGTCCTCCACATTTAACCCATCCATGTAGTGAAATACACACTAAGTAAAGTGAGCACACATAGGCAGTCTTGTATTTGGCACCCAGGGAGCAATTGAGCAATTGCCTTGCTTAAGGGCACTTCAGCCATAGTACTTGATGGGACAGAGAATTGAACCTGGGACCTTAACTTGGACAGAACCAAAATAATACACTTGCGGCAAACTTATCTGTTTACTTTGTCCTTGAAGGAAAAAACTTCTTTTGGAATTTCTTTCATATAAATATGCACTACAAGGGACACTGATTTCTTAACTTATTTGATTGACCTGACAATGATTGATTATTATTATTTTTGTGATTTATTATTTTGTGGTCTAAATAATATTGTCTTAATTCTTAGGAAAAGCACTGCGTTGATTTTTTTTTCACAAGAATTTCTGAATTGTTCCTGTGATTTCTGGTACTTTCTAGTAAAGCTAATTATTGCATAATTATATAATGGTGATTATTCCTTAGACAATAATGGAATCATCAGAATCTGTAATTGTCTTTTACCTAATGTATATAATGCATAGTCTGCAATAAAGAGACACATTTTACACCACCACATTTCTTCTATTTCTAATTGTACTTGGTCAGTAAAGCATATTCTAATTCTAATTAGCCAATTACTAAGCAGAATGTGTGTCCTGAAAATTAAAAATGTAAACAGGCAGAATCTAAAAAACAAAGTTAATTCCCGTTAAGTTGGATGGGGCACGCAACAATTGTTTGCATGAAATAAATACATTTAACTAGAGAAAAAACAAACAAATCTCTAGGAGAAGCATTGAGGTTTGAGTAAAAATGCAGTCATGGCAGAGACTCTCAGACACTAAAGCATGACTACAGGAGAAAAGCTGCTTGTGTGAGGTGTTTATGCTAATTAATAAGCTCACTAGCAAGACAGAAACCTTCAAGTAAGCACTCAAAGCTTTTACATGACGTTCAGTTGCAACATGTGTTTGTTTTACATCCTTATTACATGTAATGTCATTACATTCAATTTAAACACATGATTACGTTCCATTTACAACAGTTACAGTTTCCTCAAAACATTCTTTTTAGAGCTGTCTAATTCAACGTACAGTTAAATTCAATTAAACGTGTTATGTTACACCTGTTGTATTGTGAAATTTAGGTTACAGCTCAAGTCTTATGTCCTGCTCACATTTTGACATTGTTGCACTTAACGTAAAATTTTTGACTGTAATGTTACATACAATTGCCACATTGTTAATGTGGGAAAATATTGTAATAATTTTATGCATCCATTTTCAAATAAATACATATATACACAGTCCTGTTACATGTGGGATCCACTGGAGGATCAATAAATTTGTCGAGTTTATTGTCTCTCACTTTGTTTTGGAGAAACTTTTTCCGACTCATCTTTACTGCATTACTTTAGTGCTGATGGTTGAGTATAATAGTTCCTTCACAACTCTGTTAAAGTCTCATAAAACATTTTAGCTGTGATTTAGCTATTTCTAACATCTCCATTTTCTTCATTAGCTTTATTTTCTATAATATTGGTTTGGTAAATTAAATATACAACAGTGTGGCCCAGTTTTGTGCAGTATAAATAAATAAAATAATATTTATGTGTATATCGAAGTTTCTTATTGGCTTAATGGCTGCAAGTTTTCAAGTTGCGAAGCAAGAACAAATTACTTCTCCGTCATCGAAAAGACAGTTGCTATAAAGGATTTCATTGTTTGATTTTTACCCCAAATTCTACTGCCGAGTTCAACTGCCATTTACTGCTGTTGTAGTTCTACCAAGCCAGTGTCTGTTATGTATTTTGTTTTGTTGGAATTGTATTAACCTACATCATGCTCACATATGCTTCTTATTGAAAACATTGTTTTTCTGATTTACTGTTCAGTTTAAACCACATTTTCTTAAAGCGGCCTGTAAATATAGATGCTACTCTTAATTAATAAGTCAGATTTTCTAAAAGTCTGATTTTCCACAAAATTTCCCGGTGGTTTGACTTAAGTTCTGTTGATTGTTCGTAAAAGTTAATAAAGACTATTATTAAGAGTTACTATTATTATTATTATTATTATTATTATTATTAAGATCCTCAAAAAATGGGATTATAACTTTCCTTTTATGACTGTACAGGCCTCTACACTAACCCTGTGCTCACTTTGGGAGTGACACTGAAAGAGAAAGTGGCCGGAAGTCATTCATTTCCATTGGTATCTGGGCTACACTGAACAAACATTTAACTTTATGCAAATAAATAGTGACAGAGTTGAGATACAGGCAGTTCCAGAGAATATGTGTTTCACTTATATACTTTCAGTGTGAAAGGGTTTCAAGCTTTAGTGCTTTAGTAGTTATGTCCCATAGCAGAGATGGAGGAGAAACCGGTTGAGCCTCTGCTCATGAACAGCAGTAAATATCAATGTTAGAACCATGGTGAAACACTAGTGTTTAAAGCAATGACCTTAATATATATTTTTCAGTGGGTTTACATATTATTTAGGTCCTAGACTTACACATACCAATAACTTACCTTCTAATTATTACCAGCTCTGTGGTGGGCCTGTTCATTACATAATAGAGAAAAGGGATCTAACAAATTGCGCAAAGAAACAGAAGGACCACATTCTGTGTCTTTAGAACTATAAAGTGATTCTACATCATAAGTGGAACTGATAAACATAGTTGATGTTGTACAAATAAAGAGGTGTATCTATTAAAGTAGACAATGCGTGTATATTTAAATAAATTGGAATAGTATTAGAACAGTTGTTGGTGGTTTCTAAGTTGGTCGCAACATAAGTTAATTTGGTTGCACCTTTTTTGTTGTTAAATTTTTGGATGTTAGGTGATAGTTAACTTCATTTGCACCCTCTAGTATTTCAAGTCATAACATTTCTTTATATTTAAATCTGAATGTTTAGTTTTTCTGCCATGAGCAGCGGCTGACAAAGTGGTTTATTTTTTTTATTATATGTATATTTTAAAGGAAACAACAAAAGGTTATCATATAAAAAAAGCACAACATAACAGCTTGTGTTTTTTTCCCCATGTACCCAAGATTTCATAAGTTGGTTCTTGAGGTAAAGCTGTGCTACTTTAAAGAATCAAACTCAAACTGGGATTGTTAACTTCAAAATTCAAAAAAATTCTACATCATGCCATCTTTTTTCTTTGTTTGTTTTTTGTACACAGAACAAAATGAGCCCTTCGTATGTCGGATTTTACAATGCCGATGATCCTGAATCAGCTGTCGACGAACAGTTTCTGTTTCTGGTGTGACATTTTGCTGTGCCAAATTTACATAGGTTGATTCATTGCCAACTTAATAGCAACAGTGTCCCCATTCTGCCTTCAGCTCTTTTGCACTGAACAGTGAGGCAGAATAAAGGTGCAGTATTCTATTCTTCTAAAGGCTGTATAAAACGGGCTCGTGCTGACCCAGTAACAAACTCAGCATCACCTGCAACAGACAGAACACAGGCCTACAGTCAGGGATGGGTAAAGTAAAGATAATGGGTGTAAATAAATAATTTTACTACAAATTTAAACCGTAAAACCATTTTATTTTCATTAAATGTGAATTTTGACTTCACATTCCTTCCAAGAGTTTGATCAAATGCCTGAAGGTGGCCATATTCTTTAAGCATGCTTGTTAATTAGCATATAAACACTTTTGCAAGCAGTTATTTCTCGTGAAAATGTGTAAATGTCTTTGCTATAGCTGCCTGTTAATGGAATTTAATTTAAAGACCCTCTGGACCAAGTTTAAGTTAAACCTACCAATTCTTGCCTAGGAGTTTCTGCTTTTGTCTACAGTTTTGCTTGGTGTAGCCCCGCCCATTTACATCCTGCAGTCTGCAGTTTACATTTAAATTATTTGTGCAAAAATTTGCATTGTGTTTATTTAAAACACACATTATCCATGTATGTATGTATTTTCCAAACTTACCCTTTTCACACATGCAGTACACTACAGATTACAGGTGTGTTCTCATCTCTGTGGAGGGTTACCAGTTGTGTAGCAAAAGTCTTGATGCGAACAGTATGAAATGAAGTTCACAGAGTGGGTTGGAATTTTTCTTATTAATAAATCTGTTACTGAAACATTGTTTCTCCAATGTTTTGTTTCTTGTTTGGTTGAAATGCCTGTATTAACCTGGTGGCAAATCTGTTGCCTAGCAACATTAAATGCACTAGACGAAATTTGCAGTGATGTATTAAGGTTCAGTGCGGTGATTGTGAAAAACCTGGCAGTGTTGACATTTTTGTCAAAGATCGACCATGACAGCTAATAAAATCGGGTTTCTTATAATTTTTTATTTTATTAACATCGTCAAGGGCGGCACGGTGGCTTAGTGGTTTGTACATTCGCCTCCCAGCGCTAGGGATTCCCGGTTCGAATTCCCATCTGGGTGGAGTTTCCATGTTCTCCCCGTGTCTGCGTGGGTTTCCTCCACGTTTTCCGGTTTCCTCCCACAGTCCAAAAACATGGATAAAGTTAATTGAATTCTCAAAATTGCCCCGTATAGAGTGTGTCTGTGTGAGTGAGTGTGTGCCCAGCGATGGATTGGCGCCCTGTCCTGGGTCTGTCTGCCCAGCATCCGAGACGTTCTCCCCTGGATGGGCATGGGGACCCCACCGCGACCCTAATAGAGGGTAAAGCGGGAGATAATGAATGAATGAATTAACATCATCATTTTAGCTTAAAATGTAACTAATGGCACAATAAAACAGAAAAAAATAAGACTGCTCTGTTTCCAACATCTGCTTTAGAGTATATTTAGTAAAAAGGTAATGCGTAATTGAAACGATGCAAACTTACAAACATCACTACAGTAACAACACTTCTCAAATAATTAAAATAAAAGCTATTGTTATATATTAAGGTCATAATTTAGGTACATTTTTAGGTTTAAGTGTCTTGTGCTGATGTTTGTAGCTAAAGCTTAATAAAAAACATTATGTTTTGCTTTCATTTTGTATTGAAAGTTTCAGATTGCTGAAATACTTCCACATTTTACAGATTGTAAGCTTCTAAGTTCAAAATTTTACAGCTCGTTCATAAACTCATAGCAGAGCAGACGTCCAGACTTAATGTGAGTCTACAGGTGTTTAGACTTGTCTGTTGTGGTTGTTTTGATTCACATGTGGCTTCATTTGTCAGAACTCTCATCGAGTGCTGATGTAAATTTAAGTAAAATGATCCTTTGAAGTGTTGTTTTTACTCGAATAAAACCTCAGATTTATCCAAAAGCCTTTGTTTCACATGGCCAGTCCCCTCATTGCTCCTCTCACTGCTGTTCATTCAGGGCCGCTGCTTCCTCTGTCACACATGCCTTACTCTTTGCATTTTACAAGTGGCAGAGTTGGAAGTAGTAGTTGTAAGTTCAGGGTACAGCTTGACTTCAGCTTCTAATGTCCTCCGCTGCCAGTGTTGTTAATTGTTGTGTAGAGGGCAAAGTTGTGTTTAAACTTGTACACCTTTGGTTTTAAGTGGTCTTATGTAGGAAGCGAAATATTATGCATGAATGAATGTTGCATGCTCATGGGTTTATCATGTGTTGAATCAAAACGGGTAATGCTGTCAATGCACTACATTCTGATTTGTACATGTACTGTGCCAGTCTGCAGCTTCAGTGCACTGTCTGCATGATTTCAGGTTCCATTAATGCAGTAGTGTTGAAAACACATTGTCCGTCCCAAAATTTCCCAGTACGCATGCTAACCATCTGCACCGCTGCTCTGGTGTTTAACTTGGATCATTCATTTAGCTTATTCAGCACTATAGATGCTCTAGAATTTTAACACAAAGTTAAACATTAGAATGTCAACTCGATAAAAAATGTTTCCCTTTGAGGCGCTTTATCATTTGGAATTCTCACTTGTCAAATACACAGAAGACTGTTTTTAACATTGCATTATTATCAACTAAAATTTGAAAAAGTCCTTTATAAAAACATTAAGTAGTAAATAAAATTAATGTATATTTAAAAAGCTATCTTTGGTAATAGTGCTTAATATTTTAGTTTGTATGTCTTAAGGTAAAACTTTGACTTCAGCAAGTTTCAGAATTAAAACAAGTGAATTGTTAGAATTAGACTTGAATAACTAAATAATTATTTTGATATATAAACTTCAGTGCTAAGAAATAATTTAGAAAAAAGTTTTGGAAGTAATAAATTGATATTGCATTTATTTTTATGTACAATTTTCAAGATATTAAAACCCTCTAAATGCCAATTTTCACTGGTCTCATTAACAGTGTGAAAAATAACAGGCAAACCTTTTTAGCCGGTGAACATTTGATTGGTGATGGGGATGATTGAAGGTTAAGTTGTACTAACAACCATCTCATGTGACACTCATCATCTACTAAAAGAAGTCATCAGGATGATATTCTATCGAACTGACAGCGTCCTCACTGACACAGCAGTCAGGGAGGAGGAGAAACTCCTCATTAGGCAGGACCTGGGTGGTATCATAACCAGGAATTCATCAATGCCAAGGGAGTAGAAAAGATACTGATTAAGTGTAAAAGAGGGTTGTTGTCTAGAAATTATGTTGAAACATATATCATCATTATAACTTGTCAGGCACAAACAGAATATATACTGTATGATTTTAGATAAAAAGGAGGATGGTGGTTATTGTAAATAAGTTAAATCAAATAAATGGCACAATCTATTTTGTCCCCTTCGAAACATTTTAGATTTTAATTGCACTGTTAATAATAGGATTGTAGCTCCCTCTGAGTTAAAGTCGACAGCACAAATATTCTTGCCAATACTGATTAGGTTTATTCTTGAGTTTGCTCCTTAAATTTGTACATAACTTGTACATAACTTTGTACATAACCCAACTGTAAGAACTGTAACATAAATCACATAAACAAATATACAATGAGCAATTTCCACATTGTAAACTATTAATCTTAAGAATGATCCTTTGTTGGTTTTACCACACGAATTTACATCTTTATTTAGAACCGTAATTACATATCAATTCACCCTAATGCTAGAAAAGGTAACAAATTTTACGCAAACATACTGTTTTTAAAAGAACAAAAGTTATAAAATACACTTTTATACAATTTTACAAACTTTAAACCAATTAAAATATAAACTGCTCAAGTAGGCAGTTACAAGGATATTAATTATTTCTAACTAATGCAATGTCCATGTACTTCTCATTTAGTCAGGCTCGACCCTGGTATATTTAGTTTACTATGATTCTTCTCTATTAAGTTTCATGATAAGGTGTGTTAATTAGGTTGGCCACCAAGTCTTTCTTCAACCATAATTTACAAAAAATACAAAAAGGTCAACTAGTATCTCTAATTTACTTAGCCACATGTTTTTGGCATGTGAGTGGAAACCAAAATACTGGGAGAAAACTAATTAGGCACAGGTGTACCTTTGTTCCCCCCCAAATGGAATTTGAACCCAGGAATCCTCTTGCTCCACTCTGCTTCCAAATACAATTAATACAATTTTTATATTTAATAAAAACATATTTTAGTTAATTATTGAAGGTAAAGCATTAAAGGTTTTGTTGCAACACCACTGACTATAGTTACTATAGAAACTGTAAAACCAAAAGAATTAAATGATGACCTGTTTAAATTAAAGTAAGTTTTGAAAGTGGATAAAAATACTGAACAGTGCTGAAATACAATATGTGCACGCATTTGTTTTGTTAAATGGTGAGATAAGCACATTGATGTGATGTATGATTTAATGTGTATAGCAGTAGCACTTAGTTCATTGTTCCGGAATAAATATTGGATTTCATTTTACTTTTGACTTCAAGTCAGGGCCTGTACTTAAATAGAGAAAGCGTTATCCACATTTAAAGCCATTATTATTATTACTGCTGAATGAGACACTGTGAATTGCATTTGAAGTAAAATTATTTACATTTAGTGATATCCACAGGTAACTTTGAATACACAGTAGGCATTCAACAGTCATTAAGGAGTGTTGCCTTTCAACTGTTTACATCAAATGTAAGTGAAGTTAAGTTTACGGTGACCAGTGTATTACCAGATCACGTGTTTATGCTTGCTGCTGTTTGCTTTCAGGTGTTGCTTAAGAGTTCAGGATTTGGTTTCTTTGAATCACAGTTATCTATTTACTTCTATGTTCTTTAGCAGTTTTTTGAAAAAGTGGGTGCTCTTTTTTTCTGTGTTAGGTGTGGAATGTATAGTATCCTATTTTTATTAGACCTTATTTTTCATTAGATAAAATGGTATGGTTGATTCACATACAATTCTAACAGCTACAGGTATAACATATGTAGCAGCTCAAAATTTCCATTGCTATGCTATGTATCAGTCATTATGCAAATGTGCTTTTCATTATTTTTAGGAAATCTTGTAGTAAGAACTCACGTGAATGAGTAATGAAACTTTTCTCCCAACTTTGCATCTTGATGAACTGACTTAACTAAATAGACATAATCATAAACAACTCAAATTCTAAAAATATATAAATTAGATATATAAGTAAAAAAATATATATCATATGCATTATGATATTTTATTTTCCTGATACAAAATCCTAAAAATAATTATGTACCTCATAAATAATAATGTGAAAGCTGACTTTAAGTGATTTGAAGAAATCTGGGTAAATATTTCATTTAGATTATTGTATATTTTATAAAAATGATGTTTAGAATATTTGAACAAGATTGAATGGCATTTTAGAATAATGGACCCAAACACAACAAACTCACAAGAAATAAAAATCTAAAGTTTATTAAAACAGTCATAATGAAAGCAATTCATTAATACCTCAGGACATAAGACAGAAGAGAAAAGGAGGGCACATTCTACCATCAAGCCTCTTTACCACTGTACCTCAGAGAGCACTTATCTTTATTGCAAATAAACTTTAATTAGAAAATTTAAGAAAAAAAGAGACACCTGCAATTCGATCGTGGATGCTCAGACCACACACAACCCTAACTGCGCAGGCTGTAAGCACCACTCACAAATAAAAAGCACCTTCTATTAGGAGGCTTGCAGCTATGGCAACTTGCCACTTACCCAGCATTTTATTGTGCTCCCTTTTATCAATACAAAATGGGTGGCACAATGGAATGCACCTCTGTATCATGAGGCATGGTCCACTAAAGTCCGAACCAGGACTGTCCATTACGGTATGCACACTGTGGCAGCCGCCAAGCATGTGTGTAATGCCCAAGTACCAATCACTCAGTGATGTCAGCTTAAATATGTCTAGTGCAGGATTGATGCTTGGTGTCAGGTGCATTTGCACCTGCACCAGATCCATCGCTGTGATTACAGCGGCACCTATGGGGCAGAATGCTACAAGATGTAATATCACAATAATTCAAACTATGAAAGGTTTTACAGATTATTTAACTTGGATGCCATTATATGTGGAACATGTTATAGTGACTGGACTAATAAGATTTGTAATGTAAATTGTTTTTGTGAAGCTCATAACAGGTTCATGTAGTTAGTGTAGGTGCTGCTGGGGGTGAGGGTAGTTGAAAGGAGGAATGTGCTGACAGAGCACAGCTGATTGCAGTTCAATGCAGTTTGTAGGAGCAGTGGACACAGATCAGGGAAGGTTTTGTAAATAGTGGTAATGATGAAGGTTGAAGTTAAATGCAGAAAGGTATTGAGTAATCGAGGCTGTGTAGGTTCTGTTTTGGTGGTGGAGGTTGTTGTTGGCTGTAAAAATAAGCATGTGTATGTGATGAACTCAGAGCATATTCATCCAAGTAAAGTCGTTTTAAATTCAACACTGTAGCACTACTCCTACCTCCAACACCGTCATGCACCACTGTATCCCACAGCCTTGTTATTTAGTATTACTCTAATCAGGGTTTTGCACTGTACTGTACATGTGTGATGTCCAGTGGCTTTGTGTCATTCACACGTGTCAGAACTAAATATGGCAAATCCACTCATGGCTTCCCTGATCACATGACCTTTTGGAGCAAGAGGGGAAGTGCAGGTTCACGTGCGTGCATCGCTGCACAGTCGCCACTGCATTCCCCAAACCAACGACCTTTGACCCCTTCAATCACTGGAGACACAGCGCGATTAGCTGTTTAAACTTTGCTCTGGCTGTACAAAGTGAAGCTCGTAACTTTTTCCTTAACCATTTCGTGCTTCATTTAAACAGCTGTTTGCTGAGACTCCATCATGTCCTTAGTAGGAGGTGAAGGAAATGATCTTTTCAGCGCTTATAATTGTCACTTACTGGTTAGAGGAATGTGTCCATTCTTTAGCAGTCATTATTTTTCTAGAGCACATCATTTGAAATCCACTATTTATAAAGTTTTCTCAGTTGTGATCCGACACAAGAGATTTCTCACCAGATCTAAATCTATTTTAAGGAAGGGCCATTCACAAACACTTGTGGGAAGGTACTTCTCTGCCTCGTTCTGCTGATTAAGATGCTGATTAATTTGCTCTCACCTACTTGCTAACTTTAGCCAAGAAATGTATCATCACAGTATAGTGAAGGCATTTCCAAATTCCGGGTGAGGTGTTATGTCAGCCCGTCATTATATTCTTAACTTTGTCACCCTTGTTTATAAAGTAGAGTGATCTACTTTGCCTACTGTCCTCCACATTTAACCTATCTGTGCAGTGAAACACACACATATACACACATTGATGTGAAGTAAACACACATTCCCTAAACGGTAGGAAGCCTTGTATACAGTGCCCAGGGAGCAACTGAGGTTATATGCCTTGCCCAAGGGCACTTCAGCCATAGTATTTGGTTGGACCGGGAATCAAATCAGGCACCTTTAGGTCACTAGGCATTTGCTTAAATGCAAGCCTATGATTACACCGTAGTTCAGATTATACATAGGATATACAGAATTATAGTACATCCATCCTCATATACATATACAACATACACACTATATGGGCAATATATATATGTGTTTTACTCCTGAAGGCAACCAATTTAAATTAGTTGCCAGGGTGCAAGTCCTATGTTGGAGTAAAAGAAAAGAAATACAGAAAAGAAAGCTCTATCACTGTTTTGATGTTTTGAGTTTAAAATCTTGCATTAGTGGGGTATGATGATGCCTGTCAGTCTTTGTGAAATATTTTGTGTTTGATTCCCTGACGAGGCAACGAGGATCTTTCCGGTGATTTTTAGTTAGATATACAAATTTGTTTTGGTGTGTGTGATTAAATTTATAAGTTTTAACTATTTTTAACTTTTTTGATGATCACACCTGGGGCTCACATGAAGTTTTTTTTGTGTTGAAAATTGTGACACAGCCAACCACATTTACTTCCTGATTGGATCATAACACCCACAATATATTATTTCTCAATCGGTCTGCTTTGATGTATCTTTCTTTAATTAGTTCTAAACTATTTTATTTTCTCTAACTAGTGCACTAAAGTTCACATTTCTGTATTTGATTTAAGTTCTTATGGATTAAATCACAGATTGTCTACTCAGCAGGTTCAGCAGGTTCATTGTCACAGATCGATGCTTTGGGGAGGACCCCTGACTCTGGGCAGTATGCCCACCTCTTCGCTGGGTCAGGATGCTTTCTATATAGCAGACTGTTAATGTGATTGGTGGAACATAGCTGTGTGGGTGGCGTCATGCCAGCTGGGATATATTTATGAAACTTCGGCTGTGTTATATGAGGGTGGTGGGCAGGTGAATGTGAGGTACATTGCAAGATGAACTTGGTGTTAAAGTTCCATTGAATACAGCATCTCTTTACATACCATAATGCAAAGCAATGACCAAACTCAAACAATGGCCAAGTGCTTAGAACAGCCTATAAAACTGCAGCACCTCAGATCATTGTATATATGTACCTATTGATTTTCTTATTAGTTTGAATAACTAAAAAATGTTTTGCTACATGGCAATAATAAATCTAAATACACAGCACTTTTATCAGTGTTTTGATGAGACTAGTGCATCATTTTAGAAGTGTGCATCTTCACATCATTGATAAAGTGTGTTATTTAGCTCCTTAAAACACTATATACAGCATATTGTAAAAAATATATATATACATATATACTGTCTGGGCGGCTTGTGGCTTTCACGTTCGCCTCTCAACGCTGGGGATCAAGGTTTGAATCCTAATTCTCCCACAGTCCAAAAACATGGATTCAAGGTAGATTAAATGCTCTAAATTGCCTTATATAGAGTGTGTTTATATAGAGTGTTCACCAGAAACGATTGCTCCATTTCCCAGGCCAGCATATTCTTATTCGGTACTTGTGTGATGTCACAATGCAGTTAGTGTTAGCGAGATTACAGGTTATCTCAGAAACACTTGTGGTCGAGATGCTTATTTCAGATAATGATAGTGTTTGACAGTTCGTTGTTGTGATGTAATTGTAATGTAATTTTGCAGTCATATTGTCTGTTCCACTTGCAGGGTAATCTCACACATGCATACACACACAGTAATATTAACCAAAAACTTCTAATAAAGACCTATTTTTTTCCCCCTTCTAAACTAAAACTTCTGCTGCTGGTCAATATAGCCTGATTCTCACAGTGTAACATGCCATGTTTTCTGGGTTCGTGGTTAGGTGGTATGTTTAAAGAGCATTTATAAAATAAACTTTACACTGCAGTATTAGGACAGCTGTTTTTTAATAATCATCACCTGTGAAAAATAAACAAGAATGTCCGAATATGGATGGATGATGACTAGATATAACATAAATATAAAAATATTGACAGGCAGCCATAAGAACTGTTGGATGTTAGAGATACACCTGTGATGGAAATTGACCCAAATGCAGCAACATTATTTTAGATATTCCAATTCATTTAATTTATTAAGCAAGTATTGCAATCGGGCAATAGCAGTTTTTAGCACATCCACCTGTTGGTGCAGGGGACTCAAGTTTGTATCCCAATCTGAGTGGAATTTTAAATTGCCCCTGTTTAAATTGTCCCGATATAGTGTGTGTATGTCTGTGTGAATGAGTGTGTGCCCAGTGATAGGTTCGTTCCCTGTCCTGGGTGTATGTACCCAGCTCCGTGTGAGTGAGGATGAGCAACGTCTAGCAAATAAGTCTAATGATTTAAACTGCAAGGCAGGTGGTGTTTGAATTTTGTCCTTGTGGCGCAGTTGGTTTGCTTAATTTTAATTTGAGTTATGTGTTATTAGGCAGCACAAGGTGAACATGTAGCTTATGATTGCATGATTACATGCACACTGAGTGTTTATGCCCAGTAGTCTATCTCTTTGGTCTACATGTGATGCAGTGAAAACATGTTTTTTAACTTCATTAAACAAAGTGACACTAATTGAAGAAACATAGCACAATATTGAAACAAAAGTAATATATTATAATAAATTATATACTGTACATCATATACTTTCATAATCAGATAGTAGCAAGCTTACATGATGCTACATAAACATGTTTTGTTTTCCTGATGCATTTAAACTTGAAAGAAAGAGAAGAAGGGTAAGAAAGAGAGAGGAAGCTTAGAAGTGCATCTTATAATATAACTGTAGCCTGGTGTGCATGGGTGCGAGTGCGTGTGTCTATATAGGATATGACGTCTTTCTTGTAAGCACCTGATACATATGAAGGGTATTTAGGGATAGGCTGTATAGCAAGAGTATTGAGCATTACTCACTTTACAAAACACTTTCGCATTCGGCCAAATGAGGCAAAGCTGCCGAACCTGTGAGACGTGTTTGTATATGTAACAGCCGCTGGTTGTATCACAACGTTGGAACGTGGTTGAGGCAAACACGGTGTGAAACAGCCATGAGAAAAATGATTAAATGACAAAAAGCTATTTAACATATTAACTCAGGGTTTTATGAAAGAATCGAACAAATACATATGACCAGCTTTGACTACCGATGATCCAAGAGCAGGTGAGATGACAGCATGATTTAAAATTGGATATCTTCTAGTTCTGCTTTAGTTGTCTGATCTTAGTTACACATTGCCTTCGTGTTACCCTGATGTCTTTATTTACATAGAAAATGTTGAAATGGAGATTCTATCCTTATGATTCTTTTAAATTTAATTGGTATATAATAAGGGCATTTTATCTACCCGTCCGGTTATTTGTCTTTTAAGCCATTTTCACACCTACACTGAAAGCCTAAACTCTTGTATTCATTGCTTGGCAGACTCATATGTGTAAATATAAATGCCTGGAGTTTTGTGTGAGGACAGCAGCTAACAGTTTGGGATTTTATTATAAACTCACACAGATGTAGGAGAACATGTAAATTACTCACACAAACAACCATGTCCATTCTATCAAGGGACTGGATCCAGAAAATTCTTGAGGCGTGAGTGCTAATCACTGCGCCGCCATGTCGCCTATTATCTTTCGTTTATATGTGATAACTATACGTCCATAATGACAGCCTGTTCACCTGATTGCACACCTTTTTTTTTAGTTACCCATCTATTATCCATCTGCCGGCCCACTTATCTGTCTGTCCACCTTCCCATTTTACTGTCTGTCTATACAACTGTTTGTCAAACCACCCATTCGTTTTGGAAATACATATTGAAATTTCTTTCAGAGCATTTAGACAGAATGCTTTCTGTTATACATGTATTGCTATGTGTACAAACACTCATCTGGGTGCATGACTCAAACTAATAATTGCAATGTGCTTCATTGTGCCTGAAGCTCTAGTGTGTCATTTGTTTGCTACAAGTCCTGACCTTTAATAAAATCTTAGTAACATGAAATTGAAAGTTATGTCAATGAAAAGCATTACAGTAAAAATTATTTTGTTTATGAATCTGTCTCTATGATTCAAATTTATATAAAGTAGGGTATTTCTATTGAGGCCACATAACTTAATATAGTTCTGAACTGTTTTCTGCTCAGGAAGTTTAAACTCTTCGTAAGTTTAAAGTATGTTTATTATGTCAATGCTGCTATCAACACTCTTGATCTAAATTTGCTTCTCATTATGGTTTAAGTGAGTGATATGTTGTTTTCTGTCCAAAAAATGTGAAAGAACAGAATCCCCTTAACTTCCAGTGCATGATCTAAACGCTGTTTCAATACCTCTGAAGTAATGACTTAACTGGTTTAAAGTCTGAAGCAATAATACAAAGTTCAGGTGTTGTGAGGTGTCACGAGTTTGCAGCGTATACACAGGATTTCACAACAGCTACCAACTTGTTTAAGCTCATCAGATTTTAAAATGATTCTTTTCTTTTTCCATTTTCTTTTTAAAATAAACTGTTACTGTCACAGAAACAGATATAAACTCCTGAAATCAAGCAATTTCAGTTTACATTTTATTATAATGTTAAATTACAAACTATAATGTTTCAATTTAACATTTTTAATTGTATTAATTGTAGGGACTAGAAGTAAAATGGAATAGTAGGAATACAGCCAGCCAGGCAATAAGTGCGCTTTCTAGTGTTGGAGGTCTAGAGTGCTGATAAAATTACATTATGTTAAACTGTACTGAGGTAAAAATGATAATGTTCAGTCTCCACTCTTTAGTGCTACACTTTTAGTGCTTCTAGTATTGTGGGGCTCACTCTGTGCTGTATGTTTGCATTATAAACGGTTTTAAAGGGTTTTTTAACAGTGTAATTTTCCTCAGTAATATAGTGCAGCAATGTAACTTTTTTTTTCGCATGTGTCTTATTCTCACACCTTGTAAATATGTACGTGTATAAATACATTTGATATAAATGTGCACAGACTAGATGTTCAAATCTCCTAAAAATAATATCAATCATCAGAAGGTTACATTTTGAATTGTCTTTTTAGCTACACAGTACTTTCTCCTCTTTAAAAGCAGCACCAACACTGTTACACTGCAACAATAATGCACTAAACTTTCATTGAAGAATGTAGTGCTGTAAGGTAATGTTAAAGTTTTTTTTAAGGCTTTTTATTAAGATTTTAGACATATTTTTGCTATTTTTTTGAGAGATGTCACAGGTAGAACTCTTACTGATCCAAACGCTCGTGCTTCTGCTCTGGTTTTTTCACTAATTCTGGCAGCAGAGAGAGGAGGAGATTCAAACCTCATTTTCTTGCTAATTACTTGCAGAACATAATTAAAAAGGCATACTTCATGTTATATCTCATAAGCCGGAGCAACTCCCTAGTGGATGATGGGCCCTGAAGACGTGCAGGATGCCATTAAATTCGCTAGCAGCTTCAGCTTAGTGATTATCAGCCTGATTATCACCTAAACCTCATTTTTCTTTTCTTTTGCTTTAAAAGAACTCCAGGGATTCATGAGACCGCACTGTAAGGGTGAAGGATTATTCAGTAAATGTTTAATGTACACTTGTCAAATGTATATGGACACCTGAAATTACAACTGTGTGACCTGATTTCTTTTACAACACTGTGCATCACTACGAGGAGCCGTGATATGAGTCTTTTGAAGAGTTCAGCTCAGAGTTCAGAGTTTTTGGCTAAAGTCCTGTTGATGGCATGGCTGACCGCAGCAGCCACTGTGGACTTACCAGGAACGATGGTTTGTTGTTTGTGATTGTTGCTACCAATTGTTGGAAAGATGGAGAGTGGGCAATTGTGGTTAGGGTGTATGATAATTTATCGGAATTTTGGGAGTTTAAATCCCAAGTCCACCAAAGTTAACTATGTGGGCCCTTGAGCAAGGCCCCTAAGACTTGTTACCTTGTACTTTCACCATGGTCATCAAGTTGGGATACTTATAATTCACTTTGGATAAAAGCATCTGCAAAATAACCAAAAAACAAAAAAAATATCACAGGAGCTCTGACACACACAGTGAGTCTTTTAACAACAGTGTTAACAGTAAAAATGAGAATTAATTAGAAAAAGTCAAGACAACCAGCTTAACAGAATAAATATTTTCTTTAGATGTTTCTGCAGTTTAATATGATTAAAAGGCTTTAGAGCAGCCTGCTTGCTTTCGAAACTCATTGATGTACACAAACACTTAAAATGCTTCATTGCCCTTCTGCAGTTGGTACCAGTTTGTCCTGTTGTGTTTACCATTGTACCATATAGTGTACTGTGATGGTTTCAATGTATTTTTTACCAACTCACAACCAAGCCTTTTATTATTTTGCATAATAAAGAGTTTCTTACAAGTTTCAGAAGTCTGAGTCCACTGTTGATGAGTAATATTTGACCCGATGTCACAATGTTATCACTTATTCATGCTTTTTTCTGATTTCGTTAAGACATTTCTGCAGTGCTGTTGGCAGTTTCATTTGTTTGCTTTAAAAGGAATTTTACAACACATCTCTTAATAGTTAATCTGTAGTTCTTGTCATCACACTACTTAAATAAACTGCAGCAGCATGTTTCAAATTACTAGATATTATTACACTATTAGTAGTTAGCAACAATCTTGTGTTTCCAAAGTATTTTTTATCACAAAAGTACATTGACATAAAGTAATGTAAACATCCTCAAAACAGATTTTTTCTTTCACTCAAAATGCTAGGAGATGCCAGAATACCCCGTGTCCTGTGTTTTTATTGGCTATAGCTCCACGATGAAATCATTGTGTACAACAGTGCTACATTTACAACTAATAAGTCCAGATATTTAGTATTCTCTTTATATTTAGTACTCTATATGTCTCTTGGCATTTGCAACATGTCAGTGATCACTCAGTCTTGTGTCTTGTTATTCTGTAGTTCTGACCAAATGACTGGTTTCCTCCAAACAAGCATCAGCTGCTTATATATAATAGATAGATAGATAATTTTTTATGAAAAATCAAGTTTGCCTTTAAACTTACACTGGTAGTACTGTTATAAATAAAAATAAAATGACATGGCAATAAATAAAGCTCAGTGTTTTAAGTGCTTGACAGAACTATCCACATAAAATACTGTGTACATATATTAGAATGGCAATCATAAGGTAATTTGATCTGCTCTGTGTGAAAATATATTTGAGTTTTGCATTTAAACACCCTTATGTGAGCTTTCTTATGATTATATGTAGGTGTGGGTTTAGGAAGCAGTCATTTCTCACCCTCCCCCTATGCCCCTCTGCTCTGGAGTGATGATCTTACCCTGTAACTGATCTATAATCACTTCAGCACTCAGACTCCACATGCCTGCTAATAGATAAAGTCGAGGTTCTCTATCTGTCCTCAGATGCATTGTTTCTGATTCTAGATCAGCATTGGAGCCGCTTTGTGTCTCTAAATAGAATTAAACAGCCTCTATCTAGCTGATCTGGGAAAGCTCAGGTCTTTCACTGATAACAGCTTTTGGAGGCACTTAAAGTGCTGAAGCCTGGTTTATGCCTTTTTTCCGACACGTTTCTAAAGCTGTGAGATGGGTGGAGCTGCAAAACACTGACTTAAACAGAAACATAAAAAAACATTTCACTGTGACAAAGTTGCTTTTATAGTGCTTTAAGTTAACAAGTGTATGAGTGCATCTGCACATTGTATCGTATGGCATGTACAGTGTACTTTTTTAAGCTGAATATATCCTTTAAAAAATGAGTCTTTCAAGATTTTATTATTTTAGAGACACATTTGCTTTGGTATTATTTTCCCACTTTGCACCATTCTTTTTGGAAATTTTTCATATTCCATTAAATTTCATGGTGGGCCGAGACATTCTGATTTCTTGGCAGTGCATTCCCAGAGTTTATCAGATTTAGGTCAGGGTCCTGGTTTTACCACTGAAGGACACTTTCATAAGTAACAGTTGTTTTTTTTGGCAGTGAGTTAAGGATTGTTGTCATGCTGGAAACTGAACCACAAAAAAAAGGGATTTTTATGTTGGCTTCATATATTTATATGCTTACACACAGAGGAATTTGTCCTACACATTTAGCCATTGGTGCAGTGAAACACAGACATGTACACACAATGAATGAAGTTAGCACATGTTCCCGGAGCTGTGGGCAGCCTTGTATGCAGCACCAAGGGGCAATTGGGGTTGGGTTCACCCAGCCATGGCAATTGATGGGACCGAGAATTAAACCAGGAACCTTCAGGTTGCAATGCTGGTTACATAATCACAAGCCTACAACTGTATCCCCTTAAAAGAAAATAGATATATTTATGTATCATAGTTTGTAGCTTGAATTTCCCCCTTGGTTCTCACTGAATTACTAATGCCTGCTTTACAAAAACACAGGTGTACACTGCAACATTTTTGTATATCTCAGTTTGGTCGAATACTGGAGTCAGAGCACAAGGTCAGGGATACAGTAGCCCTGAAGTGGACAGGATAAGGACTTTACTGAAAAAAATCCACAGTGACATTGGACCATTAGTGCCCTATTATTCATTATTAAGGCTTGATATTAAATTAGGTTTCATTTGATTTGTTTACAAGCCTATGCCTTATTAATTTTATTAATAATCTCGGTTTTAATTTACCAGACTTGCCCTCTTGGGTTTAGTTTGTGGAGTTGTAGTCTAATAGCATAGTTATCTAAAAAATCATATAGTATACAATTTGAAAGGAATAAAAGTAGTTGTTTTTAAGTCGGTTGTTATATTAATGAGCTAATTTACCGAGCTGTAGGTATCTCATAAACAAATATTTATACCTAATATTATTCAAATGCAACATTAGACTTTATAGCCTGTATAACAAAATACATGTATGTGTAACAAAGCCATTGGGGACATTGTGGCATGACAAAATATTCAAATTCCAAAGAGAACTCTGTATTGGGAGGGGGGGGGCAAACAAGATCTTGTGGTGGATCTAGACAGAGACAAGATGGGCAGTTAGTTGGCAGCAATGGCATTTTTCCTAGGGGATACACAGAGCAGCTGAATACCAATATACATGCACAGTCACTCCACAAAATTTTCTTAAAGAGGTTGTACTCAGTGTTCAGTATTTGTAAATTGTTCTTTGATGTACACTGTCTAACTTCGGTCTCAGAAAAAATGCCCAGAGATAAATAAATTATTTAGCCTTTTTTGGAAGAGCTTATCATTTAAAATGTGATGCTTTGCTTCTTGATGAGCAACAGGATACCGGTTTGGTGCTCATCGCAAATCGGCTCGCTGTTTATACAAATCTGTATTTCCATTTATGGTACATGATTTAAAATAATGTATTGTATATCATTCAATAATATGAATGTGAAGTGGGCAGAAGTGTGCATTATTGTCATCAATGTCATGGCTGGACAAATGGCTCAGCCAATCAGAAGGACCTGAACGGCCCACCTTATAATGTAGTTTCTACCTCAGTTCTGCTTCATGTTCAATAAGTGTAATTACCCATTTAACAGAACCTAATTTGTATGATTCGGGTCACCTAAAGGTTAAAGCTGCATCTTTAACTGAAGTCTGTATTTTCTTTTTGTTCGTGATACAGGAAGTAAAACTGCTGATGTGTACAGGTCTCCCTCGCTGCAGAAATGACCTGAGTGCAAAGAAAAAAGTGAGGTAAGCCAAATATGTTTCATGTCTAATGACCCTGTCAAGGGTCTGTAGTTGATTAATGAGCTCTATAGCAGAATATTTTTCAATCACTGGTTTGGTCTGTTTAATACCCACCCCAAAGCTCTACAGTCCTATAAACTGCAATTCCTGTTTGTTTTTCTTTAGAAATCTATAATCAATACATACAACTCTTTAACATAACTTCTGGGTTTTTGTTGTTTTTAAACTAAATCTTGCTGTTCCCTCTTTTGTCTGTATATTTAATATAAATTTTCTTATTGGTTATGTTTCTATTGTTCTCTTAATGTTGCTTCATTTTTTTGTGATAGTCTTGTTTTTGTGCTCAATCAGGTTCTAGTCTGACCCTTATTTTTATTCCATTTTACATACTCTCATTCTTATTGTACCTGGTTTTTCTTGTACTCAGATCTTTGCTATTTCCATTTCTTCTGCCCTAGTTCTTGCATGTTCCATGTTCTATCTTTCATGTTGTAACCTAATTATTGTCTGTTCTTGTTGTACATTGTTGTACCAAAAGTCATACCAACTATTATAAAACATCAAAGAATAGGCTGTTTGTCACATGCGTGATGTCACATATTATCTTATCTCATTGTCTTGACCCCATAATCTTTTACCATGTTCGCATTGTGGGTTCCTGATGCCCATCCATAAGAAAAGGTTTTTGGGTGCTGGGCATATACACCAAGGACAGGGCTCCAATGCATTGCTGGGCAGACACTCACGCACAAACAATATAGGGGCAATTTAGAGCATCCAAATTCACCTTAAATCCATGTTTTTATACTGTGGGAGAAAACCAGAAAACCTGGGGTAAACCCACACAGGCACATGGAGAACATGGAAACTTCACCGAGATCAGGATTCAAACCTGGACGCGCTAAGCCACCATACCGCCATTCAACAACAATAAAATAGCTGTATAATATGTAAATGAATTCTCTTTAAGATGTTATGAAACCATAAACTGTGCATCAGAAATTAAGCTTAAATTGTTCTGCTTTCAGACAAATGTTTTAATGTCAAATCTGTTACTTGGCATCACATGACCATTCATATATTCCTGCTGTTCCTAGTTCCTCTTGTGTCCTAGTTCTTGCTGTTGTTAATCTTAACTGTACTGCATCTTACTTTCTCTGACTCAAACTGCACAGAACTTGATGCTGTGTTCACATCCTGTTCTCACATGTGGATTCTGCCACCTCATGTGTGGTAGCAGCCCAGCTGGAGGAGGATTTGGAGATTATACAGATGTTCGGTTGCTTTTGTTGTTCACCTTCTAATTACCAGCTTTGGATTTTCTGCTTTGCAGCTTAAACTAGTAAACTTGAAACAATGTGTAACTCTCTGCACCTCTGTTCCACTGCGCTACTACTAAATGTACCCCCTTTGCTGACAGGCTCTCATACTAGATGAAATGAACAAAGTAGTGAATGAAAGTAAGAGCTTGAGTGGTTTCTGCGGAAATGTGATGTAATTTCCTGTTGAGGTTGTACAGTAAAAAAAAGTTTTTTTCTTTCCTAGTATTTTTGTCCCAGCGTTCAGGTAAAGACAGCATGCAGTAAATTTACGGTGTTTGTTCTTGTGTGTGTGTGTGTGTGTGTGTGTGTGTGTGTGTGTGTGTGTGTGTGTGTGTACATGTACATATGCAAATAAAAGAAACAGTAGAATTCATCTTCATTGTTTTTCTATGTTCAATAAACTTGTCATTTGTTTTAAAACTCCAGGCCTAACTCACTGATTTTGCTCCTCTTTAACCAAAATAACCAGTTTGACATTGGAACAGAGATGTTTACTGACTGTTCTTTCAACGTACAACATTTGCAGTATTATTGTGTCTTGTTACAGCTGTTTTATAGTAACTTCTGTTCCTTAGTTTAGCTGTCGCCTATTTTTTTTTTCTTTATAATGTTTCCTCGTTTCCTCTTCTCTTTTTCTTGATCTCTCTGCTTGGTAGTGCTTTCTAGCTGTGGGTTTTTTTTTAGTTGCACTTTCACATTGTTCCTACAAAAAATGACTTGAAAGCTAGGAGTGCTGACTCTCACTGTTATTTTACAGTCTCTTAATTTAAATCTAGTGCTTTTGTGGAAGGTTATGGTCAGAGCAACGCAAGCATCCAGTAACATTACAAAACACTCCTTGAATGTTGGGACATATTAGCATTGCAGGGCATGATGGCCATGCCCAGCCTATGTTAGTACTGACAACATGAAACGAAGACACCACCAAAGAAAGTGTTTAATGTTTTATTTAAATAAATATGCAAAACCAGTACAAAAACCTAGGGACAAACTGGGGGACACACCCCTACTTACAAAGATCATGATACATTTTTAAAAGGGAACCAAATGGGAGACCCTCACTGGTGGGACGCACCTCCCATTTAGTCTTTTCTTTTTTAGATAGAACTAAACGATATAGAAGGGCGGTTAGCACGTTCGCCTCTCAGCACTAGAGATTCCAGGTTCGAATCCCCATCTGGGTGGAGTTTCCATGTTCTCCCCGTGTCTGCGTGGGTTTCCTGTGGGTTCTCCGGTTTCCTCCCACAGTCCAAAAACATGGATCAAGTCAATTAAGTTCTCCAAATTGCCCCATATAGAGTGTGTTTGTGTGAATGAGTGTGTGCTCAGTGATAGATTGGCACCCTGTCCTGGGTCTATCTGCCCAGCGCCCGAAACGTTCTCCCCTGGATGGGCATGGGGAACCCCACCGCGACCTTAATATAGGATAAAGCGGAAGATAATGAATGAATGAATGAATGAATGAATAAACGAAATAGACTCATATGAGATTTTTGTATAGCTCATTAGTGTTCTGCACTCAGACTAGCAACCAGAAGTCATAATGTAACTTCATCAGCCTCTGGTGTAACATTCCAGCATGCAGGCGTTCACATTTACACAAATAAAGATTTTGGCTTTTATACCTCCACTGATGGTTTACCCACATAAAATCAGCTTAAGTTTTTTACTTAAATAAATGTCACCCTGTTTTAAGCGTGCTCTAATTCACGTTGTGTTATTCATCATGCACTTCATTAGTTGTGTTGCTGAGTCTAGCTTTTACATAATTAATTAAAAGGATTTGTTATAGTTTACTAGTTGAACAATATGGTATTAGAACACGTGACAGTATTTTAGCTTGTGAAGTAGTTTAGAAATAAACACTGTTGTTCACATAAATCTGGTTCAGGACACAATTATGTAGCACAGTGAATATTTTACAATGATTGAACAAAATCATTTCTAGCTCTTCTTTTCCCACTCCCATCTCTCACGCTGTTTCTTCTTTCTTTCTCTCTCATGGTCTCTAACCCCTTCCCACCCCCCCATTCTTTCTGAAGTGGACATCATTGTAAAAGATTCATGAGGGTGATCAGCTTTCCGGAAATGGACACGTTCAGCCTTTTTTTTTTCTTTCTGACTGCTACCACTGGTTTTGAAAAGGACAGGTCAAATGATCTCAGGAATAAAGCTTTTATTCTTACTGTGAAGTATTCCCTGGATTTTATATCTTATTTTTTACAATTTACTCTCTAAATTGAGCTTTTTGCACAACAGCTCTCTGTGTGATTGCAACTTGTTTCTCTGCTGCATATTTTCGGACTCCTCCTTATTCTCCTCCCTCTCTCTCCTTCTGTTTCTCTTTTGTTTCTGCCTCTGTAGTTGCTCTCTTGAGCTAACGACTCATTTTTCATTCCTTTTTTCATTTCCAGCAAAAGATAGTGTGACTTGAGTGCTCAGTCCTTGCTCATTTATCCTGTAACCATTAATACTGCTGAAGTAAAATAAAATAAACAGAACTGATAAACTCTTTTAAACTATTACATAATATTACACTATATGAAGAAATTTTGATTTTGAGAAAAATTAGGGAAAAAAATCATAAAGCTCTTTTATTAAATATTACTTTTTTTCAAATCTAAGTAAAACATTTGTTTTTGTTCTGTAATGTCACAATGAATGGCTGTCTTATAAAACTTACTTTTTATATACTTTTTTGTTCCCACATTATAAGATGCAAAATAACTAAAAGAGCATAAATAGAATCTTGCATCTAGATTGGTCAGCCTGAGTGAAAGTGATATTGGTGCTCAGACCTCCTGAAACCATAAAGTTTTAAAAAGGGGACCAACCTCAGGTCCAACAGAGGTTGTCACTGGGGGTCTTTGAGCAATACCTCTAAAATTAATTGCTTTGGGGGTGCTCATAGTGGCCCCTGTGCTCTTGCCCCAACCATTAATTTTGAATACTGAAAAGTATGCAATAAAATGTAATGTAAATCAAATCTACAGACCCAATGTTTTTTTAATGTTACAGAGCTTATAAGCCACATCACACAATCTTATATTACAAGTTGACATTACATTACATGTTTACAGCACATCATCTATCATTAATCAAAGTAACTTAGTGACTTACAGAGGTCATCAAACAGTCTAAGTAGTGTAGAGCTAAAGGGCTCACTAGTTGCAGATTGGCAAGGCTTGGGCTTGAGCTATTAACCTTTTGGTCTGTAATCTATTACCTTATCCACTAATCTGTTAATGCCTCTGGGTTGTTTCTAATGTCATGATTGTATGCTGGTCCAATGTGCAATTTATTTTAATTGTGCATTTTTATATATGAGAGAATTTCATATGCAAAATCTTTTGTTAATTGCTATAAAAGTTGAAATCCTCAAAAACTGTAGTGAGAATTTACCATTTCTTTCTGGATAAAACATATTTGGTATGTAAAGCATCTAAAACCGAGCCTTCATGTAAATAGGCCATGTGGCAAGTCATTTATAACAGATTTTGGAATGAATTTCCAGTCAGGATGTTAATTTTGTTATTTTCTTTTATTATTAGCAACCATCATTTGTACAAAATAAGCAGTTGTTTAGATTATACACGCTGCCGTACACAATTATTCTGATTTAAAATTTACTTCATTATGCTTCTGCTTTACCAGTGAAATGCAGGATGCCTCAAAATGGAGCACATTTAATGGGTCTCATTTATCAATTAATGTTTTGTAGTAACTTGTGGTGACTACCCTGCTGTTTATTGGGCTGTTTCAATTCAACATACCCAATATAGCCCTTAATAATAAACAATAACATTTGTTTCTAACTATTATAGTTAATAATTTTCTTTTACATTTTATACTAATGAAACCTCACTCCGTCTTTCTCTCTCTCACACACACACACACACACTATTTCTAAGACCCACTAATATTGTTGCAGGGAAGTGTGTAATATTCAACACATTTGTTGTATTGATAAAAATCCCATAGTACAGAATTGAACTGAGTGTGTTCTACAGAAGTGGTTCTCTCTTTGCACTGATTTGATTTCTCTCCCTGTCGCTTGGTAAAGTAGGCCACTGCAATCCAGCAGGGATCCAATAGCAACACTCGTCTTACGTAATGTGTGTGTGTCTGTGTGTGTGTGTGTGTGTGTGTGAGAGAGAGAGAGAGAGAGGAAGAGATCGAGCGAGCACCAGGCCTAAACAGCATGCCAGCCTGCATGCTTTGGCACCATGCATCACCCTGTGTGTGAGTGTGTGTGCCCTCCTACTTAGCTCACACTCTGCAGATAAAACAGCCTAAGCAAGCAAACAGCACATGCTCTTCTTAATGCAAATAGCAAGAATTTTATAGTATTTTACCCAAACTATTAAAAACCATGTGTTTTCTTAACTTTGTGAAAAACTTTATAAAATCACAGGGAAAATTTGCTTTGATTATGCTCTAATTCTTCAAAACAAATGTACAGCTGGTTTGTGTATTGGCAGATACATCTTATAAACATTAAAAAGCAAGTTTACAGCAGAACGTCAGTAATTGTGTGTTGCATGCAAATAAATGAAATCCGAGTGCTGTGTGATTATTGCTTCTGCATTAAAATGTGCTTTAGACTTTTTGCATTAAAACATAGCTTTGAACACATTTGCTGCCTGTGACGGAGACTTTTGTGGCATCTTTAATCATTTTATTCTTGTTAGCTTTATTACAATAATAAAAGCATAGTTCATATTTGTATTGACTTATATAATTTACTTGTTTAATTTATTACCAATAATTGAACAATGTATTTTATTATTGATTTAAAAGCAGTATATAACATTGGAATAAAATAGGGTTGGTTATAAAGTAGAACGTGTAATAGTATTGCATTAGTATGGTGATTCTATTAATTATTACAACAAAATAATTATATCTCCATATTAATCCTGTGCACTTGTCTTAAGCTTGTTTCACATTCAATTATTCATAGTCATGTAAGTGTGAGGTCATTCCTTCTGAGGATAAGTTGATACTTATTACATGCTAAACTATAATACTGAACCAGTACTTTAATAGAATAAATAGATGTTTGTATTTTGCTTCTTATTAGTGTGTGCGTGCACGCATGCATGCATGCATGTATGTGGTCCCCTGAGAACAGCCCTATTGTAGACTAATTGATCGACTTCATCGCTGCTCCAGTTTCTCTCCACCCCAACCGCTTGCTTTTGCCTCCAGCACCAACCATGTGACCTTATCATGTGACCTCAGACCTATTTTTTCTTTTGCACTGATTAACAAAGATCATTGTTTTACCAGAATAAGTATACATTGCATTTTTATATTAACCTTAAATAGAAGCTTTATTTTAAATTGAAAGAATAAATTAATAAAATTTAGTAACGGTGCACTTAACACTATAGGCACAATATATTTTTCATACATAAAAATGCTATAGCTAATAAAACTATGCACATTGTCCAAAGTACATGTGTTAATTATATTTTCAGATAAAGTAAATTCACTATATTTTAGCGCTAAATAATTTTTAAAAAATAAAATTAAAATGTGGCATTAACATACAGTACATTTGTAATGGCAGAATTCAGTAAATTGTATTGAGCAAGGAAATAAATACATTGAATAAATTTATACAATTTAATTGTTTGAAAAGATTTGTGGATAAAAGCCATATTAAATTATGTTCCCTATAAAAGTTTTGTGAATTACATTTGGTCATTTAGCAGACACTTTTATCCAAAGTAACAAGTATCCCAAATTGGTTGTGGTCAGAACACAGGGTTGATAGAGCAACCCAAGAGCAATGAAGGTTAAGGGTCTTGCTCAAGGACCCACATTGATAACTTCAGTGGACTTATGATTTGAACCCACAACCTTCTGGTTGATAGACCAACACCCTAACCACTGAGCTACCAAACTCTTTCTCTAAATTATAAACAGTTATACAGTTAGACTATACACTACACTTGTCAAACAATGCACATGCTATACTCATTAAGTACTTCCCTCATCATTCACTTTTTGCACTTCTTACACTGTACTATACGCCACAGCACTAAATGAGATCCACTATGTGAATTATATATACACTTTTTGTACCATATATTTATTGTACACCCCTTCTGTACACACTGCACACAACTTGCACCTTTGATGATGTCATAGTCGTTTGGTTATCTAGGAGTTTAATGTCTGGACAGCATTATGGCTTTTTTAGGAACATTTACAAGTGATCCAGTCATAGGGGACAGTTCATGAGAGTTTCAAATGTGTTATATAAACATTGATTAATGATTACATTTAAAAAATCATATCTGTAGTTTTAGTTGTTCAGTAATATGTTTTTTTTCCCTTGCCGTAGTTGCTGATGTGCGTTAAAATGAGTGGTATGGGGGAAAACTTGTCCGACCCAGGGAGGGTTGAATCTCAAAAACGCAAGGACTGTTCATCTGAACATCTTGGCCCCAGGTAAGACTGTGTGTATGTGGTGGTATGAAACAATGGACATTTGCGTTACAATAAGTTGTTATTCCTCAGATTTCTTATAATTGACATCTCTTTTAAATCGCTTAGCCCCAAGAGAAGCACAGAGAAGCGGAACCGTGAGCAGGAGAATAAGTACATTGAGGAGCTTGCTGAACTGATCTTTGCCAACATTAATGACATCGACAACTTTAATGTCAAACCTGATAAATGTGCAATCCTGAAAGAAACTGTGAAGCAGATCCGCCAGATTAAAGAGCAAGGTATGTGAATGGGGGAATCAGAGTGGTTTAACCAATTACACTGTATGTACAATGTGTAACACAATGTGTTTTTTAAAAGTTGCATATACTTTAACTTTGTTGTTGCAAACATCTCATAACAAAGTGAAATTATTGTTGCACAGCTTAATTCTCGTCTTTTGTGTCTCATTTTTGTGGTTGCCACTGATGTTCATTTGCACATTTATTTATTTATTTACACACGAATGTTGTATGCACTGAAATTGTTTGCACATACTGTCAATAGTTTATCCCACATATTTATATTGCTGTAGATGAACATATTGACATTGTTATTGTTACATACTATGTTTTTGGACTTGCAAACACTGATATAGAGCCGTTGTTGTTTCACACACTATAATTGTTCCACAAACTGGCACTGTTTCTATTTCTGTTGCACACAGTGACATTGTTGTAGCACACGCCAGTGTTGTTGTTGTACATACTGACATTGTGCACAGACTGACGTTATTCTAAACCCCAAAATTCTTTTGCAGACTGATGTGCACTCTGACAAATTAGTTCACACTGATGTTGTTGTTGCTGCACGCACTTTGTAGTTGTACATACTGACATTGTTGCACACACTGATATTGTTGTTCAAGTTCAGTTACACTGATGTTGTTGCACACTCTGATGTGGTCACACTGGTGTTTTTCACAATGGCATTGATTTTGTTGCACACAATGGTGTTAACACACATTGTTCTTGTTTAATTTATGATATGATTGACAGAATATCTTAAAAAAAGACTTACAAAACTTTATGGCAGAATATTAATGCACATAGGGACATTGTCGTAATATACGGGTAATTTTTTACCTGTTTTGTATACATACTTACATATATGTTACATTTACGCCGGGATAAATGAAGTAGTCTGTCTGTCTATCCATCTACATACATAGATGTTGTAATGGTTGTTCCTGCACATTCTGGCATTAATGATGCATACATTAAATTTGCATTTTCCTGCCTATGGGCACTGTTTTGGTTAAATATAAAGTAAGTTCACTGTTGGTATTTAATGACGGCTGTATTTTGGAGCTAAGTCAGATTTGTGTGGATTGGAGGGCGAATGTCTTGCATCTTCTATGAATTGTACCTTAATCTCAAGAGAGAGGTATGTGTGTGTGTGAGTGTTTGTGTTTGATGTGCAGACACAGGCAGATGACTCAGGCCGATGCTGTTAGTTGTTTTTGACTGTGTGTGTGTGCATGCACACGCGAGCGTATGCGTGTTATGTAATGGCAAGTGTTGCGATATAAAACATAAAACACTAGCTGTAATCTGTCTCTAAACTATCAATCATCTAATTATACATACTATGTAGTGCACTTACAACAACTGTGCCATTTAAGACACAGTGTAATCTGCTCCTCCCATCTTGTTTGTGCTTGTGCCACATTTATCTAGCAAACAACCACTTTTTAACTTATTACATATGTGATATTACATGTATGGTGACCCACTATGGTTCTTATTTGCATCTGATTAGTGAAGTTGCACCCAGTTGTTAATGTGCATTGGTTATTGGTTGGAGCTTAATAGGTTTGAAAAATACAATGCAGTAATATATAATAACTGGGAGAGCACTGCTTGCTGCTAGTGCAGACACACACACACAGTTCCCCATATGGCAGTGCTTCATCCCTGTGCAGTTAATCTGATAATCAGGATCAAAGCTCATATTCCTGCTTTGTAAGTACGCCACCTTCAGGCACCAGGCAATCAAGAGTTGATTTTACAAATTATCTGTATTTAGCGATTATTTAAAATTATTATTCTTAGTTTTTCTTGTCATTTGCATATCATTAGTTTGTGCAAAGATTTATACTATTTAGAGTTTTTACAATATAGTCATTTAAAGTAAACAGACTATACAAACAAAGAAAAAGATTCTACAAGATTTATTTTATTATAATCAATTATATGTCTTTATTAGTCCCACAATGGGGAAATGTTCATATACATACAAGGTTAAAAACGACTCTGAACTGAAAATAAACTTTTTGGGATTGTTAAAAAATAATATTAATTATAATTAAAATGTTTAAAATCCAAGTTGCATTTAAACACATTTTAACTAGTTATAGATGGACACAGTAGAGAAATCACAGAGACAAATAATTCCAGGTATTAACATGTGTCTTGAGTGATCGGTTTTAAAGGGGTCAGCTGTAAGTATGCTGCATGCGTGCGTGCAAACACGTAAGCAGGCATGCCATGTGATCCAGTCACTCAAACTATACTGTTTGCAATTCATTCTCATTGCACACCACAAGTTTGTATTGAACACATATATAATGATAATAGTTCAATTAGTCCTGACAAATATTCATAAAAATTGAACAAGTAAACACAATGATTTGAAATATTAGCACCTGAAAACCGGTTTGTATCCAAATGAGATAAGAACAAAAGCCAATGTACAAAAGATGAACAGGTAATGAGCAGTAGGACTAACGTGAAACGTGAATATTTAGGATGAAAAGGCAACAACAAGTGAACCTACATTTTTCTTCTCCCATCATCTTCCCCTCAAAACTTAATGGGGAGATGGACATGGACATGGGGAGGACATGGAAACTCGACCCATATGGGATTCGAACTTGGATCTCCAGCATTTAAAAGCGATTTACCCCTACATTTTTCTACGAATTATTATTATTATTATTATTATTATTATTATTATTATTATTATTATTATTATTATTATTATAGATGCTTTTGTATTAACTGCTATATGCCACATTGGGATTAGTGAAAAAGTGCTAATTTGGCAGGTGACTGTATCTGATTTCCGGAGCTCAGTGGGGAGGGCTTATTACAATCACCTCGTTGCACGAAAATTTGTTTTACCTGGAAGGACAGCCTGTTTCCATTTTGTGTGAAGTTTGCATATTCTTTCTGTATTTATTTGGGTTTCCTCCTGAAGCTTCAGTTGCCTTTAACAGATTAAACCATGCCAGTATGTAACTTCCAATAATACATTTTCCCTAGGTTTTAAATAAATGTGTGTGTCGATTAGTAAGAGCTGGGATAGACTCCATTGATCCACACGACCCAAATCAGAGTCAGTGGCTAAAACCAAAACCAGTACATGATAGCAATTTTAAAGAATAATGAACCTAACAAGTCATGTTAAAGGTCTTTTATATACCGGTAATAAAGATAATTTTACAGAAAACCCTAAACTCTAAGGGTCACACAGTCTTACTATATCTCCCTGTGAAGAAGTACACAGTTTGACTTCTAATAAGGAGAATGAACATACATACTGTAGTACATTATCAGGTAACTGCTGTTTGTCCACCATTACCCTGATAGGTGGGTCTATTTAAGCAATGTCTGATTACAGACTGGAGGATTTTTTTTTTTTTTTTGATGCAGATTGTTTCTTTGTTTTATAGCAATGTCACTCGCGTGTGGTTGTAAAAATCCATTTACATTAAAAGTAATAGTTTCTATTAAAAGTAGTTTTAAACAGTATGTGTACTTTCTTGCTTTAGTATTTATAGTGTTTTATAAAATAAAAAATCCAAAGCTGTGTTATGATAATGTATTAATGTTATCTGTTGGGTAATGGTCGAAAAAAGCGAGGTGATCTCTGCACTTTTTTAAATAAATCTATACATGTGTATATGTTTGTGTGTATGTATGTATGTATGTGTGTGTATATATACGTGTATATATATAGAGAGAGAGAGAGAGAGAGAGAGAGAGAGAGAGAGAGAGAGAGAGAGAGAGAGAGCACTAAATAAAAATGCAGATACAGTTTTTATTATTTATTTTATCAAATAAAACCAGTATGCTACTGTTACAAACAGTTCTAATTGGTCTGTATATATTTTTACTTATTATTAGCTTGTTTTTAATGCTTTATTTTAATTTACCTCTGCAAATCCTTCTCTTACCAGAAAAAGTGTCGGTGTGCAGTGAGGATGAAGTACAGAAAGCTGATGTCTCATCCACAGGACAAAGTGTTATTGACAAAGATGCTCTTGGACCAATGATGCTAGAGGTGAGTGTGATTTTACTTTGTGATTTAGACTGAGTGTACACACATTCTCCCTCTCCCAGAGAACCAGCAGTTACAACCCTTCTTACCTTAAGTGTATTGAGTATTCATACTTTATTTGATTAAGGATCTACAGTGTATAAAAGTGCTACCATTAATTCCACTGTAACAATCTGGATACTCTAATGCACTCTATGTGCAGCTTAAGGCCCAACTCTGATGTATACAAGACTTTCAAATCAGCAGCGTGTAAAAGTAAATCAAAGCTGTGATACAGACCTGGACTTTTCACACTCAGCAGTATAACACAACTGTCAGTGAAAAACCAGTCCAGTCTGTAATTGCATACTGTGTACTTTATACCCTCCCATTACACTGTGCAAGATCCAGTGTGTTTAAAAGGTCAAATTTAAACACTAACTTCTAAAAGTTTTCCGATTTACATCTGGCTTTTCACATAGTAATAATAAACATGTATTTTTATTTACTGAAATATAAAATAAAATGTCATCTTTGAGTGATTAAATAAAACAAAAGAACCGAGCACTTTTATATTTTTATTTGCTGGCGTTTTTAATTTATTCAGAGCTACTGAATTAATGCCCAGCGTCATTGAGTTTGTTTTACAACAGAGTTATTCAAACTGTTCTTCTGTTGATGCCCCCTTGCTAGTTTTTTGACAACTTGGGGCCCAACTTAAGTTAAACAAATGCATGAATATACAAACCACTGCAGTGTATATATGAAAAAAAAGGCCAAATTATCCTATTTGTTCAGAACTTAATTTAACTTGGTTTACGAAATGAAATAAGGAGCAGCACATAATAAGAGCTTCTCCTCTATTTATGTCTATTCATATAAACATATAAAGCTCTTATTTCTTTCCATTCATCTGGTAAGTACACTACATGGGTTTTCAGTGCTGTAGCTTTTGATCTCTAGAGAGCTTGTTTTCTCATTTGCTCAAACTAGATTGTAAAAGATATGAAAATATTATAATAAAAGGGGGAAAAAAAGTTGTTTTGAATATTTACTTTTTACAGTTTTCATTTTTACCCGCCACCTGTGCCCTTCCTAAAGTGGAGTTCCCCTAAATTTTTAACAATATAAGCGTGAGAACTAATCCCTTTTATGAGATTTGAGACTGTTGAGCTTAGTGAGGCACACATTTACTGTAAAAAAAACCAATGCCTTAATATCTCACAGGGTGTGGTAGCTCAGTGTTTCGGGTCTTGGGCTATCAATCAAAGGTTGTGAGTTTAAATCCTAGGTCCACTGAGGTTACTACCTCGGGTCCTTAACCAAAGCCCTTAACCCTCATTGCTGTATGTAACTATGTGTTCTGACCACAAAGTAGTTGGGATATTTCTAAGTCAATTTGGATAAAAGTGTTTGCTAAATGACTAAATGTAAATGTAAAATAAATAGAAAAAAATGTGTCGTGATGTGTCAGTTCTTTATTAAAGTCCACATTTTCATTTTCTCATAGGCATTGGACGGTTTCTTCTTTGTTGTGAATATGGAGGGAAACGTGGTGTTTGTGTCAGAAAACGTTTCTCAGTATTTACGCTACAATCAAGAAAAACTTATGAACACCAGTGTGTACAGCATCCTACATGTGGGAGATCACGCCGAGTTCATCAAGAATCTCCTCCCCAAATCACTTGGTAAAAACACCCTTCATTGAAATTCCACATGAGAATAACCTGTTATTATGTTATAACAGGTTAATAACCTGTAGTTTGCTGTGTTCAGCTCACTGAGACTTTTAAACTTATAATAAAAATAATAAACATTTTTCTGATATATCTATTTCTTCCCCTGTGTTAGTTGGATGGTAATGGACATGTATTGCATTTTTTGCGTCCTTTGCTTTTTCCTCCACATCTTCTGCTCTGGCTAGTTTAGTCATGCCCACACAGATAGGCTTAGACATGAGTGAGCGCATGCTAGCTCATGCCCAGTTGATGCTTTTGGTTATGCCAGTTATGCTTTTTTGGGATAAATAAACATCTGTCCTCTCCTACACCTTGCATTAAATTATATAAATAATATTAAATGAATGTTACTAAAAATATAAAATGAAGCTAAGAGTACTATAGTACCTTGAAATTTTCCTGTTTAAGTACTGTTGCTTAAGGCATTGCCACACACGCACCATATGAGGCAATTTAGAGCAGGCAATTTACCTTGATTCCATGATTTGGACTGTGGGAGGAAACAGGAAAACCCAGAGAAGACCCACAAATCTAAAAGTCCAACCAGGTCAGGATTCGAACCTGCATCCCCAGCGCTGAGAGGCGAACATACTAAGCACTACACCACCGGGCTGCCCAGTCTGTAAATTTAGAATCCTAAAGTGCAATAGGCAATGATTGTATAAATAATGAGGAGAATGATAATGTATAAATAATGATGAGTATCTGTTCTTATCTGTAAATACCTGTAAAAATTTAAGTTTATCTTTAACCTTTATCTTAAACCCAAAAGTCTTATCTGTCTATAAAAATGACCATAAATATTTTTTGTTATTAATTATGATCAGTGAAAGGTGTGCCATGGTCGAGTGAAAGCTGCAGGAGGAACAGTCACTCATTTACTTGTCGGATGCTGGTGAACCCAGAAGAGGCACAGGAGCAGGAGGCTCAGAAATATGAAACCATGCAGTGTTTTGCTGTCTCCGAACCCAAATCCATCAAAGAGGAGGGGGAGGGTGAGATACATATACATTACATTACATTCATTTATTTATTTATTTCCCAGTTCCAGTTCAGCGTTTGTTTTATAGTGGAAACTGTAACTGAACTGGTTACTTATTATCCTTAGAGAATACCCTAAAAACATTTTTTTTAAATTTTTAATTCTGTAAAAATGCACACATTATATTTGTTAATTTTATTTTTTTCCATTAGTGTAGTTTAATTTTATCAATTATTTGTTAGTGATTTATTGCATATAGGGGTTGTATCACGGGTTTTATCAAGGGGTACAAACCCTAGAAGGTTTGTAAACCTTTAAATATATGATTAAGTCTGGAATTTTGTCTTATTCATGTAATTTGGTAACATTTATCAGCTTTTTCTTTATTGTCTTGTCTTTTACTAAGTTTTAGCTCAGATTTATGCAGAAGGTTCTATTGGGTTCAAACATTTAAGCTCCATTGTATGTACTACAGCTTAAACGTTTTTTCTTTTCTTTATAATGGTTGGGTTTCAATTGTATACTAATGATCACGTCTGTGTTTTGAAACAATTAAGTCACTTTAAGTGTGTGTGTGTGTGAGAGAGAGAGAGAGAGTGTGTATGAATGTGTAAGAGTGTGACTGAGTGATGGATTCTGTAACTGGGTCTCTGCAGGGTCGCCACGGCAACACACAGCTCAAAGGTCACACACTGTCCTCATGGTCTCTTTTACACCAGCACACACATACAGAAAACCTGAATACAGGACCTTGGTATCTAACCGTATTGATTTGGAGTTATGTCACTGCTCCTCTTTTATTCTCAGACTGTGTCTCCATCTGTCTGCCTGTCTCTCTCACATTGTCTTCCTTCTCTCATCTTTTTTTTTAAAAAAAAGCTGTTTTCTGTTTTTCCTCTTTGTGTCTTTAACACTTACTCTTTCTTTTTTTTCTTTTTTTCTTCAGATTTGCAGTCATGCCTGATTTGTGTGGCGAGACGAGTTCCTCCAAAGGAGAGACCCATGCCCCCCACACATGAAAGCTTTACCACACGCCAAGATCTCCAAGGTAACAAACACACACACATGAGTACACACAATGAGTCAGTTGACAGCAGAGCTCCAAACACAGCTATAGCAAAAAATAATTACAGCACCAATCGTGACGTGCTGTGTTCACTCACAAATAACAATTCAACCTGCCTCATGTTAAACTTTCAAATTTGAATTCTTTCAAACTTTCATGTAAATGCAGTGAATTGAATGTTACAGACCAATATATGGAATTTTACATAAAACATTTTACGTTTGAAACAGACATATAATACAAACAAACATACAAATTGCATTGAGTAGTGCATGTAGACACATAAACCACCTGTTGCTACAGCAATTTGAGCTCCAAGACCAACAGAAAACCACAGTTTGGTGTTATTTGGTTTGTAGCAGTCTGTATAACTTGTATAACACTGATGTTAATGTGACGTGGAAGTAACAAAAAAAGTTTACTTTACTTGTTACAACTAGCAAATGTGCTATATTGTGTATGTGTGTGTTTGTTGTGTGTGTCCTTATGTTTGCACATGTTGCATATGTATGTGTGTTTATTCACATTTTGAATATTTTATTGTATGTATGTATGTATGTGTGTGTGTATGCATGTGTGTGCGTTCACACCTGTAGGTAAGATCACATCGTTGGACACCAGTCTTTTACGAGCTTCGATGAAGCCTGGGTGGGAGGACCTAGTGAGGAGATGCATACAGCGTTTTCACCTGCAGAATGATGGCGACATCTCCTTTGCCAAACGACACCAACAAGAAGGTTGTTTAGATGTTTTATTATAAACAGTATTTATGGAGTTATTCAAATTGGCTAGAGAGCTTAAGTGCTGCAGCAAACTAATCTGCTTTTACAATAGTGGGTAATCCTAAGACATTAGTCTAATTTTAGTTTGTAAGACAGTAGTGATGGAGAAATATTAGGTTTCCCCCACCCCTCTATTTCTTACACAAACACACACACACACACACACACACAAACACACACACAAACGCATACATGCACCAATACTTTTAAGTGGTCACTGTCATCATAAATGTCAGTGGAAGCGTGTATCTTTAAATCAGTTTTTCCAAATCTGGGTTCCTGTTTTTAACATGTTCCTACTAAATTGTTTCTGATCAACGTTTGCCTTACCTGATCATTTTACCCTTCGTTTTTCTGTGTTTATTTATTTTGGCTGTGCATTTTTAATCAAGTTACTGTTGAATCTGGACTCAGCTTTAGCTTCAGTTCTGTTCATTGAATCCACTTGGATGACACACTGGACTTTTTCCCGCAGTTTGAGAATCACTATTTTATAATTAACACAACATGTCTGAGAAATGTAAAAGTGCTGAAGACACTTTTAATATTATTTTTAAGTAAGTATGTGTGTATGTGTGTACAAGTCTTCTTTGCTGGGTATAAATGGAAAAATGCAATAAAACTAATTAAATATAGAAATTGAAATAGTATTTAATTTATTGTAATGTTTACTAATATAAGATTTCATAATTCACACTTTTTGGGAGTGTGTGTGTTTGTTTACGGGATGGAGTTAGATAGCTTTTCTTAGATTTTATTAGAAAAAATTGTAGATTCTCTGCTTCACACAATTGTTGGAATTGCACATGAATGCTGGATACAACACAAAATATTACAACTGATTGGTGTGTGTGTGTGTGTGTGTGTGTGTGTGTGTGTGTGTGTGTGTGTGTGTGTGTGTGTGTGTGCCCCCCCCCCCCCCCCCCCCCCCCCCCCCCCCCCCCCCCCCCCCCCCCCCCCCCCCCCCCCCCCCCCCCCCCCCCCCCCCCCCCCCCCCCCCCCCCCCCCAAACTGGTCAGATCTCCTGCCAATAATGAGCCTCAACTTTACATGTCATGGCACATCCTTCAAAGGTATTCACACTGATCCAGCTTCCATTCCTAACAACACAATATTAATAACATGTTTAATTTATAATACACCTTTTATTTTAATGTTGATCTACAACTAACATTAAAATAATCAAATAACTACTGAATACTGTATGAACCAGAGTGGTTCGGGAGTTTGGGTTGGGGACATTTGCTGTTATAACACATTCAATCAAATGTCTTAAATAAAGTAGTAAGTTTAATAGTGACCAGAATGTAACACTGAAAGAATGTAACGCTGGTGTTGTGTGCTTGTGCCTTCAAGCTATTCCTAATAGCCTGGCTGCACAACTATTATATTTCTTGATATTCTGGACGTTCTCTAATAAGAAAACAAGTTTTTGCCTCGCTGCCTTAGGCTGTGTTATTTGAGGATTTAGTTTTGCTTCCTCAATATGATAAATTAAAACATTTTGGCACCTGATGATGGATGTGGAGCTTTTACAAAAGGTACCTTATCGAGGAGCTTCACCAACCATATTAGGCTTGCTTACAGCTATACAACTGAATGTACACCAGGTTCAAATGTGTATCATCAAAATAACACTGAAATGTTGAAATGACTGATCTAAATAGCCAAGGGGGAGTTTGTACTAAATGTTGCAGTAAAATAAAATTCATGTAATGTCTTTCTTCTGTATGTTTTATAATTCTTTAGAGAAACATCTGTATGTGGCATGACACCGGATATTGGCAAACCCATGACCCCTGTGCCCTCCTTAAACTCTCCTAACCCAGCGGGTGGAGTTGCACAGAATCAGGAGGGAGCTGTTAGTAGCAACACATCCAACTTTTCATCTTCTGGTGCTCGATTCACAGGATACCCAGTAAAGATGAACAGCCCATCTCATCGCGCCAGTCCTGGGGTAGCCAGCTCGCCACGTTTACCACCAACTCAGTATACCCCTACCAATACTCTCCACTCACCAGCTGGCATGTGCCCAGGTAATGGTGGTAGCCAAGGGTATCCGAACAATTCCCTAAATGCTCTTCAGGCCCTTAGCGAGTGCCAATCCATGTCCTCCCCAGATTGTAAAAAAATAGAATCACCAGTAGGGGGAGTGGTCGGTCCTCAAGCATTCTCCAAAATGGGTGTAACTGAATCCTTTGGAGAGACAGAGCAATGTGAAACTGGACATGACAAACACGAGCATGACTCCAATGCGCATCTAAGGGATGAGAAAACCCTGTTTAATAGTCCAGATGAGAATAAGATACATGAAAGTAAAGGGCACACAAAGCTCCTGCAACTTCTTACCACTAAAAATGAAAACATGGAGGGTTCCTCCTCACCTTCCCCACTGCCTGACAAAGACAGCATAGCACCCATGGCAGCATCAGGCACCAGCACCACATCGCTGAAGGAAAAGCATAAAATTCTGCATCGGCTCTTACAGAACAGCTCGTCTCCTGGGGACCTGGCCAAGATCACAGCTGAGGCGACTGGAAAGGAGCCGAGTCACGATGCTGCCAGCGTTACCGATGTCATCAAGCAGGAAGAAAGCAGTCCTAAGAAGAAGGACAATGCCCTGTTGCGCTACCTTCTGGACAATGATGAGAATGGCATGAAGGATAAAGGAGGAAAGGTGGAACCAAGAGAAATCAAGGTGGAGGGAGGTAATCTAGTCAATGTGAAGATCGAGAAAGTGGATGGAGAATATGAACAGGTGGAGCCGGTGAGATTTAGTGACCTCAGTAATGAAAATCAGTGAAGTAAAAATATATATAATAATAACAACGTGTGTGTGCGTGTGTATTCATGCACAGGTGAGCGAGCTGGATGATATACTAGATGATTTACAGAACACTCAATCAGGCTTCTTTTCTGACTCTCGACCAACGACTCTGCCCTCCGCTGATAAACAGTCCATTATCAATGACATCCTGCAGATCACAGGAGAGGGGGGGCAGCTGCGAGCAGCACAGAGTAAGACTGCACACACACACACACTTTTTTGTATTTTTTAAAGAAAGACACAAGGGATTCAAAAAAAGGTTGGATAATAATACAAATACTTTTAGTAAAAAAAAGATGCTAGAATATAATATTCTTTTGTCTTGGATAGGTAATAAAAGTCACTATAGTCACTTTTTCTAATCAGTTGCTCTTTATTTATTATATCATTAAAGTCCATTGATTTATATAGCACTTTTTAAAATAGTACATTGTCTTAAAGCAGATTTACAGAGTTCCAAGTCTGAACCCCCAAAGAGCAATTTCAGACTTGTTTCTTTATTTTTAATAAATATATAAAAGAAAACACTTAGCCATGTATTTTAACCATAAATATGTTTCTTACTTTGTGGAAACTTTAGAATTGCCCTTTTTTAATTTAGCATGAGTTTGTTGTGAATGATCTTGACCCAATCGAAGAATGGAGATTGTAAGCCAGTCCTTTCCATCAAACTTCACTGTCTGACCTCAGCAAATGCTATTTGTGATGAGTGAACAAATATTCACAGACACACTCCAAAATCTTGTAGAATGTCTTCACAGAACCGTGGACTTAAAATAGGAACCTGTAAGTTATGTATAAATTAAAGTATGTATTGTTGTTATTATCAGCACATAAAGGCAATGTGTAAAAGACTTTAAAATGGAATTCTGTTAATAACAAGCCCCACAAAAACCAATTCCTAAATTATCCTCCAAAAAATCACACTCATAACCCAAATGTGACAGTTGTTCTTTAAATATAGACATATTATTTTGTTTTATGGAATGTTTACTGTGAAACCTGTGTCTGTCTTTCTGCTTACACACACACACACACTGCATTAGCAGTAAACACTGTTTGCGTAAAGTGCTTTTCTACACCTGCTTATTATAACCACATTCAGCTGTGTGTGTTTATATTATATTGTTTCAAGATGTGTTTGTGCACCAAACACAGCCGCTCGGCTCTAACGGGTTTTGCTCCATAACACACACACAAACACACAATCCCAGCATGTGACTTTACCCTACTCTCTCTCACACTCACACATCTCTCACACATCTAGTTACAAATTAGACCACACACACACACACACACACACACACATACAAACACCCCTTATACACACACACACCCTTCTGGTATTATTATGCAACCGATCTGAGGTTGGTTCCCAGCCAAAATGTAAATTATCTTTGTGGCGACATCTGCTGGTAGAACATGACCATTTCAATTCATAATCAATTCATAATTATGGAATTTTCTATTATTGCTATTGAATATTTAGTAGGTTAAAGGATATTTTGCAAATAAATATAGTACATATTATATTACTATGTAATTCATATTGATATTTACTTTGAATTGAATTGGTATTTACTTTGAATTCAAATAACTTAGAAGTTAATATATTCAATGCTTATGTAAAATACAAAGTTGTTTACAAATGCATAAATGCATATTTAGATTCTTAAGGCATATGTAAGTATGGCAACATCTTTACATGAAAATAACCCTTCCCAAGATTGGACCAAAAAAAAGATCCAAGATCTTAGCTTGGACAATAATGACATTAAAAGACTTAACGCTGCATTTGTTTGAATGTATGGTTTTAATGTAGATGACCTGGTGTTTGACTCGGGTTTCCTCAGTCCTTAAATCAGTGGGTGCTGGGATAGGTCAGAAACCCTAATAATCCTATAAGAATAAGCACTGCAGAGTGTGAATAAATGAGTGTTGATTTCTTTAGAATACAGCCCATCTCTGATTAGTTAATATATATAAATATGTGTGTGTGCATGTGTTTGTGTATGTGTGTGTCTGCGCGCGCGCATGTGTGTGCATGTGTAGATTTTATGGGCCCCAGGACTACAGGGCATGTGGCACCCTTGCGCAGTGGATCTTTGGAAATGAATGCGTGTAAAGCTTCACAGGGTCAGTTCCCAGTAATGAGAAACACCAGTCCGTATACGCAAAGACAGCAGCAGGGCATGATGGGAAACCAGAGCATGGTGACCAGTCCGGCCAATATGGCAGGTGAATGAGCTTGTACATATAAGTTTGTACTGGAATAATAGTTTTTTTTTATAGATATTTCATAATGCCTTGATATTTTTTTTAATTTCCCACTCACAGATGTCTGGGCATCTCAGGGTATTAGCGGCTCCGTTCCCCAGCAGGGGGCACTTCAGAGTCGCATGGTGCAAAATGCAAATATGTCAGGCAGACCCAACAACCAAGTGGGATCCAGAACTATGATGCCAAACCCAATAATGGCCAGTGGTACAGACAAACATGCATACAACACACACACATACATAAAGTACTGCTTTTCTTATGCGAGCTGTGTGAAATAAATGTGTAATGGTTTGAGTAATTTTTATTTTCTAGCTCAGTCTTTGGACATGGATATGAATCTGGCTGGTCCTAGCTTTTCACAGCAACAGGCTCCACCCAACCAAACAGCTCCACCCAATCAGATGGCGCCATGGAGTGAAAACATGATGCCAATGGAGCAGGTAGCATTTGGAGACCCAAACAGGTAACACACACTTTCTCTCTCTCCCTATCTCTCTATCTATATAGATATATATCACGCACATGCTTGAAAAAACTCTAATGACTAATAACACAAATGTGTGTGTGTGTAACAGACCGGTGTATAGCGCTCCTCCAGAGGAAGTCTTATGTGCAGAGGGAGCAGACGAGGGCGCTCTGCTCAACCAGCTGTACACAGCACTTAAAGATTTTGATGGTCTGGAGGAAATTGACCGAGCCCTGGGTATTCCTGCACTAGTAAACCAGGTAACATGATTTCCACTACCTCTTGTTGGTCTTCCTCTCACACTTCATCCAGCACATCCTCCTCCACATTCTTCTTCATTAACTTTTTTCTGTACCTTCTGTTGCTCCTGTTAATCTTGTGATTTCTGTTCACACAAACAAACATACATGACCTGTAATTATGTATGTGGTACAGCCAAATAATTCGAATGAACTCTCACAGGCACCTTCGTTAGATGCCGAACTGTTCTCAGGTCAGGATCAAAGCCTGTTGATGGAGCAAAAACCTCTCTACCCACAGCAGCCGTACCACACCCCTCCTTCCCACAATCCTGGAGGGTTCGTTCCTATGCAGGATGCAGGATACCATGCGATTGCAGCTCAGAGGCAAGGGTTTCCCATGATCCGCATGCCGCCCAGACCAGGACTCCGCCCACAAGGAAGTGTCCCAAATCCACCTAATGCACTGAGACTGCAGCTGCAGCACCGTCTACAGGCGCAGCCGGTACAATACACTTCTATTCATTTCAGATACACACATTAGCAGTGCAGTGTTATTAGATTTGCCTACTAAAGCTTTACAGTTACTTGACATAAATATACAGTTAAACACAAAGTTAATCTTTTAGAAAATTGTGAATTCAAATGTAATTCTTTCATAGGTGTTCAATAGAATATTTTTAGTAATTTTGTCTTTTACATATTCTGCACTTTGCCGCTTTGATTTCTGTTACAAAGTGGAGCCACAATGTTGAGAGCTCTCAACTTTCAGCTGATGCTATAGTGGAGCCTTTGAAAGAGTCTATGCTATTGCGTCTTGTGCAGTTTATAGACTGAATGACTTTTAAAATCATCGGATTGCTTTACTGTACGAGATCTTTTTTTTTTATGGAATGTTGTTGTGGTTTGCACATTGCATTACTGATCAGTGACAGTCGATTACAAATGAATACCCCAATGAGTCTGTAAAAGTGATGGATCTCCAGGCAAAAGATATTTTTAAATAAATTAGAACCCCTGAGTGCCCCAGCTACTGTTCAGTGTCTAGTGTTGTACAGTTCTCCCAGTTTCTTTTGACACAGAGCCATAAGGCACCTCACATCTCAATTCTTTTTATTACAAAATGTTTAATAATCTTTGACAGTTATCAGCTTTAGTACAATGACAACAACATTTTTTAAACCACTGTTGTCTCTTATTTATTAGTTTATGATTATTGTTTTATTATCTTGTTTTTGTACCATCTCTTTGAAACAGAACCGACAGCCCATGATGAATCAGTTGAGTGGCGTGTCAAATATGAACCTACCTCTCAGACCTAACGTTCCAAATCAGGTTGGTACTGATACACAAAGTCAAAGAAACACTGATAACCAAGTCAGATTGTTAAAAAACAAGCTTGTGGTGTTTTTCAGGGGACCATTAATTCTCAGATGCTGGCACAGCGCCAGAGGGAGTTGCTCAGTAATCACTTGCGTCAAAGACAACGCATGGGCATGCGACCACAAGGTCTTACTATGCCATCCAACATGGCTGGTGGTAACATGACCGGTGCCCAGATGGCCCATGCCAACCCTCAACATTTTTCTTACACACCCAACTATGGTACAGACACGAAGAAATGTCATGATGATGGCTTAAGAATCATCTCTGCATTGAGCTCATGCTAAATGTTTTTTGTATGTGTGTGTTAGGAATGACCCAGCAGGCTGATGCAGGATTCGGAGGAGCTGCAACCCCTCAGAGTCCCCTCATGTCCCCCCGGATGGGACATGCCCAAAGTCCCATGATGCAACAGAGCAATACTACTTTTCAGTCATCTCCGGATATGAATGGCTGGGCACAGGGCACCATGAACACCAATGGGTATAAAACACACACACACACACACACACACACAGTAACAAGTCAATCCCTGTATGATGATATCCCAAAATGATAACATTGCACAGATCTTTTAAAGCTTAGCTCAAAGCTTAATGGTTTTTTAGGAGGAGGCTTTGCGCTCATGTTTTCATGTCTTTCTCTTTTTCTGTCTGCAGCATGTTTCCTCAACAGCCTGGAGTTGGAGTATATAACAGTAATGGAATGAACATGAATGTTCAGATGACTCCCAATAACAACAGCATGAGCAACATGGGGCAGATGAGCACTGAGCAGGTTTTATATGCACACACACACACAAACACTAATCATCACAGTAACACAATAAGTAACACAATAGGTTAGATAAGTATATATATCCACTACACCACATAAACTACATAGTTCAGAGACTGATACAAGATTTAAAATATGGTAAATGTCTGCATTCAATAAAATGTATCTTAATAGTAAGTATTTATTTTAATTTGTTTACATTTTGGGCTGGACTGAGGTGATTTTTACTTACCTTATTAGTATTGTACAACAACAAAAATAGGCGTTAAAAGAAAATTCCACAGCACCATCAGCGGGTCATTTTATGTTGGTTATTGTAGGGTAACTTGCTAAATGTAGAGCACTCATAAACAATTATCCAAACAAAAGTCAAAATCAGCAACAAGCTTCTAACAGATCCAATTTTTATCTAATAACAGGGAGATTTCATTGTTGCTTTCATCAGCATTTTCATCAGTTATTACAGTTTATTAATAAATAGTGAGTTAGTAAACAGAATGCTTTTTTTTAATTAATATTTTTTTAATAATGGAATTAATACTGCATGGTGAGTCTCTCAGCATTCCATCATTAACCACAGTGGATGAGTACACGCGGTGACACCAACAACCTTCTATAAGCCCTTAAGATTATGCACAACAATTTGTAACTTTAATTATAAATTCTAAGTCTAAATGTTATTAAGAAGCCCTGTAAGCGACTACACATGTGTTTAATTTTGTGGATTAGGATAAATATTATTCTAATTGTGTTTATGACAGATCATACTTCATACACTGTCCTTTTTGTGTGTAAAAGCTTGTGTACTGAGTGTCTTGTGTAAAATAAAGCTGATATATGAGGTTTTATATGTATGAGGTCAGTGTGAAACCTGTCTCCAAAGACTCACTCTAAGTCCCATCACTGATGACACTGTTTGGTAAAAGGGCTCAGTGTTAGATTTACTGAAGGTGGAGCTTCTGATAGTGTAATGCTAAGTGTCCTGTTTACGAGCCCATTAATAATTAACAGTAATTAGTGTCAGATCAAAGGAGCTGAGGTAAGTGGCAGAGGAATTTTACTGCATCGGTTTTAGTTTTAACCAAAAATAGAGAGCTGAATGTGGTTAGCTTCAGAATTATTTATTAATAATGATTTTAATTGAAGTATCTTTATGAAGAGACACAATCACAATATTGATCCTGCTGCTTTTTATTGCCACTTCACCACTATATATTTGTACAAACCTCATAAATTAAGACACTTTTTAAAAATGCAATAAAAACAGAATTTTATTTTTACATTTTTAATTAGCTTGAAGGTTAAAGCTTAAAAAACAAAATTGTTTAAACAAATAATATTTTCAAATAATTGCATGTAACACAGTCAAATATCTGAGAATAAATTTTAAAAATCATATAATATTTGGTAATTTATTTATTATGGAAAAATAACTCATTACAAATCAGTATGTAGCAAAAATATGTGAAACTGTACAATTGGCGAGTAAAATTAGAATCATGTGTTTTGTATCAGTCGAATGACATTCAGGTTTGAGTGAGTCTGTGAGGTCACAAATAAACTCAAGGTAACTTCTAAGCAACTAAAGACTTTTTTTTTTTACACAATCATGTTAATGATTGCAAATTTTTCAAGTCCACACTTAGAACACTGAACAACACTGATATGCATTGTAGTGTTTAAAGAAGGAGTACATTTTCAGTTTTCTAAAGATCACATGGATAAACTAGGATGTTGTTTGGTTTTGTGGACAGATGGGGCAAAAATAATTATTTTTAGAATAAATTGTTCAAAAACCCTGCATTCTAAAATCAAAAGTTCATCTGATTTGTAAAACACTGTGGTGGTCATATTGGATTTTGGGTCCAATTTACTGCATTTGCATCAGAACAGATTGCCAACATTGATGTAACATTGACTTTTGAATTAAGCCTGCACGTTTTTTGAAGAAAGTTCCAGGACATTGTTTACAGTTTTATTCAGTGTTTCAGAGTATGAATTTGTAGAGCTCACACTCTTTTCAGCCTGATAAACATTAACAGTCCTACTTGAGAGGTCCATTATTTCTAATTACTGCACTAAAATTCCCTCAAACAGCAGCAGAAATTTGTCATAAAAGTGAATTATGTGATGCATTACCATAATTAATTTCTGAAAACCTTTGGAATAGATTTTTTGAGACGAACCATCACCGCATTGTATGAACTCACCAGTAAGAAAGGTCACCATGGTTAAAAAAAATTCTTAAAGCCTGTATCTGCCTTTTAAATAAAATTCTGCAAAGCATACAGAGGAATAGTTTTTAACAGAAACCGCAATTAAAATGCACCAGCTATTAAACTTACAGTAAGTTTAAACTGTTAAAACAGCTTTTGGGCTTTGTAGAATGATATGAATATTTTACAAGCCTACAAGCTGATGTTTAAAGTCTGATTTATTCTCACTCACTGTTTACTGTAACTTTTAATAATTTAGTGTTTTGCCATTAGAGTAGTTTTAAAGAGTTATGACCTTGTCTATTTATTATCTCCTGGTGGCCTGCAAAAGTTTGGCCCGTTGGCACCTAATTAACTGCGGCTGTTTAGGACGAAGCCGAAAGTGCTTTTACACTGGGACTTTACTTCATGTGATGATGTACTCATCCACCTTAATAGCAGTTACGTAATCTTAAACCATACTGCGTATAAACAAGGCAAGAACAGATTTATGCACCAATATTAAGTTAAAAATAGATAGATATTTTGTATGTATAGTTGTATTTAATGTATAAAGTTATATAAGAACAATCTTTGACATGTTACTGTGACTTAGAAGTTACTTTGGTTTCCTATATGACCTAAAGGATTCAAAACACATCATTTTAATTTCTTATCTTAAAGTTTTACATTTTTGCCACTCACAGATATGTAATAAACTCACTTATAGTTGTGTCAGATTGTAATAAATTGAAACAGTCAGATATATGTCAGATATAAGAATATATCTCATTTATAATTTTCATTTATAATTTTTTGGGGCTCTTATGATCAGGAGGCCGTGGTTGGCTGTCCGAACTTAAGTGCTGAACTGCTTTTCTCCAAGGCAATTAGTATTTAAAGATTAAGTTTGCAGGTAAAAATGAGGTAATCACTTAGTGAGTGATTAATTATGAATTAGGTATTTGATGCATCTGAACACTGGGATTTATGGTTCGCTGTTGGCTAACAGAGGATTGTTAATATGTCTCTCAACAGAAATATTGTTGACCACCAGTGAGGAAGCGCAATGACTGATTTCCACCAGCAGGGGCTGGGAGCGAGTCTACACACTTCCACTTGTCCTGCAAAGGGTCCCACGTGCCCCCACTGGAGTACTAAATGGGGAGCTTTCACACACAAACTCACACACAGTCACTTTGATCTTTAGGACCTTGAGTGCCACCTGGACTGTCTGTTAATCCCCCACACAAAAAGATGCATTTACATACACACACACACACACACACACACACACACTCACACATCGCAATGTCCGGTTATATTTATAAACTGCATTCACCGTAGTGTGACTTAGTGTGATTCTCCTCTATGTGGTGGCATCAAGATCCCATGAATGTATTTCACTTTTCTCACCGTCTCACCCTGTATGTCTGATTTCCTTCTCTTGTGCTCTCTCTGCTTAAGAGCTTCAACCTAACATCTCATCCTACACACGCACCCCTCACACGCATCCAGCGCTTGATTTAAAGCCGTTTTGCCTTTTTGTGTCTTTTATCTTCTTTCGGCTAAGGATGACTTTAATGTTCATATGTGCAGCGGTTTTTAAGCGGTTTAAACTTTAATCCAGAGCGGTGTGTTATTAAATTAAATCTTATTCTGATGTATAGTGTTTTTTAAGAGTGTAGATATCTGTACTGTAGATCTCCGCTGTGTAGAGAAGTGGATTTGACTGAGTGACTTTGCATTTGCTTCTTCATCACGTGATATTTATAATGAAGAATCGTCTGCTGGCTTCAGTTTCAGCTAATTTTAGGCTTAGCTGATAGATTGTACATACTAATGATAAAAAATATTTATTTGGAGTTTTTTTCTTGGATTTTCTCTTCTGGCCCAGGTTTAACTGCTTTTCAAATGTTTTGGTGCATGTTTATGTTTTAGAGAGGGTGTCATGATTATTTTCTGTGCTTAAGGCTGGGCGATATGACTCATAGATAGAAAATGAATCAGGTTTGATTACACAGTGCAGCAGAGATGAAGCCTTATAGTAATGTAACCTAATGGTTCGAAGGGTTCTTATTTTCTAAGAATTATATCATTGTTGCTGGAATTAACAATGAAACCACTGTTTACATTCTTAATATGGAGCAACAGTAAATTTAAAGCGATTGATCATTTAGCAAGCGATTTAAGCCACCTTTTCATTTTGTTCTTTTTCCAAACAGTTCTCAATAACTGGAATTAAATATGTAGTTAATTTAAGATGTAACTGTTCCCCATAGTGTGATGTAGTTTACAACTGTAAGCCCCTTTATTTCTTCAGAATGTCATTTCTTAAGATTTGGATATGTATGAATATGCCCAGGTATGGTGAATCATTTCTGTGGTCACCCTCTGATGTTCTAATTCATACTAAAATTGTTCACTGAAGTTCAAATCATTATGTCATTCAAAACAGAAATATGTATTTGCTCAATATGTTTGAAGTATTTAATTATTTCAAATTTGTTGCAATAACATTATGTTTATGTCTCGCCGATTCGGATCAACATATGTTTATCATTGTAATAAGAATTATGTGAGGCACTGGAATATGTTTGGACATGTATTACTACACCACAATCAAAACTCAAGTATATACATTGACTTTTTTCTTTTTTGTTTTTAATTACACCATCTATTGAGTCATTTCAGTGATTTGATTTAATTATTTATAATAATAATTTATAAACAATCTAGTGTCCTGAAATTCCTATAAAATTAATATTTGAATCTTTCTAAATAGCTTTTAGATTATTTTTAGATTATTTACAACTAAAACTGCATCTTGTTTATTTACATTGCTTTGTTATAATATACAAATTTATTATTATGAGATTTATTGCTATAGAAGTATATTGTAATGTTGTATTGTTCATTTTCTATTATTGATAATCTGTCAACAGCTCAAACATGGAGTTTAAATTGTTTATAATAAATGTTTTTGAATGATATTTTTGGTAAAATGCAAAGACATTTAATACAGTCGTTATTATTTATCATAAAAATGATAAACATGTGACCTGCTTAACAGGATGTGCTTAACGTATATGCAGATGTGTTTAATAAACCGATAAAACCATACTGGTGGTAAATACGTAGCTTTTCCATTGTAAAAAATAATATAAATAATACAAAGACTTAAATAAGGCTTCAGTAACGATGATTGCCTAAGATAAAAATATTGAGACATCTTTTAATCAGATTCGATTCTTACTTATTTAAGTGAACCAGCTTTACCTCAAATAGAACAAATTTGTGAATAAACTTTTTTTATCTTACATTTATATTGTTATTAATAGTCTTCGGCACTTCTGTGGTGTAATACAGTTTACCCCATCAATACATCTCGTGTTTGAATGTTGATAATAGACGTTTAGCACGAGTCATAATGCAGCTGTTCCTGTGATGTGAATATGAGGTTGATATATCACCCAGCCTTAGAGATGGTACTGAACTTAATGAAACTAGTGAGTTCTGTGTAGTGTCTATGTGTGGGTGTGTGTACAGTGTACAGCTTCTCGCTTTGCTTGCCAGCCTTTAAGTAAAAGCTTAACACAGCCATAAACTCGACACGAACGTGATGCTTTCTGTCGTGTTCAGTAAAATCGAGCAATAACTTCCACTTGTTATACGTGGCTTGCTTTGATTCTGTATTTTGTAATTTTGTACAGATTTTGCGCGCCTGCTTTTGGACCCAGTATTATCAAAGGACATTTTTTTTATTGTGGTTTCTATTTGGAGAATTAATCACAATAATCTCCAGGTTGCAGGTTCCTCAGAGATCCGTTCCCCCGGTGTTGCTGTGGGTTGGCACTGGACTTTTGTTCAGGTGACTTAAATTATCTAAAACTTTATTGTAATTGGTTCTGCTCTCCGCTGGACCTCAGATCATGGGGTCTGCAGGAACTCCAGTGCCGATGTCCTGCACACCGGTGGAGAACAGCCACTTATTGCTGCGTTTTGCGCAAAAATCCAAAGATTGTTGCCATTTTTAAATTGGTATAAGCCATGATGTGAAGCAGGTGATGTTTCTAAAGCATTTTTTTCAGGAGTAAAGCTATTCCACCTTAAACTTTTATTACTACAGTGTAGTGCTTGCTTTCTAACAAGTGATGTGCTTGTGTAGCCTTTAACTGCTGGAAGCTGAGCTATAGAATACATTGCCTTAGACCTAGGCTACTTAATGTTGTACATGAGCTACAGAGTGACAGTGTCTTCTGTCTGTACAGTATATAATGTGTACTTGGTGGGACAAGTAAGATTTGAACACATTCATTATACAGATGGTTAGAGTGTCCCCAGTTGGTGTTAACTGGGGTGTCCGTAATACCTGTGAAAGGTCAGGCAGGGTGCACATGAACAAGCAAATAGAATGCATTTTCCTTTCAGATCATTTTACTATCAATTTACATTTTACAATCATCTTCCTAATGTATCAATGACATGCATTCTTTAAAAATTATGGATGAAAATGTATCCAGAAACTGTAGGTTTGCTCCTGTTGTGGATGATGGTGACAAGTGAAACACGGAGGATGAGAATATTCCACTCATTCTGGTGTTTTGTCTCATTGAAGTACTTTTACATCTCACTAACTGTCCTGTTAGTCTGAACATGAATGAAGATCACTGCCTCATTTTCAAACTACAGCTCAGACAATCGGTGCATGTCTTCTTTTTTGGAAAAGTTCACTAATTTGATATACTGCTCAAGAAATCTCTGCATGTGTCTGGTCCCAGTTGGCAAAGGAGAGACAGCTGTAAGGTTCTCAGATCAAACATTTGAGCTGACTGACTAATTCGTTTAAAATGAATTTTATTAGCCATTCAAAAAGTTAAATAGGTCATTCTCTGGACATGTAAACCTAAGCAGGGTTGTAATTTGTGTTGTAGCCGTCAGGGGGCGTCAGAGACTATTATGTGTCACTTTAAAGTCTTGTTGCTCAGTTCATCTCCTGAAGCTCCACCGTCACTGAAAGCTGAACGCTCTCTCTCTTTCTCTCTCTCTCTCTCTCTCTCTCTCTCTTTCTCTCTCTCTCTCGCTCTGTCGCTTTCTCGCCGTCGTTTTTGAAATTCTGTAGCTTTTAATCTCTTCATGTTTTATTTGCGGATCAGATGTGTTTATTATTATGGTGTGTTTTAGTTTTGATTTGCTTCTTATTAATGGATGTTGATGATGATGATGATGGAACGGGAAATTGAAGCAATATATAATTTATATGGACCTCCTGCAGAAAAGTCGGCAGTGTTTAAAGATGTATTGAGTTTTGGGTTGTGTGCACACCGATTCATTCACGTCACGCGCACCGGACTTTCTGATATTCAGTTATGCAAAACTTTCTACACTTTGATTTATGCAAGTGAAGAACTAAACTGATGCGGCTTTGCTGATGCTCTTTGATGTTAAATAATAAATATGATGATAATAATGGTTATTATAATGATGATTACTATTGTTGTAAATAAAGAATTCTGTAAAATTGAACTTTTTGCCCCTGGTTTTTCTTTACGCGTGTGTGTGTGTGTGTGTGTGTGTGTGTGTGTGTGTGTCATTATTTTAAAAATCGCCTACATATCACATTTTAACCTTTTTGATTGAAATAGACATACTAGTTTTAATATTTAGATTATAAAAACAAGAAATCTGGCGATTATTGTGTGTTTGTGTGTGTATAGCCCTTTGAAGTATATCAAGACCTTAATTGCACAAAATGACATTATTATTTTTAATATTATTATAAATAATATTAATTGTAGTAGTATTAGTTAGTAGTAGTAGTATTTGCTGGTGTTCATATTTTATCTAATCAATAATAGTAGTAGTAATAATAATAGTAATAATATTTATTATTATTGTTATTATTATTATTGTTATTATTATTGTTATTTTACCTTCGTCGAATATTGTTTTGTCATATCTGTTTTGTTTCTTGCTGATGTTTTTACTTTATTTTTCTTTATTTTATTTCATTATTTTAAGATCGTTAGGATTGTGGATTTAATATTCTCTTTAAATCTGTTGTTGCGTTAAAATGAAGAAACATTTAAAACGGTTGTTTGTTTTGTAGAATTTTTAATCAGAGCCATTTCATTTAAAGGAAATGTGCAATATGACTGTTAGTCTCGTTTTGCACAATTCTTCTAAATGTCATACGTCTGAATAAATATTGTATAAACAGCCGACAAACAAAAATTTTAATAACAGAATCGAATCGATTAACTGTGATTATCACTTCTAATCACCCGGCACCTCGGTGTCGCTGCTGTTAGTGCGGCACTGATTCTGTAATTCTGCTGAAAGCGCGCAGAACAAAACAAACTGATGTTTAAATCACCTGCTTCTCTAAATTTTAAAACCTTTTTTTTTGCAATTTTATCTGCAGAACATAAATCTGCAGGCTGCTTTATAATATAATCTGCTTTTATGGTTGAGCCTCTTATAAAATAAATATAGTTTTGTTTTAAATAAAAAGGCTATAATAAATAAATACATCGACATAAAATGATGTTTGTGAGCTTACGATCTATCCCAAATAATCAGCTCAATTCCATATTTATAAACATTGGCAGAAAATATATTTCGTTTCTAAAGCCGCTGCTGTAACAATATTACATCTAAATAAAAAGATAAGTAAATATAAATAATTGTATAAACAGTTTGTAAACAGTTTGTTTGTTTTATTGGTTTTGGTGGTTTTTATACAGTTGGGAAGTTTTAACATATAGTTATATTTACTTGTGTAATAAGGATGGTGATGAGGTAAATTCAACTAAAACCAAATGAAAACATGAAAAACATGAAAAATGAAAAAATGAAGGTTTTTCTATATTTTTAGAAAACTATGTTTGTTTATTTGTTTATTTATTGCGAATAATTCACAGAACCTGTATTTTTTTTGTTTTCTGACATCTGAAAATCTGAAATCCCCATCTATTTTTTGTCTCATATTTTATATATATATAAATATTATTATGGTTGATTACTCAAGCTTCATGTTGGTGATGTAGCTGAACTTTGTGGTTTTATTAAAATGAGGTTAGCAGGTAGTCAGTTAACATTAGAGAAGTGTGCGTTACATATGAAAGAGTCTTAGAGAAGGAAGAATCAAGACTGAGGGGGATCAGGACTGAGAGTTAAATACCCCCGGAGGGAGAGGAGGATGAGCTGATGGTAGAGAGAGAGAGAGGGAGACTGAGGGGGATCAGAAGAGAGAAGGAGAGGGAGAGAGAGAGAGACTTCCCTTCTTTTCTATCCTCAGCTTCCAGTCCAGCTACAGATAACATCCATCCTTCAGCTTTTCCACTTCTTCATCCGCGGCTCCTTTTCACGATTTCCCAGACGCCTGTTTTTTTGTACTTTGTTATCAACAAGAAAAAGTGACTATTGTTTTCATCCACCTGCTTCAAGTACAGTATTTTTTCTCTGGTGAGTACATTTTGAAATGATTTGTTCATGTCCTTAACCACTGATACAAAGTTTATAATCAGATTATTACCAAACAGCATAATATGCATTATGTCAATAGCTGCTATTAAGATTAATAAAGCTAGAATTATGGTAAATAAGAATACAATTGTTGTTAAGGTTTATTATAGTACGTTTGTGATAAATCTGTGCGCATGTTTGTTTACTAATACATTATAGTTTAACCTTACAACTGTACACATTTGTGTGTGTGTGTGTGTGTGTGTGTGTGTGTGTGTGTGTGTGTGGGCGCTGTTCTTCGGCAATAATGAGTCAGGCTAAAGGACTTTATGGAGCATGACAGTGCTGTTAAAGCTGCTATAGGAGTGTGCAGCTTCATTAATGCTGACCCTCCTGACCCTGATTTGTTTCGGGGTGAAAACACACAACAGTGCAGGAAATAACGAGTTAATAAGAACACAAAATCTGGCACACGATCATTGCTTTTTTTAATAATATCCTCGCTGTGTTCCTGTAACTTGTAAGAGTGCCTGGATTTAAAAAAAATATTATTAAAACTATAAAATGTGTGTGTGTGTGTGTGTGTGTGTGTTCGGTATAATTTCTTTTATTCAGTACAATGTTTAGAAAAACATAACATGACTAACGTAAGTTACAAAACTATTTTTTTGTATCTTAAAAATATATATAATATTATTTTTCTCACAAATTATCTTTACAACCATAGTTTTAAAAATAAAAGATTTAATTGCTTTAATTTAAGAATTAATTTATTAGTATGTGTTTCCAAATCAGATCATACTGATTATATAGATAATTAATAGATAGAAAAATATATAAACTATACACCAATATCACGTGCGTTTTATTAACTGTAACTCTAACTGTGACCATGTATAGCCCTAGTTAATATAATATTTTTTCTTTCTCAGCATCTTAATGATGATAATGATGATGAAAATCATGGTGGTACAACGAAGTCTGTTTTTGGAATTATAGAAACATTGATTTTATTGTGACATATTGTGATTTTATTGTGAATATTTTAAAACTTATTATTTGTTTCAAAGTTCAATATTTCGATGAATAATAAAAACATTTGGTTCAGAGTTCAGAAGAGATTCAGACCACTCTCAGCTGACTTCACTTATGCCTGCTGCGGTGATGGCCGCATCTGGTTCCTGTATGAACCTGTTAAGGAGGAACCCCACGTTCCAGCCTCTTCATCCTCTCCATCCTCCTCTTCATCCACCGCTGCATCCTCTCACTTCGGATACTTCGTCGTTTCTGACCCAGCAGACCTCTATCTTTCACGAGCAGATATTTAATCTTCCATATTTTAACATCATCCCCCTGAATCAAACCCACAAAGCTCTGCAAAAACCAGGTACCCTGTCCAACTTCAGCAGTCCTTCACCTTCTTCATCGTCTTCCTCCCCGGTTAAGGACTCCTTCATGAATCCGCAGATGGACAAAAACAAACACATTTATAGCTTCACTCAGGAGGATCTGTTCACTGTTCTGTACGGTTACAGCAAAGATCACTTACAAGGCGTCGGACACGCCATCTCGGGTGTTCTGCTTCCCAACGACCCAGGTATTATTATTATTATTATTATTATTATTATTATTATTATTATTATTATTATTATTGTTGTTGTTGTTGTTGTTTTTTATCATTATTAGGCTTCACCTTAGTGTAATTTCGCAATAATTTATTTGTCATTTAGCACCAATTATTATTTATAAACTTAATCTATAATTGGTATTGTTAAGTGATTAAAAAATGTATTTCCCAAACAAATACAATTTGTATCATGTTTAATTATACAAATACTTATATATATATATATATATATATATATATATATATATATA